>JAZKJV010004395.1:600000-986790 GCA_037367405.1 Ottelia alismoides
ATATCCAAGTCACTATATGTAGAACATACAATCGTCATGTCCTTATCTCCAAGTATCCGTGAAGAAAGTTCATTATTCTAGAAAAGTTTAAGAATGATTTCATTGTTGATGATGTATCTTGGCATTGAGCAAAATGGATAATTAAATGTGATTTAATTATTATAAATAATGTTAATGTGATTCATATTATTTGTACGCGTGAGAGTGGACATCCAAGATGCTTAAATGTGATTTAATTATCATGGATATGAATAATGTGGATAAAACTATCCATTTTAATCATGTATATTATAAATACGATATATAATATATTAGAGAGAGCTAATTGTAATTTGTGTTTATAATCTAATAGTCAATGTGAATTGGATTCACGTTGGATAATTAATTGTAATAGCAATTACATTTTATTTTGAAGGTGTGAATAAGATTCATATTCTTTCGATGGCATGATTGAAATTGTCACAAAATAATTTGGAATTATTTTGGTGAATAATTACGAAATAAAAGTTATTGTATATGTGGAATTATTATTGGAGAATAATATCTCAACAAATTTGGAATGATGAAGCCTTCTTGTCAAACAAAGGTGGACGATCAAGCTGAGCTTTCTTACCTTGGTGGTCGTCTACCCCATATATGGAAAGGGGCTCCATTCATTCCAATTAATTCCATCCTTGGTTGTGTGATTTAAATTGAAATATATTGATTGACATCAATATATTTAATTTAATTAAAAGCCAACAAATTTGTTGTTAGTGATTAAAACACAACAAGATCATGGCCATTAATTGAAAGCACAAATCAATCTCAACCATTGAATTTGTGAGCACATGGATTGTGATCCATGGACATCCAAAATATTATAAATAGACGACTAGCCCTAGCCTTTTATTTTACACAACATGAAACACAATTCTCTCTGTACATATCTACTATCTCTCTCTCATTGTGGTCATCTACCTTGGTGCCCTAGAGAGAGTTTCCATCATCGCCACTACTCTATCATGATATCGCTCCGATTGCTCATGGATCTCCATCTCCTTCGGTGCACCTCGCTTGTGAAGAAGACATCGGATCTTGTGAGTCAAGATTCAGAGATTCGCCACTTGTATTATCAACTTGAATTACATGGAGCATGCATTTCATCAACACGCTCGCAAGCATCTCCTCCGTTGGATCAGACTTGAGACAAGAGATCTCTTACTTTAGAGGTACGATCGCAACCACGCTTAAAGATGTATTCTATATCTTTTTTTGTGTTTTAGATGAAACGGTCAAGAAGTGTTCTTAGATCATGTGGTTTCATCACTTTAAAATTTTTAAATTCTACTATCCTAAGCAACTAGTGTGACTAGTCGATCCCGATCGCATATGGTTCAGTTTTCACAATTCCATGATGTGCTTATGGTTTTCTCCAAAACCTTCAAACAAAAGATTACAGACTTACATATCAAAAGTCAGATGTGTTGGATATCATTGGGTATTCCGACTCAGATTTTATCGGATGCTAAGATGGTAGAAGATCTACTTCGAGCTATATATTCTTGATTGTTGGAGGAGACATATATCATGGAGGAGTGCCAAAAAAACATTTGTAGCATCCTCCACCATGGCTGTTGAATTCATAGCATGTTATGAGGCATCAAATCATGGAATATGGCTAAAGATTTTATAAATGGGTTGCATATCATAAGCAGCATCTAGAGACCACTAAAATTATTTTGTGATAATAATTCAGCAGTCCTTTATTCCAAAAGTAATAGAAGCTCAACCAAGTAAAATCATATTGACATTTAAAAGAGAGAGTACCAAGTGGACATATTTCTATGGAGCATATTGGGACAAATTCCATCTCACCTAATATATTTCACAAAAGATATCCACTTCTAGTGGGAGTTTGTGTTATTTTGCTCAGTCCCTTAAAGTTCTAGAACATTTGAAGTTCAATAATCCATGTACTAAATAAAGTATTTATTGTTTCTTCCATGTTCTCTCATTAAAGGATCTCCATTAAGAATTAATATTGGATTGTTCATTATGATTGAAACTTTGAATGCTGATCTTAATTTTTAATTATTTGACTTTGATCTATGTCATTTAGTTGTGTTAATATCGGTGACCCTTGGTGAGTTTAATCCTGCTCAATACAGTGAATACCTCCTTGATCTCATATTATCATAACCAATGGACAAGATTGTTCAGTTACATAGCAATAATAATTTAGAGATCTTAAAGTAGGCACATTATAAAGTTATTTATAATGTCCACCAATCGACTAACATAATCTATGACAAGCAGGATGTACTCAAATATCTGACTATTAGGAAATGGGCCTATGAAGTCAATGCCCCAAGTATAAAAAATATTAGTTATATGAATGAACTTGAGAGGCATTGTATCTCTGGAACCTACAGTTCCTCCCTTTTTTGACAATCAGTGCAGTCCTTCAAATAAATTGTTACATCCTTGAAAAGAGTGGCCACCAAAGGTCACATTAAAGTACTTTTGCTGGCATAGGCAACCATTGTTTGTTGTCTAGACAAATAATATAAAGCAAAGGGTCATCAAATGAGGTGTGTTCTTCATCATATTATCTATCAACCAGAAAAGAGTTATGAGAGGCACACCATCGTAAGGAAGGCTTGGTTGTGACTTTAATCTCCCTCGAGTTTGATTTCTTTGCAATGGCTCCGGATATTTCTAAAATTTACACTTTTCTTGAGATTTTGTTTTTTAACATGGATGGCTCCACCTCCTGGGTATCTCTTTCCACTATTAGCAAGAACCCCCTTTGATAATATTTGTAATGTTTCGAGCATAAACCATGTATCATATCGAGGGAAACTAGCCTATGACAACATTTTTTGTTTGGGCCCAAATGAACACATTGGAAACCACTAAATATGCTTAAGATAAAGTTATTAAGTAGTAATCCCCTACTTGTAAGCCTCCTTGCTCCCTTATTACCCATGCTTCCTAAACCCCCTAACCACCCCCTCCCTTAGACCCCTCAGTGGACTCTTCTTTACTCACAATCTATTTGTATTCGATGTGGGATTATATTGTTTAAGGTGATGAATATGATTCTCAATCAAAGTTTTATGCAAAAAAATTGATTTTCACATCTTGTATTATCTAACCTATGTGGAGAGAAAGATAAGAGAGTAAGAGAGCCTTAGAAAAGTAAATTTTAAGTAAAATATTTTTAAAGAATGAAAGACTATAATCATGATAAATTCTTATCGCCGAAGCAAGACCGTCATAAATGGATCTATCATGAATGGAAGGAAATAAAGTTGAAACTTGTCTCCTTAGGGGTTGTTCAGTAAGACAATAGCCCTAAGAATAATGGTTGTTCTCCCACCCCGATGTGTACGACTATTCCCTCAAAGTGGCCTTAGGCATGTCGCTCGTCGCTCTCCATGGGATGATTTGGGTGAACCTTAGTCTCCTCCTCCTCAATGCCCCCTTCCCTCTCAACATCTCCACTTCCTCCCTTGCACGATGGCTTCTCCGCCAAGCCCCTCCATTCTTGTTTTTTTCTGGGCTCTCTGTTGTGTGTTCCTTTTTTGCTGGTGGTCCTTGAGAAATCGTGACCTCTGAATTTTGACTTGGAGCATATTAGCATGCATTCACTGGAGTAGGTGGAGGTAGACGTCACTTATTAATTCCCTCTCCTAGGATTTGATGAGCTGGTGTCCTTGAGAAAGTTTGGGTTATCTTCTTCATGGCGTCAGACATGGAATCTAGGTTTCTATAAGGGGGAAAATCCTTATAAATGACCCTTAGGTTAGATTTCCTCAACACCTCGCGTGCACTTGCTGAGCTCTTCCTGCTTTGTTGTTGCATCCACATTTCTTCCTCTTTGTAGGCTTACTGTATTGCGAGATAAACTTGCAAAAAATTTTCTTTCAAGCTCGATTTTGTGGTGCCATGCATGGTTTTGTTGCAATCCTTTCTTGTGCCTTGATTTGTTGATTTATCAGTTGCATGTTAGGGTTGTTAGTTATTGCTCTGTATTTTAGATTTTCGATGTTGCTTCAAACCATATGATCACCTTTGAGATTTAACCCCCTTGATATGTTTGTGATTTATATCGGAGAATCATTTTTTGTTCTCGTGATTGATCAGCTGCAAGTTAGTTTCAGCATAGATTTACCCCCCCCCCCCCATGTGTTCCTAAGATTGATAAATCCATATGTTCATGCTTTGTTGTTTGATTTATGCTTCGCTCTTGGATTAATGGCCTATCCTAGCTGGTGTAAATCTTATGTTGGATTGAAGTTTCATTGGCATATTTTTTATGTTCTATCATATCTGATGTTGTTGATGGATTAGTTCTTTGTTGTTGGAATGATGTTCTATCATACTTGATAAATGCTCTAATATTGGATTAGAGGTTTGTTATTGGATTTAGAGTGTCATAAATGTTGAGTTGTTGGTTTCTTAGATTTTTCTCAATCCATGCATTTTTGTTTGAGCGTAGATTTAACCACCAGATGTGTTCTTGCTACTTCTCAATCCATATAATCATGTTCTGTTATTTTTATTAGTGTTCTATCATACTGATGATAAGGATCTGGTGAGGATCTAATGTAGTGTGCACAAGGGGAGAACTACACTATCGTTGAGGCGACCGCTCACAAAATCCGAGTTCAATCAACAATTAACCCACACAAGTAATTAAATAAACAATCAAAATGAGGGGTAAAAATTTATTATAACCCTATATATAGATGTGTAGTGATATGAATAGGGTGTCGAACATAGGGAGAACAGGAGATAGACGACATAAATTGGCTAAAAAAACAATAAATTGTTTGGGTTTTTATAAAGATTTGATATTTTTATAGCGGGTTTTAATTATTTAATTTTTTTAGAATTTTTGTTTTTATATACTTTTGTGGATTTATAATTATATAATTTTTATATTTCTTTTTATAATTTTAAATTTTTGTTTCCTTTTTCATTAAAATTAGTTATAATACAAGTATATAGAATACAAGTATGTTATAGAAAATATGGATAATAAAAATATAAAATGAAGAAAAATTGGGAAAATACCCAAAGGTGCAGTTCTTTCTTTATAAGATTTTAGAAAATATTTTTGGTACTTTTGATAATTATAATATTTATAAATAATAATATAAGAAAATATAGCTAAATATATAATAGGGCTTTTATATTGATAGATATATCTATAAATACTCAAAAGTCAGGAAATAAAATGTTTTTGCTTTTTTATATTTTTTCCTACTTTAGGTATTTTTCTTATTATTTTTACTATTTTTTTATTTTTAATTGAAGTAAAATGTCAAAACAACAAATAATATTAATAGGTTGAATTAATTTGGAATTTAAAAATATCTAAAAGAACCAAAATTTTCCAAAACATTTTTTAGTAAATATAATAAACAAAATTCAGAAATAGTAATAAATATTTTTGAATTTATATAGAATTTTTTATAATATTTATAATAATTTTGGAGATTTTAAATTTTTAGTGATTTCATTTTTCTATTTTTAGGGATTTTTTATCTGTAGGTGCAAAATATAATAATAAACAATAATAATTTTCCTATAATTTTTCAAAACATTTTTCAATTTTTTTATATTTTCTCTAAGTAAAACAGTAAAAAATGGTTTTTTCTTACTTCTAATAAATAGAAATATAGATTAAAACACCTTAATAACAATATATATGGTAAAATAATATATAAGGTATTTATCCTAATTTTCTATGATCTTTTTGGGTACATGAGCTATTTTTAACAAAAATAAAATCAACAAAAAAATACAACCTAGTAGGGGTATTTTTTGCAAATATTTCATCATTGTTTCCGAACCCCTAAAATGGTTTGGTGCTAAAATTTCAAATTTTACAAATATTCTCAATAATATATATCCGGAGGTTATTTTTGCAATTAATACATAGTATGGGCGCCATATGTAAATATTACACTAATATTACAAAATTTTGGACTAAAAAGAAATACAAAAAGGCCAAGGGTCTAGGTGCAAAATAGCTAGTCTCCTCACGCGCACAAACACATGAGGTAATGTGGACCAGACTTAAATGTAAATATGAAAAGTACAGGGGACTAAATGCAAAATAACCAGAACATTTTAAACTACAGATTAAAGTTTACATATTAAAAAGGAATTACAAAAATACGGGGGTTAGATGAACAAAATACCCCCTTGATGCGATCCAACGGCTCACAGCTTTAACTTGAGCATGTGGCATCTTGGGGGTACGTAATGACGGTCCACCTTTGAGTGGCCGAGATTAGATCTTTGTTGTTGATCGTGTGGCTCTGGGACGAAGCATCCAACAACTACTGCTTTACTTGGAGTTCCTCGTTGATCCAACGGTGGAGAATAGGGGAGGAAGAACGGGGAAGAATGCTCGAGCAGGCTAGTTTTAATCCTCTCCCTTACGCAGCTGTGGTGGTCTTGGGCTTCGCGGCGAGGTGCAAAAGACTCCTGGCAATGTTGGCTAGCTCTTGGAGGTCTCAGATGGGGCCAAGGGTCATTAGAGTGAGCCACGATGGTCGAGGATGAAACATGTCTCCAGGTACCTTAGTCTGAATAAAATTTGACCCCTCAGAGGTCCTTGACCTTCAGTACCTACAAGGTTAGGCCCGGCAAAGAAAAAGGAAGGTTCTGGTGGTCTTGTGAGTCGAAGATGAGCGAAAATGAAAGCGGGCGGAGGTTACTCCGACAAGCGACAAAAGTATACCACCTGCTTAATCTGGGGTAGATCGAGATGGATAGAGGTGCGTGGAGCATAGAGCAGTAATGGGGTAAGATGATGGAGGTGTTAGATGGATCGGAGGATAGTCGGATCATGATGAAAAAGTTGCCAGAACTCAACACCGATGGACTTCAATTTTGAATTTTTATGAAATAAGATGCAAGCTCAACTGGAAAGGAAAGCTATACTACTTTAATCCTAATCCTAGGAACAAAAACAATAAAATAAAAGAAAACTCACTGGGCCTGGAAGGCTGGGAGCTGAAAACTCACGGCGGAGACAGCCAGCGAGCTGGATCATCCTCGATTCACACCTAATTCCTCTCGTTGAACCCTTGGTGAGATTCCTGCTATCACCAGGGATCTCAATAGCTATTAGGGTTAAGGTTTACGGTGGTAAAGAGAGATCAAAATCGAGAGGGAGGCGGAGTCGAAACAATATACAAGGCAAGGTTGGCGAGCTGATTCTGCCTGAGGTGGTTATCCGGCTATCGAGGCAATGCATTCGCGTAAAAAACCAAGGATTGAGGGTCAACTTTCATAGAGAAATTGAGATTCGTCAGGCACTGTAGTGATGGAGAAAAATTGATGACGAGGAGTCAAAAGTCCTTTGACGGCTATAGGACTAGGGAGGTCAGACAGTTGGTCGAGGTCAACTAATTTGGCTCCCCACTAGTCCATGTGGACCGCTAAAGGACAAAATAGGAAAATAAAAGAATAAGAATTAAAAATAAAATAATAAATGAATTGTTTATATAAAACTCATAACATAAGAAATGTTTATTATTTTATGTAGTATTTTATTATGAATTTTATTTATTTTTACAACTTAATTTAAAATAGGTTACCTTAACAAGTATAATTATAAGTATATTCATCTATATAATATGTATTTTATTTTTATTTTGTATTTTAGATTTTATTATTTTATATAGATAATTTATATAATTATAACTTAATTGAATCTAAATAAATACCTTTTTATTTTATTTTTCTTATATATATGTACACTTAGTTAATTATAGCTATTTATTATATAGGTACATATGTATAATTCATCTATGTATTTTTGTATACGTATTTATTTTACTATATTTTTGATGGTTTTATTATATTCTAGTTATGATATATATTATAAATATTATTTGAAAATTTTTAAAAATAAAATAACATCATGAAGAAAATAAAGAATAAATAAAATGATTATTTTATTCAGGTATAATGTACAATAGGAGTCCAAAACTTAACTTTTGCATTTTAATTCCAAATTAAATGAAACCACCTTCAATAAATAGCTAATTAAAATTTATATGCAATTAAATGATTTTGATGAATTTTGAGTTCATACGGTGGAGATACATGTATGGGAAAGTTGGATTTTGAATTTTTATTCTGAGTGTAGAAAGCATAATCTACGTTATTGTTACATGAAATTAATTTTGTATTTTGTATTTATTTTTATCTACTACTTTCATGTATTTTTGATTGTGTATAAATAATCAAGAATAAAATAGGTCCCAAAACTAAATTATTGAGAAAAATAAATTGGGGTTTTAGTGTATTATTGGCCCTTATCTCTCCCTACTTTATTCGTTGTTGACCCAGTCATCATGATGCCTTGGTCTTAGGATTTAGGGTCATTCAATACCTATGGCATTTCATTTCTTTTTCTTTTCTTTTCTTTATTCTTTTATTTTGACTTTGAATACAATATTTTATATAATATTTACACAATGATTAATATGTGTTATTTTATGCAAAATAATGTTATTTACATGCATTAAGCAAGGTTTTAAAGGCCAAAATAAAAGAATAAAGGTGATGAAATAGAGATTCATCACCACCCCCATATTTGCCTTTGCTAGTCCCTAGCAAACACTTATGCCTATAAGTGCAGAAAAGAAAAGAAAGAAAAGAAAATGAAAGAACTTGGATTGATTTTAACTTTCAAACTTATCTTCATAAAATCGAAGTTTGGAGTTCAGTCGAATTCTTAGAAGTTAGGTTTGGTCGAAACCTTATTGGGAAATGGATTTGAAACACAACAACCTCTAAGACCCTGAAGACTCTGCCCAAGTCTCCACAAAAGCCAGGTCAAAACAAGTCGATGTCATACGCAATCTCGTATGTCAATGAGTGTACAAGATGTGATATATAGCTCCTCTCGCCTGAAGTGGTAAAAGTCAGTCTTCTCCGACATGGTGACCCCACTCCAATAAATATTTCCTCGAGAAGAGAGGTATTCCCTTCTAAGTTCAAGTACAATCGACTCAAGAAGAGGAGGTGGAGAAGAGAATGGATGGTAGCCAGTGTAGCTTCCTATCCTAGGATGGTTGACCAGTGAAGCCAAGTCATCCGGCTGCAAGCTTGCATGTATCTTTGACTTTGAAGCTCAAGCTTGCTAATTGACTATGTGTACATAAATACTCTGTCGGGAATTGTTTTTTCTTTTAATTTTTATACGTCTATTTTTTTGGAATTTTTAATATGTTTTTTTAAATGCCATATACACCAGCATTTACATATGGACTTTTTCCTCTTGTGTCAATAGATTGTCTCTTTTTTAAAGCATTATTGCAACTCATGACATTATGTCTTTTGATCTCATTGCTATTGGATCAGATTGGGGGTACAATGGCCACAAATGTGTGACTTCTGATGTTTCCATTTGCTTGTATCTCATGCCGATAAATCTAGCCCTCTACTACTTCAATTGAGGTGAGCAAAGTGTAAGGTGCAAGTGTGCAAGTTAGGTCACTGCCAACAAGAGTTATGCATGTGTTCTGAAATATTCTACTTCAGCAGTCAAGACGACACTAAACAAAGTCTCGTGGTCTCAATGAATTAAGTCTAGAAAACCTGAAGCATATCACTTTCAGTTCCTATAAGGTTTTTGTGATTGAGTGGATTAAGGTCCAACTAAGCTCCAATTTTCGGATTTTATTTAGACTTGTTCAACTATTATAGTCAATCCGAAAAATGCAAATGTTATGCACAATGCAAGAAAATTATTTTTCTTATGCATTTTTATTTTTAACTTTTTATGTATTTTTGAAAAGTTTTGTAATTTTTTTAGGTTTTTGGAAAGAATTTGTGAATATTTTTGGGATTTTTAATTTTGCAAATTTTTAGGGAATTCTGAGTAAGACTAGTGAAATAAATATGTACAATTATTTACACTAAAGTGCATCAATTTTTATGAGGGATTTTGGATAGAATTTACAAACATATTTTGTGCCATGTTGTAAGGCTCTTATTTGGGTTGTTTTTTACAAAAGAATCTCAAAACATTTTTGAAAATATCTTCTCTAACATTTTGAAGATTAATTTTTGCAAATACTTTTGACAAACAATTTTACAATCATTTGCAAAATTTTAAAATCATTTTGCAAATATTTTCCAAACAATATATATAGATTTAATAACTTTTCAAACATTTTTCAAACCATTTGCAAACAGATTTTTAAATATTTTATTCAAAAAATAAAAGAAGCTTTTGAAAATAAAACAATTTCACAAAGGTTTGAAAACATTTTACTAAACATTTTCCAAATAGTTTTCAAGAGATTTTTCAAAGAGATTTCCCAACCATTTTTCAAACATTTTGCAAAACATTTTTAACATGTTTATTACTAGTGTTTTCAAAGAATTAATGTGTGTTTTATGAATTAGTCGTATTATTGAAAATACGAAAGTATTGGTTAAGCCTAAAGTATATACAAGGTATATACGATCACCCTATACTTAGCTTGAGATATATCCTCATAGATCAAAGAGAAAAAGGAAGACATAACCCATACTATGTATAGAACAGTCTATATTACAATGACTAAAGAATGAACGAATGAGAAGCTGACTGCCCCCCCCCCCCCCCCCCCCGATACTTAGGATGAAATATTCCTAAGTATGGCAGACTATACACAAGGTAGGGAGGGTTAATTGGGGGAATATACGAACTCATTGGCTCGATCCCCCCCCCATTATCAGGGTAAAATATCCCTATGTACAGACAGAATATCAAGAGTTGACAGGACAAGAGAGGGATCAATAAATGAATAACTCAGGGTACTCATCCCTCTATACCTAGGACAAAGTACGGCCTAAGTGTAGTAGTGATGAAAGGGGTGAACACCTTTTAAGAAGAAATAGAAAAATGAAAATGAAAAGAAGAAAAGAAGAAAACAAAAATCTTTTTGTGATTTTCAGCTCAGATGTCAGATCCATTTGCCTCTGTGAGATCATCTTGGAATACAACTTCTATTGAATCGACAATGGAGATGAAGGTGTCATGGTATAATTATAGCTTCAGCAACAGTCTGTTGACTACAAAGGGTTATGCGTCCGGTGACAATTCTGATATGAGTAGACTTCCATTGTCACACATAGTTTTCAATATAAATGGTCCAGTCCATTTGCTCTTCAGCTATCCTAGAAAATCTTTAACTTCTCATCAAATAACCACACCTTCTGTCCAAGTTCGAAAGTCTTCCTACGGATGTGTTTGTCATGCCATCTCTTGACTTTCTCTTTGTACATAAGTCTATTATTGTATCGTAGTCATGAAACTCAAGCAATCTGTCCAGATTAATTTTTCTGTTCTTTCCTCCTTGCTTAGAATCAAGGTTGCACAAGTTTAATGCACACTAGGATTTGTGAATTAATTCCACGGGCAGGTGGCAAGGCTTGCCATAGATAAGGTGTTAGGGAGACATGTCGAGTGGAGACTTGTATGTCGTGTGGTAAGCCCAAAGAGCTGAATCAAGTAGTTGTGATCAATTCATATGATGTAGACGCACAAGCTTCTGCAGTATGGTTTTGATCTCCCTATTAGAACATTCAACCAAGTCATTGGACTGTAGGTGGTATGGCATGGAAACACAATGTTCAATGTCGTATTCTTTTGTCAACATCTTGACCTCTTTGTTGATAGAATGGCTCCCACAGTCAGAAATGAGAATTTTGAGGATTCTGAACCGTGATATGATGCTATCTTTCAAGAAGTGACAAATTATGTGGTTGTCTGCAGTTTGAGTGGGGATTGCCTCCACCCATCTTCTAACATAATCGACAGTGAGCAGGATGTACTCAAATCCCTGCTTGTTAGGGAATGGCCCGATGAAGTCAATGCCCCAGGTGTTGAAAACATCAGATATATGAATATACTTTAGAGGCATTGTATCGTGCATGCTGATGTTCCCAACCATTCTCGGACCATCAGTGCACTTCTTTACATAATCATATGCATCCTTGAATAGAGTTGGCCACCAAAGGCCACATTGAAGCACTTTTGCCACCGTTCTCTTTCCAGAGTGGTGTCCACTAGCTTCGAGCATGTAAAAGTGGACTGGGACACCCATGATCTCCTCCTAAGGTATACACCTCCTTAAGATGTAGTATGCACCCTCTCGAATTAAATGTGGTTCTTCCCACTAGAAGAAATGAATTCCAGCCAAGAATTTGTCTCGTTTGATCTTTGACCAATCTGGCGGAGTCTTCTTGGAGAAGAGATAATTCACACCAGGGGAGAGAGAATATAGACAAGACTTCCTCATCCAAAAAGGTTTTAGTAATTGGAATTGATATTTGCTCAGGAGGCTCTATAGTAATAATTCTAGAAAGGTGATCTGCCGCCACATTTTTGACATCTGGTTTGTCTTGAATTTACAAGTAAAAATCTTGGAGTATAAGGATCCAACGAATTAGACGAGGTTTGGCATCTTCCTTGCTCTAGAGGTACTTGTTGGTAGAATGGTCCTTGTAGATTATCACCCTTGATTCGAAAAGATGTGATCTGAACTTTTCCAACACAAACACTATGGCTAGCAACTCTTTTTCAGTTACTATATAATTCCTATGGGCTTCTTCCATAGTTATGCTAGAGTAATGAACAGCAAATGGAATCCCATCTCGTCTTTACCCTAGAACAACACCAATTGCGAAATCAGATGCGTCCATCATGATCTCAAAGGGTAGAGACCAATCAGGTGGCTGCAAGACAGGAGCATGTGTGATCATGTCTTTCAACTGATTAAAGGCTTGGAGAACACTATCATCCACAACGAAATCGGTCTCCTTGCCTAGCAATTCTGACAATTGTTGGGCGAGCTTGCTGAAGTCTTTGATAAATTGTTGGTAGAAACCAATGTGCCTCAAAAATAACCGAACCTATTTCAGATTGGTAGGTGGCTCACGCTTTGAAAGTACTTCCACCTTTCTTGGGTCCACTTCCATGCCACATTTCCATACCACATTACCCAGCACGATCCCTTCAGTCACCATGAAATTGCTCTCCTCCCATGAGAGCACGAGGTTTCACTTCATAGCACCTCCTCAGAACTCGGTCTAGATAGTCCAGCCATTGATCAAATGAATCCTTGTATACCAAGAAATGATCCATGAAAACCTCCATAAAACTTCCCACCATGTCTGCAAATATGGCTAGCATACATCTCTGAAATGTAGCGGGGACGTTACATAAATCGAGCAGCATTAGTGGTAAGGCATACGCCCCAAAAGGACAGGTGAATGTTGTCTTTTCTTGATCTTCGAGCGGAATCACAACTTGGTTGTATCATGAGTAACCGTCCAAGAAGCAGAAATATTCCTTCACAACCAGTATCTTAAGGATCTAGTCGATGAATGATAATGGGAATGGTTCTTCTTCGTTACGAGGTTGAGACGTATGTAATCCACATAGACTCGCTAAGATGTTGACACTCTGGTCGGAATATCCTCTCCCTTGTCATTAGTAATAATGGTGATCCCAGATTCCTTTGGCACTACGTGCAAGGGACTCACCCACTTAGAGTCGAAGATGGGATAAATGAATCCTGCATCACACCATTTCGGAATTTCTTTCATCACAAACCTCCTAAAGGTTCGGATTTAGTCGGCGTTGGAATTCACGGGAGGGCTTGTTGTCTCTTCAAGGTAATGTTGTCACTTCAAGGTAACTCCGATGCGATCATAAGGATGGAATGATCCCCTAGAGATATGATATTTTCCAGCCTGTCGCCTTACGGTTTCGTTCAAGAACCTCCATCAGACGAGATTCTTGGTCTTTGGTCAAATGAGCATTGATAATGACATGATATATGTTTAGTTCACCAGCAAAGAAGGTGTACTTCATAGTGGAGGTCAAGGGTTTAAGCTTTGGTGGTGTGGGAGAGACTTCAGCAATTACTGTAGGTGTTATCTCTTTCAGATGTCGGTTGTCCACCTTTGGTAATTCAGCTTCTTCATTCAAAATATCACACAGGTAGTGAAATCTTCCTGCTCAGATGAGAGGGTTTGTTCAAATTCCTCTATTGGCACATCAACGAAAATCTCATCGTCAAAGACTTCAGTTAAATGGACTTTGCTTTCCTATAATTCTTCCGTGGAGAGGAATTCTAGGGTTTCTCTGTCATCCAGAAATAGATTTGTATCTCTGATCTCAGTTAAACAAATCATAGTCCTCAAAACATTGAAATTCAAGCACTCTCAATTCAAAGTGGCTTTTGCTTAGGCATGGTCTCTATCTAGATTTTGTCAGTGCTAGAGCGGAATGTGATCTCTCAAGTGCCATAGTCAACTATTACCTCGGCTTTTCGAAGGAATAGTTGGCCAATGATAATAGGGGTATGGAGTAGAGGTGCGGAGGTGTCCATATACAGGACAATGAAATCAATGGGGAATTGCATCCCTTGAACAATGACAATCGCATCCTCCAACACGCCCCTAGGCTGCTTGACAGATCGATCCGTGAACTACAGAATCATCTTGGTTGGCTTGATCAATGCTAACCCAAATTCTGTGAGTAGTGACGCTGGAAGAAGGATGATAGAATACCTGCTGATGAATCTGCATTTCGTCATCTTTATACATTTATTTTAGTTTAAAATCCCTTCTATAAGACTTGTAAATATCAATAAATTCATTCTTTTACTTACCCTATTTCTAGTCTAAATATTGTATATTTATCACTATTTTAACCTAAAATAAATAAATAAATAAATAAAATAAAGGAAAAATAAAGAAAATAAGGACTATATATATATATATATATGTGTGTGTGTGTGTGTGTGTAATAGATAGAGGCTGACTCAGACCTCGAGAAAAGGTCAAGACTTGATCTATTCGACATAGAATAAAGTAGGGGGAGATAAGGCCTTGACACCAAAAATCAATCTTCATATGTATATGTTCATCATCTGTACACTAATGTCTATAATTCACATTCTTTTCCTTCTTTTATTTATCACCAAATTCTTTTTAAATAAAAATTATTTCTCCTTTAAAATTGTGAATAAAATTCTTTTGTAAATAATAAAAATAATTGCAATAAAAATCTATGTATATTATGTAAATTACAAAACTCTCAAAAAGCCACAAAGCTCAACTTGCAAGATCAATATCTTCTCCACCAAAACTCTAAATTCATCAAACTCACTTTTACTCCAAATTAAAAAATCTTTAAAATGGAGGTGGTTTCATAAAAATCGGAGTTAAGGTTTAAAATGTGACTAATTAGGGTACGATTGTGTATAATATCTATGTATACTATGAACACTATTTACTTATTTATTTTCTTGTACATATTTATAAATATTTTATTTTTAATTAATTGTAAATATTGTACTTAACTTATATAAAAATACAAATACAAATCATAAAATCAAAAATCAACAAAAAGTAAATCATGTATATATTGTATAGGTATCATTATGTATATATCTATATAAATACTTAATTAAAAATCAAATCCTTGTATATAGGTATACATACCTATAAATAACACCTTATATTCATTTTAACCCTTGTATATACATTATTTAGTTAATTAAAAAATACTGAAGCTAAGCTAATTAAATTTCTAACATTTTTCCTTTTTATTATTTTTTTAAACTTATTTTTTATTTTTTTCGATTTATTTTTTTTATCATATTTTATCATCTAGCCTATTTTGTCTTATTCCTGCACCTTCTGATTGGTTGACCCAGGTCAACTTCTCATTCAGTGTCGTTCGCCCACTCTGCTCGTGTGCCACTCGCTCTTCCCCTAATTTTCCACGTCTCTCTGATCATTAAATCATTTTACCTTCTTCTCCATTTAGTTATCCATAACAACTGACTCCCTCGCCAGCTCTCCAAATCCACCATCTAGGCCTCAATTTTCTCTCATTTCGAATTTGAAATATCGCCGAAGACACCCATTATAAATATTAACCTTCCTCCTCTACTGCGAGATTTGATCTGGTTTTTCTTGCTCTTTTGCATCCGAAGTTGGTTCATGGAGTCGAGGTAGTGACAGTGCTTCCATCTCCACAGCTGGGAGTGCGCAAGAGGACTTGAAACTCGAGATCCAATCATGTGTCGAAGTCCTCCGCCGTGTCTTCGACTCTCAACCTTCCATAGCATATCAAGGATGATCTTCACCTCCATTCCAATGGTAGGTAACAGTTTGTCGATTAATTTCAATTTTGCAAGTTTAGTTTCATCTATTTAATTCTATTCTAGCTTAAATTCACCAATCATCTTGAACCTCTGATCTGCAAGACTGGAGGGGTTCCTATCAATTTCATCAAATTCTGACCCTTTGACGGCATTTTCCTTGACCTTCTCCATCTTCTATCATATCTATCCACCCTTAAATCACTCAAGATCTGAGGCCAGGTTCCTTCTCCGACCACCATCTTCAGAACCTCCATCCCCTTCACCATTTCCCAATTTTTACACTTCAATAAAGCTACCAGAGCATCGCTTCTGAGTAAGCATCTCGTTGTAGGATTCAGGAGCTCATTTGTCGGTGAGAATCAACACATGGAGGTTTTCCTGGAGTTGCGTTGCTCTTGATCACCAGATCATCTTCCAGCCATCGCCGACCATCTTGAATCCCTCAGATCGAAAGAGGGGATGTGCAAAAAGCTAGAGCACCATTTTGAAGCAGATTTAGGAGAGAAACGAGTGAGATCCCCTTGCTCGAAGTTCACTAGAGTCGCCCTTCTTCCCAGTTCTTCCAGAAGACTTCAACACAGCACGATCAAGAATAGTCACTTTGTCTAAATCTCGACCATTCATTTTCCCCCAATGTTGCACCATGGACCGAAGTTCTATATCTAATCGACGCCATCCACACACGAGCCAATTTCAACCGTTGGATCAGAGCCATAGAGCATCACGTCCGTCCGATGCGCCACATATTTAAAGGGTGTAATTGCGTCTGAGCCCCTACATTTATTTAATTTGCAAATAAGTACTCTTTTTGACAAGTGTTTGTTTGTCCTTTACTGAACAATTGCACCATTTACCTTGGTATTTATTTTAATTACATAATTGTCTTGTTGTAACTTCAGTGTGTGCATTGCACGTGAGTTTTGGGATATTTACAATAAAAGGTCTACATTTTTTAGTTATTATTCCGATCCTTGAAATATTTTAATCATATTTTAATCCGATCATGTGAGACTCGCGTGCCTACGCACGAGTTTTTTGGAAATTTTGCACAGTTAGTCCTCCTTTTTATTTATTTGTTAATGTACAGTCCTTAAACATTTAATAATTCCATATATACTCCTCTAAACATGCATATTATTTTGCATAATAAAAATCAAATAAAAATTAACAAAATATCATTATAAATCCACAAAAATTATTTTAGATTTGTATTAATTAGATCTTGCATTTATAATTTTTATTTGCATTTTTGTTGTTTTTATTATTAATAAAAATTAAACAACTCAATAAAAATCCATGATTGCAATTGAAAATTGATAAAAGAATATAAAACCTTTGCTAAAAATTCTAAAAAGTCATATTTGATCTTCATTTATTTCAATTTCAATATAATTTTCACATTTTTATTCCTCATAAAAACCAAAAACTCAAAAGCATTTGTTCTCGGCCGCAAGGGGAAGGACTTGTTTGGACATTGACTTTCTTTACTATCACTATGAGGGAGGTTCTATGTTTAGTTTCTGACGGGAGGCTCTTTCCGCTCGACCCGGAAACCAGTCAAGTCAGTTGCAACCCTCGCTAGGCTAAGAGTAGCTGTCAGAATCAGATCTTCCCAAAAAAGTGTCAAGTAATATGGGGAAAGGAAGGTTTGAATTGTATGGGCTTTCTCTTCCGCTCTTCAATTGATGCGAGTGAAGGGAGCGTGTAAAGTAGTCTGTTCCCGCTATGTCTGTGAGACAGGTGAAGGTTCTGGGAGAGGCCCCACCACCACTAGTTGTTCGGACATGAGAGCCGACGAGTAAGACAAGAAGTTGCTTGCTTTAATGGACAGACCGTCCTTTCCTTCGCTTTATATATAGTTGGTTTGACCTTTGTCTTTCCCACCTATCCCCCACTAACAGGACAATCCTCAACTCGCTTTCACTCGAATAAGCGCTTCAGGTATCAGCGGAAGGATGGAATATGTGTCTGTTGGAAGGTCTAAACTCGTTGTCGCCCACCATCTGGCCAAATATCTTTCATTTTGTGGATATTTTATATATTTTTAATCTTATTTGCTATTTTATAAATCCAAAAACATTCATGTTGTGTTTTGTTTACGTTATTTTCTATTTTTGATTTATTAAAAAGCTTTAAATTTTTTGAAAAATACTAAAAAATCACAAAAACATTAAAAATTGTCATACAATCAAAAATAATTTTATTTTATTTTTTGTGCATTTTTACCATTTTGCAAAAATCCCAAAAATTACATCTTTATTTTCTTATTTCTTTTTATTTTCTTTTGTATTAATAAAAAAATATTTTGCAAAATTAAAATTCAAATAAATATATAAAATTAAAACTCAAAAAATACAAAATTACAAAATACAAAACCAAGCATGGTGTTCATAGATTCTCCTTCTTTATTTCATTGATTTAATAACCCTCGAGATTTTTGTAGCCTCCCTAAGTTCGACCCATTACGCTATACAGGTAAATTAAATAGCAATTTTTCATTGCTATATTTTCTATATTTATTTTGGCTTGAAAATCAAATAATTTTTTGCTTGACGCTTCTTTGGATTGCGATGACCACAATCCCATTGTGAATAATTCATTTAAATAAAAACTCGAATTTTATCACTCAACAAAATGGTGTCGTTGTCAGGGAGGCACAATGAGGGTAGTTAGGTTTTTCTCTTGACCTATTATACTTGGTTGTTGATACTTGTTTTTCTTTTTCTTTTTTTCTCTTTCTATTTCTTTTTTTCTCTCTATATTTTTTGGCTATTCATTTCAATGTGCATATTTTGTTGTCACATAGCCTTTGTCTATATTTTTTCATTCATTTATTTTTCTATATTTTTGCTTCATATCCACCTCATTGTTTGCTTGTCAATATTCACTATATTTATTTTCATATTATTTTTTTGATCATATGTTCATAATTGTGTCTCTTACACATTCTTGTGTTTCCTCTTTCTTGCGAGAGCCTAACAAGCGAGGGCAGCTTTCCTAGGAGAGCGGGCGCATTTGAGTGAAGCGGAGGCGACTTGTTTCTTCATTAAGTTGTAGGAGAGCATAGGAACAGGAGAAGATTTGGAGAAGACCAGTCACTTGGAGAATTTTTGCACATACATTTTCCATTTTATTTAGCATTTATATTTCATTATTATTCTTGTAAAAATCATTAATTAACTATTTGGTGCTTGCCTCTTTTTCTTTTTTCTAAAAGGCCACTATATACCTTGTGTGTGGGGGTCTGTTTCACCAAGTGTTGCTACACTTGGGAGACCTCATCGGTTTTGTTTTCATCGCCATCTTTTTATTTGTTTTCTCACAGTTTTGTGTGCTTGAGACCTTAGAAGTAGGTTTTCTTATCTTGCTTGATCTAGGTAAACGATTAGGTCCAAAGCCCCTAAATACGAATATCTGTACCTATAAATAGAGTGTTGTTTGGACTTAGTGAAATTAACATGTTCTTGCCTGTTAATAGATACTAGGATAGATCTCGTGCATCATTTAGGTTACTTCATTTTCTATCTTTTATTTTATGTGTGATCATCCTGCACGTAGAGTGTTGGCGACAAGGTATGCATCCTCTATCTCCTGCAAGCATCATTGATTCTCTCATGCATCGACTTTACTGAAATCCTTCCCCATTTTCACTCACATAATATCAAAATGAAATTGGAAAATTCGATAGATGATTTCTTGAAAAAATCAAAAAAAATGACAATTGTATAAAATCGGTACTACTAACGAAAACTTGACCCTAAAACTAAACGTAAGGATAAAATCATTATTTTGGGGAGAGCAATCCTTTCATAGTATGCAGGTACTTACCTCCAGACAGAGTGGGTGAGACGTAGCCACAAGGATAGAGGCCAAACCCAGGACTTGTGGCTTAAGTACTTGTACATCATGTTTTGGTGTATGGTTGCAACTGTAAGCACTTGCCTCGGACGTAGAAAATCGTTTTGGTGTGTTAATCCTCTTATCTCCCTTTGGGACTTAAAATTGAACCCAGCAGCCCAGGAAGATGGTACCACTGTTTGGATAGGTCTGAATATGCACGTTGGCCGATAGGACGACTCACCTTGTGTTTTTGGTAGTAAGCAACTTCTCGTAGATTCACTAAACTCAAAATTGAAAAGATAAAACAACAAATTTTTCAGTCCCCACTTGTGTCCAATTGGTGAATCAGGGGTTTGTATTATGTTTGTTTGGTAGTGTAAAGATCCTTCCACATCCTTCACGCCTTTTCTCTCACTTTCCTCTTGTGTTGACCATCGTGTTCACGCATCTTTTCTTTTGAAATCGAAGATGTCAGATTGGAGCATTTCTTGTTCGAACTTTGCAAACTCATTTCACACTCCAAACAGGTTGTCTTATATTTGAGAAGACTCACTTCCCGAGTATTCCTCTTTCTCAACTTCACATTTCACCTCATTGATAAATCCATTGCTCAATATTGACTCTTATCTTGAACTATCATTTGAGACTCCACCATTCTTGAGGACTAATTCAATGCCATGTACATTTTCAGAAATTGAGTCAGTGCACTTGATGCCACCTAAGGGAAAGAGTTCCATGATGAGAAAAGCAATATCAACAATACAATGTTAGCCTCCATACAGGCCATTCAGGCACATTTGACTGAACAGGCTGACATCCAGGCTGGATTGAGAGACATGATCTTAGAGCTGAGGTAGTATAAGACTTGACGGAGAAGTGCCCCCATCATGATATTCCAAAGACTAGCCTTGTGCAGAACTTCTTTGGGGATTTAAGCATTGAGAACCAGAAGCTGGTAGATGCCGCTTGTGGGGGGTCACATTTCAACAAGGACGAGGATGTCCTTTATGAGATTTTTGAGGAGATGGCTAAGAGCTCTACAGCTCGTTCTTCTTTACGTACTTTTCAGAAGCATCTTGTACCTTCTCCTGTAGCACCCCATAAGGTTGTCAACATGATGGAATCACATGATGTGGATATGGTGGACAGTTCAGATCTGACCATCATTGGAAATCACCTATCCAAAGTGGACTTTATTGAGAAACGGTCCAAGGAGCTTGAGAAGCTCCAAGTGATCGAAGAGAGGACAAAGAACCCATATAAGCTGGATGAGATTATGAAGCATCTGGAGCTTCTTGTGAGTACGATCAGCGGATGTTAGAGTGTGAGTCCAGCAACTGATACTTCTACTCGTGAGCAGACTTAGACACAGTAGAGTACCGGAGGGTCATCCACGATTTAGCATGTTTACTACGTGCAGACTCCTGACCAGGTTTAGAAGCAGTCACACCAGATAGTATAGTACAAGCAGGAGATTCCATATATTCCTGACTAGCAATTTCCATCTCCACCTCTCATTTAAGAGGTAAACGGCATTTGTCTCGACAGATAGCGCAACCAACCTCATCCGTCAGGTCAAGATCAATTGGGTTCCAACATAGTCAGAGGCCTTCCCACCACTTTCAGGGAGGGAGACCCCATCACCAGTATTTCCAGCCTCACCTTAAGTCTCCACCTCACTTCCATAACTAGAGACATGGACAGCAGCAGATGCAGTCTGCATATTTACACAACCTTACTATCAGCAGCAGTATGCATCATATGGACAGTATCCACATCCTCCTCCTCCTCATGGTTAGCCACAGTATGGATACAAGCAGGCTCCTCACTACCAGTCTCAGAGACAACTAGTCATTAAGCACCTCTAGGCACCTTCAGTGAATCCTGCAGTCGACCAGTTCGCACTGTTGATGAAGAATATGAATGATCTGACTCAAAGGATCGACGACAGGACCACCACAAAGACACTAATTCCAGCACATGTCGAAGCCAATCCTAATAACTTCAGACACAAGGAGCAGATAGCCCATGATCCATGCATATTTGAGACAGGTATAGCCCTTGATTTTACATGGTTATCTGATGTCATTCATCTCAGGAGTGGTAGGAGATTGCAGCCGTCGGCACACCAGTTAGGATTGGAGAGATTCATTGAGAGAGCTTCGCCGACATCATCATCTTATCCATCAACAGAAAACCAATCCAATGTAGCAGCACCAGATCCTGGAGTTTCACCATCTTCATCTTCACCGCGACCACCATCTTCACCTTCTTCATTCAGAAAATACCAAAATGACAACAAAGAGAGATGCAGTTCACAATCAACAGAAAAAGAGTGCACACACGTTGTGGAATCTCTTTCTACACCAACAGCAGCAGTCCGTTTTGTTTTTGAGTTTATTTCTTCTACTCCTATTTTGGATACCATCGTACAGACTGATTCTGTTGTCCAACTGTATATGATGAATCTGTTTGGAATAAGAGAAATGAGCAGTTGAATGTTTCTTCTGAGTTTGTGACATTCCCTTCAGCTTTAAATAAAATCAAAAAAATTAAAAATTAAAAATAATAATTTCTTATCCTGGAGTGGTAGAGATCCTACAAAACATCTTTTTAGAGATGCCACTCCTTAAGGCCATGGAGTGCATGTCTGCAGTCAAAAAGGGAATGAAAGAAGCATGTACTCAAAAGTGCCAACCAAAGCAAAACAGACGAAAGAAGACAGAGAAGCACATATTGACCATGACCATAGTTCATGTCATCAGTAACCTCCCCACCAAAAAGAAATATAAGGGAGCACCTCACATTTATTGCCACATCTTTGATCAAGAGTTTGATCGTACTCTTTTTTATAGCGGGTCCTCCATCAATCTCATGTCATCCTTGCTACTCACTAAGTCATCGTTGCTACTCACTAAGTTTGGGTTAGGTCCTCTTAGGTCCACCAAGATGATCCTTCAGTTTACTGATAGATCTATCAAGAGGCCGAGCGGTATATTAGAGGACGTTATTGTAAAGGTGCAAGGAATGAGATTCCCAGTTGATTTTGTTGTAATGGATATGGACATCACTGCACCGTTACTCCATATCCCGATCATACTAGGACGGTCATTCCTTCTAACAGCCAAAGTGATAGTTGATTATGATACTATAGAGATCATCTTTCACTCCTGTAGTGACAAGGTGAAAGTTGAGATGATCTCCGATCCTAGACCATCCCCGCCGCCAACAACAATAAAAGAGAGAGAGAGCCAATTACACCAGATCTTGAGGATTGTGATTTTCTCACCGAGTTTAGAGAGACATATTTGTTTACTGATTTCATGGATACCCAGGAATTCCTTTTTGAGAAGGAATCCTTGGAAAGCACAGTCGACATGAGTTCCCTTATTGATCATGTTGAGTCGTTTGCTAATGGACAGTTTGAGCTAATTTTTTAGAATCATTTTGAGATTTAGAGGTACATTCTGATATCCCTTTGACATATTATTCTCAGATTATTGATGAGATACCTCCTATTGAGATTTCCAATATTATAGTAGAGGATTCTAACAGCTTGATGAGCCATTCCTTTCTATGTAGAGATCATTCATTGCAGATTTTGCTGAGATTCTATTTGCTGAGGTGACAGTAGCCATGATAGATAATCCACAGAGTACATATCATATGCCATCTACAGTATAGTGTAGAGGTTGTTGTAGAGACGATTCCGATCCCACCTGAGCTTAAGTCTTTACCCTCAACATTGAAGTATGCCTTCCTTGCGGGTCCTCCCAAATGTTTTCGATCATCCTCAGCTCACAGTTGACCGACAAACAAGAATCTCGCATGCTAAAGGTTCTTGAGAGAAACTGTAAGGACAATGGATGGAATATATCGGATCTCCGTGTGATTAGTCCAGCATTGTGCTCGCATCATATTTACTTAGAGTATGACAATAAACCCTCCTGTAAGTGTGAGCGTCACCTCAATCAAAACCTACGGGATGTTGTCATGAAAGAGATCAAGAAATAGTGTAATGCTGGCTTTATTTATCCCATATCAGATTCCAAGTGGGTCAGTCCTTTACATGTAGCCTCGAAGAAATCTGGGATTATTATCGTAAAGAATGACTATGGTGAGGAGATTCCGACTCATGTACCTATTTCATGGCGCATCTGTGTAGATTACCGATGCTTAAACGCAACTACCAAGAAAGATCACTTTTTACTAGCCTTTATTGATCAGATTATTTAAAGGTTGGCAGGGAAAGAGTTCTTTTGTTTCTTTAATGAGTACTCAGGGTATAACCAGGTTGCTATCACTTCTGAGGATAAGGAGAAAACTACTTTTACTTGTTTGTTTGGCACCTACGCCTTTAGACGGATGCCCTTAGGATTGTGTAACGCTCCCACTACATTCCAAAGGTGTATGTTGGCTATTTTTGCTGACATGGTGGGTAGTTTTCTAGAGGTCTTCATGGGTGATTTCTTGGTCTACGGGGATAGTTTTGACACATGTCTTTTTCATTTTGACCGAGTACTTCAACGTTATTTTGAGGTAAACTTAGTGCTCTCATGGGAGAAGAGTCACTTTATGGTTACTAATGGGATTGTATTAGGACACGTTATGTCTAAACATGGTATGGAGGTGGACCCATCTAAGATTGATGTGATGTCCACACTTGAGACGCTGCAAAATTTGAAGTAGTTTAGGTCATTTCTGGGACACGTTGGATTTTATAGGTGATTCATTAAGGACTTCAACAAGATTTCCAAAACTTTAACTGAGCTTTTATGCAAGGAGAGTGAGTTCATTGTTGATGAGAAAGTCCTCCTTCCATTTCATCTGATGAAAGACATGGTTACTAGTGCTCATGTCCTACAGCCACCTGATTGGTCTCTCCCCTTTGAGATCATGACGGACGCATCATACTTTGCAGTTGGAGCAGTGTTAGGGCAGAGAAAGGATGGGATTGTTGACACAGGATTTTTGTGGGTTCTTAAATTCAGATATGAAATAAAAGTGTTCTTGTCGTTGACCCAAATATCCCACAACAAAAAAATTTTTTTCTCAAGCCAATAATTACAGAAAATATAACATGAGAATTTTTGATATTTAATTAACTAGTATAGCAACATGATCGAACTCAGGGAGGCTACAACACCCCAGGGTTATTCAAATAATTGAAAAATCAATTAAGAGAAAAGGGAAATCTCAAATGCTAACTATCTTGGTTTTTTGTGAGATTTTTAACTTTTTATTTTTTTTCATGTTTTTTAAATTTCTATATTTTTTATTTTCAAATTTTTAATGATCTTTAGTTTTGCAAATTTTTAATGATTAAAAATAGTAATTTTCAAAATAAATTTATACACAAAAGAAATGCATTTTTTAAATTTTTTAAATGTGACAAAAATGCTTAAAAATGTCCAAATAAAATATTTTTATATTTTGATAAATTTTGCTACTATTTTTTGTAATTTTTCAGATATTTTTATATTTTTTAGGATTTTTAAAATGAATAAAAACTGGGGAAAATGCTAACAGTAAGAAAATAGGATTATTTTCCAATTCAAAAATACCAAATAAATACAAAAATTATGAAAATTATTTTCCCTATAAACTAAAGGAAATTATCTACAAAACAGGAACTGAAATCACTATTTTGGATTTTTCTACAATTTTATATGAATTTTTAAATTTTTATTATTTCGTAATTTTTTGGGTTACATAAATATTTAAAGTGTGAAAATTGGATAGAAAATAAAATGCACATGAAGAAAACTAATATAATATTTTTAAATTTTTTACACAATATTTCAATTTTTATGATTTCTAAAGTTTAAATATGAAAAAAATGATGTGTTTGATTTTTTTATAATAGAAAATAAAAATAAAATGCAATGAAATTTTTATACAATGAAGAGGAACACAACAAGAATATAACATGAATTTTTCATATTTTATTGAGCAATAAAAAAAATTATTTCAACAAGACAAAGCAAGCAATAATAATTCTGGAAATAATGGTTTAAAATGCAATTTATTGACGTTTTTACAGCAAAAATTAACAAGAAATAAGTTTGGGAAAGGAAATGCAACTTACCCAAATTTTTTAAAGGGATTAGGGCTTCGTTCTTTTTCTCTTCTTGATCGAGAGGAGAGAGGGGGTGTCGCCCCTCCTCTTTCTTCACGCGGCAGGCATCGGCGGTGCTCAAGGATGGGGGCCACCGGATCGTGCGAGGTGACTCTAGGTGGCAGACGCAGCAAGCCTCACCCGGGCGGATGGTGTTCTACCGTTGGCGGCAGGTGGCGACACACGCCTTCGGCAATGAAGGGGCGTGGCTTCGAGCGAAGGCTCAAGTGGTTGGTCAGGCGGCGATGATATGCTATAGTGGATGAAGTAGGGGGAGGATCTGGAAGGCTGAGGATCGGGGGTGCGGCCGTGGACTGGGTGGGTCAGCGGTGCTCATGATGGGGGTGTGGGCGGTGGAGTCGGTGAGCAGACGACAGAGGAGCAGCGTAGGGATTCCTCGCACGGGGGCAGGTCGGTGAGAAGGTTTTACAGGATATGGTGGAGATGCACAGGAGGGCAGCTCTTCTTCGGCAGAGGGCGACACACGCTCTCGGTGGCACGACCGGTGGAGGGAGGCTGTGCAAGAAGGGAGGCAGAATAGTGGCGGACGTCGCCAACGAACGATAGGACCCGCTCCTCCCTTTTAAAAAAAACAGAAACCGAAGTACATTTTTTTGTAATATTTATTTATTTTTATATATATTTTTTGAACAAAAACTGAAGAAATTTTTATTTTTTTGTTAACAAAATTGTAGAAATCATTTATTTTTTTTATTTTTTTAAGAAGCAAATCTATTTTTTGTAATTATTTTTTTATTCCAGCAATCAAAATATAGATAAAAACAACTCGAGCACAATGACTTGGTCTAAAATCTAATACGAAAATGTGAGTGGATGACGGATCTGATTGTTGTGATGGAAGATCTGTGTCTTCGGCCACCGTACGCGGTTGAAGGTGAGAGATCGTATGAGATAGAATATGAACGTGGGTAGATCAAGAAAATAAGATGAAAAATCAAATTGGACCGGATTGAGCTATTAGAACAATAAACTATGATTAAAATGATGATCTCAAATTAAAAAATGATAAAGAAATTAAAATGTAAAAAATTAAACTATAATTAACCTAGATTAAAAATGAAAAAAAAGATCTCACCGTGGGGAGCGGAAAATGTCGTAATGGCCTCGACGAAGGCCGACTCGATGTCACAAGAAGGCTCAGAGGATAGGCACCTTTCTGCAACAAGAAGCTCTTGGAGATTAGGCTCCTCTCACCAAAGATTGATCAAATTAAAATGAGGGAGAATGAGCCATATTAATAGGAAAAGAATTGAGTTTTGAAATTCAAAATTTGAAATGAGAGGAAGAAAAGGAAGGAGGTTAGTGGTTAATGATGGATAAAATTATTTACATTATCTACATAATTAATTAATTTAATTGATTTCATCACTTTATTAAATTAGATAGTAAATGCTAATTATTTATTTTTTTGTTGTGGTTATTTAAGGAAATTGATTATATATATATTGTATACATATGGTACATTATATACATAGTTAAATAAGGAAATTAGTTTATTTTTATTTTAAAAAAAATTATTTATTTTTGTTTTTGTTTTAAGTAATTATTATACAATTTTACAAGTATTTACAAATACAATATGTACGATAAAAAATGGTAAAATTGCACAAACCACCCCAGAAAATCGTCTTTCAAACTGTAACTCCAAAAATTATGAAACCACAACCATTTTAAAGATAATTTAATGTAGAGTACAGTGGAAGTGAGTTTGTTCAATTTGAGTTCATATGGAGCGGGAATTGGTCTTTTAGTTATTGCTTTATGGCTTTTTCGGATGTGGTTACTTTTATTTTGTACATGATTTTATTTTGCAATTATTTTTATTATTTAGAAATCATTTTTATTTACAACTTTTGTTTTGAAAATTTTAATTTGAGGTTAATTATGTACAAATAAAATAGTGTAAGTTCTATACAAATATACACAGAAAAGTATTTACAAAATATTTTTTGGATTTTCTGATTAAGGACATTATCTCCCCCTACTTTATTCCTAGTCGATCAGGTCAAGTCTTGACCTTCTCTCGAGGTTCGGGTCAGCTTGTATATATTACATATATACAATCTCTTTTTTCCTTTATTTCTTTATTTATTTATTTTAGATCAAAATAGTAATAAATGTACAATATTTACACACTGATGCAAGTTAGTAAGAATATGGAGTTAGTATTATATACAGGTGTTTTATAAGGGATTTAAGCTAAAATTAATGAATAAAGATGGTGAAGTGCATATTCATCAGGGATACCATTTGCTATACACTATGCTAGCAAGACTCTGGATGAGGCACAGTGTAATTACACAGTCATAGAGAAGGAGATGTTAGTAGTGATGTTTGCATTAGAGAAGTTCAGATCCTACCTCATTGTTTCACATGTAATTGTATACGCAGATCACACTACCATATGATACCTACAAGCAAAGAAGGATGACAAACCATGACTTATCAGATGGATCCTCCTGGGGAATGCACCTTCGAGGTTGGCCAAATTTATTTAAGGATGCTACAGAGTATGTTCGAGGTTGTACTGACTGTCAGGAGATGGGAGGAACCATTGGTTCCGAAGATACGATGCCCCTGAGATATATATAGATTTAAGATGTTTTTGATACTTGGGGCATAGACTTCATGGGCCCATTTCCTGTCAGTCAGGGATTTCAGTACATCATGTTTGTTGTGTATTATGTTAGTCTATGAGTGAAGGCTATCTCCACCTGAGCTGCTTATAGTCATATGTTGTGTTCGTTTCTCAAGGACCACATTATTGTGTGGTTCGGGATTCCTAAGATACTCATTTCAAATTAGGGAAGCCATTTCATTAACAGAGAGATCAAGAAGCTTGTGAAGGAGTACACCATTGAGCATAGAGTATCGTCTCCTTACCACCCAAAGACTAATGACTTGGCTGAGATTTCAAATAGGGAGATAAAGACAATATTGCAAAAACTTGTACGTCCAGATAGGAAGAACCGATCCCAGATGCTTGACTTGGTTCTATGGGCTTATTGGACGATGTGCAAATCTCCATTGGGTATGTCTCCCTACATATTGGTGTATGGAAAGCCTTGCTACCTGCCAGTTGAATTAATTCACAAATCTTTATGGGCACTCCATGTATGCAATTTGGATTATGAGAAAGCGGGATATAGTATGAAGTGGGATCTGAATAGATTGCAAGACTTCCGAGATGTTGCATATGACAACTCAGTAGTGTATAAGGAGAAAGTCAAGCGTTGGCATGACAGACACATTAGAAGGAAGACTTTCTCCTCTGATCAAAAAGTTTGGTTGTTTAATGCTAAATTGAAGTTGTTTCTAGGCAAATTAAAAAGCAAATGGTTAGGATCGTTCATTGTGAGAGCTGTGCGTGACAATGGTAGTATTGTCAAATATGGGTTGTCATCTAACGCACAACCATTTGAGAACAGACAGTAGCTGAAGATGGATCTAGATCATGATACATTCATGTCCGTGGTTGATTCTATATATGTGGTATCAGACGATGACTTTTTGACATCTTTTGTGTCTGATACATGAGATGACTTTCTCTTATATATACTTTTGTTTTATTCTTACTTCTTCCATTTTTATCGTTCACCTTTTGTCCTTGTGTATATGCTATACATAGGATGTACTCTATCCTAAGTATAAGGGGTGAATGATTTGAGTTTTTCTATTTTCATTTTGTCTCATCACTCCTGTTGTTTCTTACACTTAGGGATCCTTTACACTAAGTATAGGGGGAGTGATGTTGTTCATTCCATCTCTTTCATGTTTTATGTTTTTATTTTCTTTTATTTCTTCTATTCCCTTGCTTGTCCATCAACTTGTTGGTATTTTTTTCTATACTTGGGGACTTTTTACCCTAAGTATAGGGGAGTACGAGTTGAGTCATCGAGTTTGTTCATTCTTTTCCTTGGTTTTCCCTATTTGTACAATCTTCTATACTCAAGATTACTTGATCCTAAGTATAGGGGATCACCGACTTCTATTTTTTCCGTCTATTCTTTGAGTTGTTGTTGCATAGGATTTTTTCCCTTTTCTGTACTTGGCACGAGTTATGTCTTCCTTTGTAGCTCTTTGATCACTATGAGGACATAGTTCTAGCTAAGTATAGGGTGTGTCATATATATTGTATATATACGTTAGCCATAACTCGTACTTTTATTAATAATGTGGCTATTATTATTATATTAAAAAATTGTTTTGAAATTTGTAAAATGATTTGCAAAAATCTTTTATGAAAATATTTGCAAAAATTATTTTGTAAAATATTTTGTAAAAATGGTGTATATACTGTTTGTAAAAAATATTTGTAAAAATGTTTTAAACCTATTTTTGCACAAATCTTTACAAAATTGTTTTTAAAAATTTTTTGTTTCTAAAATATTTGTCAAATTATTTTATGTATCAAAAGTAGGTACACTATACAAAATGTTTGTAAAATTTTTAAAAGAAAAATGTTTGCAAAAACCTATTTGTAAAATTTCTTGTAAAATGATTTGTAAAAATGATTCTAAAATATTTTGCAAAAGTATTTGTAAAAATTTTTGAAAAACCTTTGCAAAATGTTTTGAAAAAAATTGTTTGCAAAATCTTTTGTAAAATGTTTTGAAAAGGCTTGTAAAATCTTAATAATTTTTTCTTCTGTAAATAAAATTCTTTGTTGTATATAAAATTATTCTATAAAAGTGATATCTAAAACTTGTACATAAAATCCTTTTTATAAATCTTGTTTGTATATTTGTGTATATATATCTTGTAAATGCATTCATTTTAGGCTCAACAGTCGATCCTCCCCAGATCTTGACGCGGCGCTAGGCGGCGTGGCGAGGCAAGTGTTCACTCTGGAGCTTCTCCTCCAACGTTCATCTTCCATGCGTGGCGGTGGAGAGGCGTTGTCACCGCCGTAGTCGGCCGGCATGAAGATTGGAAAAAGGCGGGTCGGTACTGGAACTGGAGAGTTCTGGTAGTTGGAAAAGTCTGTTTAGATGTGCCATCTTTAGAGGCTTTTATAGGTGAATCAGCAAGGAGTTAGAAGAGATCCAATGGTAGGCGTGTGTTAGGGTAGTTAGGGGAAAGTAGTGGAGGATTAAGATTGATCGAAGAGGTTAGGAATGAAGTGGGAGAAATCATTGAAGAACGACCGGTGGAACTGAATGTTGCACCGGCTTCTTGGAGAAGAAGAACCAGGTGCTGACACGTGTCAGACATGGTTGGCCAGATGTTGAAAATTCAGTATAAATTAGATAATAAATAATAAATATCATTATTTTAAATAGGTATAAAACGAAAAATAAAGAGAATTATATTATCTAAATTATTGTATAATTAATTTTTTGTAAATAATAAATATTATTCGAAATATAAATATTATATTAATAAATAGGTGTAAATAATACTTAATAAATAGGTATTGAATTTTTAGTTCAATAAAGAGTTAATTATAAATTAATTTTATATTTCCTTATTTATTAAAACAACTAATAATACCTTTGTGAATTTTTATGGATTTTAATAAAATAATTTAGAGATATAAATAAATACAGGTATAAGTCATATAGTTCAATTTCATCTATAAATTAGGATTTTGGATTTTATTAAAATAATAAATAAGCTCCAGAAATTCTGAAATAAATTATGGTGAAAATACAAGATCATGAAAATATTTAAAAATATAAAATTAATAAAACTATAAATAGTGTTCTAAATAAAATAAATAGCCTAGAAACCGTTTTGTCATTAGGTCCTAAAACCGACTTTTTGCAAATGGACTCCTATTTAATGAAATCAACTCCATTAATTAGAGAGTATTATTTTATGAAATTTAAAGGTGAGTAGAGTGAAATTGGAGTTTGTATGAGGAAGTTATAATGTTTGGAAGTTGAGAATTTGACAATTTAAAAGTTGGATTTCTTGGCATATATTCAAGATAATATTTTTAACTTATTTTTATATTTTTATATACATTTTTAGAAATAATTAGGAAAAGAGTTTGGTGAAAATATATTCATATGAATTAATTAAAAATCAATGAAGATTTGATAATCATTTAATAAATAGTGAATAGTGTGTGGAGTGTTTCTTTAATTATTTTTATGGTTTTCTTTCCTTATCTCCCCTACTTGTTTGTTTGTCAACCAATCCATGATGATTTGGTTTCGAGGGTTAGGTTATATAAATATATCTTACAACTATATTTATATTTTCTGAGTCATATTGTACATATATACATATTTACAATCTGCCTTTTTTTTCTTTTCTTTATTTTTATTCTTTTTTTATTTACATGTTTTTGATGCATAAAAGTGCATTTTTATTCATGAATGGGGTTGTGATAAAAGGTGGAAATTAATGAATATTTACATGTATTTGTTAAGGGTTTTAAGACAAAATACGACAGAAATGTTAATAAATCATGGATTCATCAACCGCCGTGCTCCGCCCTGAACAGGAGGTGACATCTCTGAGCATGGCTCCCATGTGGAAGAGTGATCATCGAAGGAAGGTTCCAAGGCGAGTCGACCCCTTGCATCGTGATGCACCGTCGCGTAGAGCTCCGGCCATCACCTCCCGTCGAGCAACAACCAGGGGGTCTTACACCTCCAATTCCTAGGTGAGTTCATCCTTTTTTCCCACTTTATTTCTCGATCTTCGAGTACATATTAGGGTAGCTAATAATGTGATTAGGTTCCTTAATCATTATAGTTAGCCGCCCACCATTCTCATTCGATCAAACCCAATTCAAAACATCCAGATTTATTTCTCCTTTCTCGTAGTTTCTTCGTGTGACATTTCCTAGAAAGCAAGTTAAAGACCTGCATAAAATTGTGCCTGGTTCCTTGCAAATCGAGGAAGAAAATGTTCGTTTGCAAGTCAATATCTCTTCTGGAGCACAACCAAAGCCAACTAGCAATTTAAAGAGTAAAGAAATATCAAAGCCAAGACCATCTTCATCAACTTCTAGGTCAACCGGGACCGTCATCTTCATCGGAGAAATATCGTTGATCTCGACCACCTACTATGGTAATCCACCACAGGCGAGCTCAGAGGGAGAAAGAGTCTCCCTCTAGGCCCTGCCGGAGGCCCAAGACGGGTGTTGTTCTTCGGGAATAATTCGGTAAAGGAGCCCTCATGACCGGCAGCTGGAAAGGGGAAGAACATCTTAAGAACACCGGAATCTACAGGTGCCCGCCACGTGTCTCGAGCCGACGGTCCATATCTTAAGGCAACTTCTAATCCCTGCCGTTAATCGTGAAGGGGTAGAAAATTTGCATACTAGACCCAGCGAAGATTCAAAATTCCAGCCGCTCTAGATATTTCTAGATATTACATTTATGTCCCTGTGCAGGGACCTAAATGTAATAATTTTACTTTTCTTTGCAGAATAGTCCCTACCAGGGACCTTTTTGTAACAGGATAAATAACTTTTCTTTCAGTTGTGCCCCTGGCTTGTAGGGGTGTTTTGAACCCTTATTCTGTTGTATTTTTCTTTCAATTTTCTAGGGTAGTACCCCAACAACTTTCTATCTATTTTTCATGGATTTCCATCGCTTAGTTTTATCGATTTGATTTTCGTAATATTGAGTTAGTTTTGAGTCTTTTATTGAGTCTTTTGTAAAACCAAGAATATAGTGATTTCTTTGGGATTTATTTCTTTTATCAAAAGCCAAAGTATTAATATTCTGCCTCCTCGAGTTCGACCCAGGCACACTTACCTGGATAAATAACATAGTGTAGATGAAATAGGAGAGAGAAGCCACATATTCTCATTCTCTCTCTCTCTCTCTCTCCTATTTCGTTGATTTTTGTTTAATCAACGCGGCTTATGCTTTAGCGGTTTTCTACAACCGACATCTATTATCCTCTAGCAAAAGCCGCATTATCAATAACACCTCTCAAAGATTGGAATTTAGCCTACATTGAGACTCACGAGATCTACTACATGCCATCCGATTGCCTAGTGGTTTCTTTCAAGAACCTCAATCAGGCGAGATTCTTGATCATCAGTCAAATCATCAGAGATTATGACTGGAAACATTTTGGGCTCACCTGCAAGGAATCGGTAGGTCATGCTCTGTGGTAACAGTTTCAGCTCCAAGTGGGTGGGAGTGGGTAAATTTGGATTCCTAAGGGTCTGAGTGAATGCAACTAGATCTGTATGTGAAAGCTCTCTCTAATCATCTCGATCTGATGGAGACTGTCCAACTGATGAGTGACAAGATTATACTGGCTCAATACAATATTAGATGTCGGCTTTGCAGAAATCGAACACCGAATATACTCATCAAAATCATGCCAATCAAGGTTCATATCTGAATCAGAGGGATCATAGTCTGAATCACAACAAACAAAATCAATCTCAGTATCAGAATATGCTTCCTCAACTTCTAATGTATCCTACTGATAATTGAGGAACTTTTGTGTGGGTCTAGAAAGATCCTCACTAGAAGAGTAGCAAAAACAAAAATGTCGTTGAGGCGACCCACAAAATCTCTAGTCGATCAAAAATTAACCCACAAATGACTATAGCAATGTAAAGCAAAAATGTGGAGTTAAAATTTATTATAATTCTACAATGTGTGTATAATGTGTAAGCAGGTATAGAGTATCGAACACATGCAGCAAACGGTAGATTGTGTAAATAAATGCAAAATTTGTCCTTTTCTCTTGTCAATTTATTCTCTTTTTGTATGTGTTTTAATTTTATATTTTTTGGATTTAAAATTTATAATTTTTTATTGTTTTTAGTTTGATAATTTTTATATTCTTTTTATATTTTCTGATTTTTATATTCTTTGTTTTATTTTAATATATAGTATATTAGAATATATAAGGCTATATATAAAATATATGATAATGGAATTATAAATATGACTAAAAATAACCAAATACATGGATTAAAATGTTTTAGGTTTTTTTATAAATTTCTACGATTTTAGTGATTTTTCTTGATTTTTTGGATATTTTTAGGAATTTTTAAAAAAATAAACATCCCAGAATAGAGATTAAATAAATAAGTCAAATTTATTTGAAGATTAAAAATAGAAAATAAAGTCCAAAATTTTCCAAATCATATTTAATAGATAGATAATAATATAGAGAAAAATTAGAAACAAAAAAATATTTTTGGAATTTTTAGGGATTTTCCTTAATTTTTATTGAATTTTGGATATTTTTGTTTTTTCTATTTTTAGGGGTTTTTGGTATGGAGTTAGAAAATACAATAATAAACAAATATATTTTTTGGGAATTTTTCAAAACATTTTTATATTTTTTTCGTATTTTCTAAGTTAAACAAGGACAAAAACATGCTCATTTGATTTTTAATAAGTAGTTAAAATGCCTAAAATGCCAAAATAAAATATAACTTTATATTACATACTAGCAGGCATCTAACCCTAATTTTTGATAATTTTTGGAGCATGTATACTATTTTTAATAAATGAAATACAAGCACAGAAATACATGTACTAGCGAGGACATATTTGCAATTAAAAATAAGATTAGGGGAAAATGTGTAAAGTTACCTAAAATATACAACTAATATTTAAACTTTATATACTATTTTACATTTCACAAAACTGCCAAGACATATGTGCAATTGCCCAGCTCACGTGGAATGACATGTGAGCTGAGCTGGATTGGACCCATACGCAATATCAAATAGTATATGGGTCTCTATGTAATATTTCCAAAAATATTGAACTATTTGAATTATTAACAGGACTATAAAAAATTCCAAAATTGCAGGGGAGGATATGAAATTTATCCCCATTAGTGCGTTGGTGAACGACCGTGATCATCTCACTTAAACTCGTGGAAGATGCATAGCACATGATAACCCTTCTATGATCAACGTGTGAGATCTGTTCGTGACGATTCATCAAAGACCGAGGGTTACGAAGATTGGACGACTGAGATTAGAATAGAATCTCCCCCTTCATCCGACGGCTGCTGCTTCGCTTGAAGAGCAGGGAAGAATGCCCTTGCCTCCGAGCTTTGATCTTCGATTCCTTCATCCCTCGAGCTCCTTCTAAGATGTTGAGCTTCTCTATAGGCTCGGAGACATCTCGCAATCAAGGGCACCTTTAGAATGACCCAAATCCCTAGATTGGATATGGAGCTCAAGACTACACAAGTCACTTGGGAGGCTTCCTGTGGGTAGATCCAAGCTCAAAGGGGCTTCCTTCTACCTAAAACCTGCACAGAGAAAAGAACGAGTGGAGGGAAAATTACCTCGACCTTATTAGGCGTGGAACTGTATGAAAAGGGGGTGGTGTTGAAGAGGTCTGGTGAAGGGCGGTGGCAGGACCTAAGTTGCTCGATCCAAGGGGAGTTGAGGTGATCTGGGTGGCTCGGAGTGTGGAGAAATGGATAGGGAAGGTAATGGGGTGGTAACGGTGGTCAGAAACAGCGAAAGACGGTATGGAATAGTGGTCGGAGCTCTAGAGATCCGACGAGGCTAATTATCCTAACCTAAGGCTAAACAAGCAATTAAAATGTGGAATAAAATGTGAAAATAAAAGATAAGAACTAAATATACCAAAAAAAGTAAAGGTGCAACTCAAACCTGGTCGGGAAGACCAGGGAGTAGGACATGCCAGAGCTTTGTCGTGGGTCGCCTCTCCTCCTCCTTCCATTGCTTCAACGCCTCAGGGGACCTCCCTTTGTCACAGGGATACACTCTTCACTAAGGGAAACGAACTTCAGGAAACAAAAGGGGACCAAATTTTTAAAGGAGGAAGAGTGGTTTATTTATGAACATGGGTTTCAACCCTTATTGACCGAGGTATAGGGATCAAGTAAGGATATGTACAAAATATCTAAGGGGCGAGCAAGATTCAAGGATTATCAAGGAGCAGAATTGGTGAAGGGCTTGAGGGTGAAGAAGCATCGGAGCGGCATGAAAAAATCAAGGAAGTGGGCTGCTCGATACATCTAAGATGGTTCAGAGAGGAGACAGGATAGTTGACGGAGGTTAACAGTCCTCGCCTCCTGATTGGTCCATGGAGGACGTTGCATGACAAAATAGGATCCTTATTCAAAAATAAACGAATTAAAAATAGTAAATGATTTTAATAAATTTTGATTATAAAATAAAAATCTTTATTATTTTATGTAGTATTTTAATTTGATTTTTATTTATTTTTATGAGTTAACTTATTGCAAGTTACTTTTTACAAGTGTATTTATAGGTATATCGACCTATGTTTTGTATATTTAATTTCTATTTTGTATTTTCGATTTTATTATTTTATTTTCATATTTTATATTGCTATAACTTATTTTTATATATACAAATATATTTTTATTATATTTTTTTGATGTATTATATACCCTAAAATAAATAAGGGTATATATTATATAGGTATTAGTATATGTATTTCATCTATGTATTTATATAAGCTATTTTATTTTTGTGTTCTTTTTATGGTTTTATTCTATTCTAAATTTGTTCATGTATTATAAATACTATTTACAAAATTATGAAAATATAAAACTATAAAAAATAAAGAATAAATTAAACGAATATTTTACTCAAGTGTATTATACAATAAGGGTCCAAAACCTAACTTTCACACCTTAACTCCAAATTGAATGAAATAACCTTCATTAAATATCTTATTAAAAGTTATATACAATTAAAGTGATTTTTATTTTGAGTTTTATAGAGGAGATATGGGTCTGGGAAGTTTGGGTTTTGGCTTTTTATTCTGAGTATAAAATGTACAATGTATCATATATGAATATATAATGATATATATACAAAAAATAGGTCCCAAATTATTTCTTCAATAATATATAGAAAAATAAGCCAAAGTTGTAAAATAAAATTGGGGGTGGGGGGTAAAATATATTTTTACTATTTTTGTGATTTTTTTAGTTAATTTTACTAATTTTTATATATTTTTAAAGTAAAAAATCCCAAATCAGGGATTAAATAAATAGATCGAATTGTTTTGGAATTTAAAAATAGGAAATAAAATCATAACTTTCCAAAATTATTTTTAATTAATAATATACAGTAAAAAGAAAATTCAGAGACAAAAAATGTATTTTTGGAATTTTTGAGAATTTTTTAGATTTTTATAAAATGTTTTGGAGGTTTTAAATTTTTATAAGTTTTCTTTTTCTATTTTTAGTGAGTTTTGGTATGGAGTTTGAAAAAATGAAAATACACAAAATATATTTTTATGGAAAATTTTAAAAACGTTTTTATATTTTTTTGGTGTTTAATAAATCAAACAGGAATAGAAACATGCTCTTCTTATTTTCAACAAATAATAAAAAGGCCTAAAATAAAAATACAAAAATATAACATGAATGTGCATAATAGCAGACACCAATACCTATTTTTTGAGAATTTTTGGAGCATGGATGATAATTTTAATAAATAGAAAACATTCACAAAAATCAATGAACTTTAATGGGTGTAAATGCTTATAAAAATAAAGGGAAGCACTAAAGTGCAAACATCTGCGACCCCTTCCTCCGCCTCCTACGACAGTTGTAACCACTCCGCCTTTCCCACTCCCCTTACCAACATCACCGACTACAACCTTAACCCCACAACACCCATCTCCACCAATGACCTTTGCCCATCTCGCATAAGCGACCACCCATAAAACCCAACCACTCTCGCCATCACAAACTATTTGTCACTAATCAGAAGAAGGCCCAGCTGATTATCTGCATTTCATCATCTTTATTCATTTATTTTAGCTTAAAATCTCTTATAAAGCATCTGTATATATTGACAAATCCATATTATTACTAACATGCATCTATGTGTAAATATTGTAAATTTATTATTATTTTTAACCTAAAATAAATAAATAAATACATAAAGAAAATATTAAGAAACCAAAAATATTTTATATATGTAATAGATACAGGCTGACCCAAACCCCGAGAGAAGGTCAAGACTTAACCTGATCGACCAGGAATAAAGTAGGGGAAGATAGGGTCCTTATTCAGAAAATCGAAAATATATTTTGTAAAAATTTTGAATTTATTTTTTGTATACTTGTACAGAACTTACACTATTTTATTTGTATATATATTGACTTCAAATTAAATAATTTCTAAACAAAAGTTGTAACTAAAAATGTTCCCTAAATAATAAAAATACTTGTAAAATAAAATTATTTACAGAATAAAAGTAACCACTATTGGAAAAAGTCGTAAAGATATAATTGGAAGACCAATTCTGACTCCACACAAACTCAAATTTATCAAACTAACTTTCATTATACTCTAAATTAAATTATCTTTAAAATGGCTTTGATTTCATAATTTTTGGAGTTGCGATTTGAAAGACAGTTTTCTAGTGTGGTTTTTGTAATTTGACCATTTATTTATTGTATTTATTATTTTTTTCTATATATTAAAATTTTAATAATTGTAAATATTGTTCACAGTAATTTAAAGAAAATAGTTTTTTAAAAAAATAAATTAAATTGTATATAAAGTAATTTCCTCATTTGTACATGTGTATAATGTACATTATGTATATATGATAAGTATGAAATTAACCTCCTTTAATAAAAATCACCAAAAATTTAATATCTCACATTAATTAATTAAACTAATATAATTACAAAAATTTGATTTATTTGTTTATTTATTTGATTTGAAAACCTACCATGTATATAAGATTTGATTGTATACCTTAAATAACCACCATTAAGGTGGCTAATTATTTTTTACCAATTAATTATTTTATTAATTTATTCAATCTGAATTTTGTTTTTAATTTCTTTATTTAATTTCACCACAAAGTCCCTTCCTTATTTTCCTCTCCATTCAAATTTTGAATTTCAAATTCATTTTATTTTCTATTTAATTGGCTCCTCCTCCCTCATTCTCACTTGATCAATCTTTTTGAGAGGAGCCTATTTTTTCGAGAGCAATCTTGTTGAATAAGGGCGCCTTGCCTCCATGCCGTCCGGTGACAGCGAGGCAACATTCGTCAAGGCGATTACGGTATTTGTATACTCCGTGGTGGGATCCATTGTTCATTTTATTTTTGATCTTAATCGTAGATAATCATTCGTAGTTAATTCTGTTGTCATTTTTGTCAATTTTAAATCATAGATGTTAATCGTAGTTAATTCTTATAAATCAAAATTCTAAATCCGACTCGATTGTTTCATCTCCAACTTTGATTTCCCTTCACTTCACGTTCTATCTCACATAATCTATCACCTCTGACCGCGTACGGTGATCGAAGACACGAATCTTCCATCATAACCGTCGGATCTGTCTTCCATTCATTTAATTCTTGTTTGTTTCTGGGATCGAGTTGTTGTTCTCAAGTCGGTTTGTATATTCTACTTTATTGCAGGTATACAAGATTTGAAAAAAAGAAAAAAATACATTTTGTAATGTTAAAAAAAGTACAAACAAAATAAAAATTTCAGGACGGTACTGTATCCGCTCATGTCCGCCCTCCACCGCATGCTCCTACGACCACCGCCATCTTGGGCATAACTCCATCTGCATCTCCGCCTGTAGCGACTGAGCTCCAACGACCATAGCTCCAGCCATAGCTCGCGAAGCTTCATCGCGTCGACTAAATAGCACCTACCATCGCTGCGAACCTCCCTCACCATCAACGAAGGGTGTGTGTCACCTCTTCAGCGACCGTCCACCGACCACTCCCCCACGCCATCTAGTCCGCATCCGCACCGCCATTGCCACTCGCCCAAGAGCAGCACACATGCCAACCACCCGTAGCTTTCACGAGAAGGAAAGACCAGGGGCAGCACCCAATTCTGGTTTGGAGAAATAACAAAGAAAAGCCTCTCCTAAAAGCTCTAATTTTAGGGGAAATTTATCAATCAAGCCCCTCGAATTTCTGGAATTTGCAAGAAGAACCCCGCCTGCTGCTCTGCAAGTGTACCCGAGGGTGAATTGCATTTGAGGTCTTGAACCTTTGTGATATTGCTAACATGCATTGTAGCTGAGCATACACGATTATTCTATGAAAACTGCATAAGATCCCCTACATTTATTTATGAGTTATAAATTTCTAGAAATCTTTTCCGAAATTGCATTCCAGCCCTACATTTCCAGACTTTATATTCTTGCTTATTTTGCATGAAATAAATTTTATTTATATTCAATAAATACTTAAAAAGATTAAGTCTCCTATTGTGTGTCTGTTCACTGTATAAGTTTTATCATTGCATTTTAATTCCATTTTCTATTATTAAAAAATCAAAAACATCACTTCTTTTCCTTGTTTGAACTTTGAAAAATCATAAAAACTCAAATATTGCATAAATAAATTTTGAAAAATTAGATTAGTTTTTTTGTATCTTTTTTCTGTCCAATTTTTGTGATTAAATATTTTTAAAACCCCAAAAAATTGTAAAATACTCAAAATATTTAAAAAATAAAATAAAATTGTAAAAAATTCAAAAAATAGCGATTTCGGTTCTTGTTTGTAGATAATTTCCATTAGTTTTAGGAAAAATAATTTTCATAATTTGTTATTTTGTTTGTTACTCTTAAATTGCAAAATAATCTTGTTTGCTCATTGTTTGCATTTCCCCCTATTTTTATCTATTTTGAAAATCCTAAAGAAATATTAAAATCTCAGAAAAAAATGCAAAAAACAGTAAAAAATCATTATAAATACAAAAAGATTTTATTTGGACATTTTTGAGCATTTTTATCATATTCAAAAAAACCAAAAAAATGTGTTTCTTTTGTGTATAAATTTATTTTAAAAATTCTATTTTTGAAAATAAAAAGATTTCAGAAAATAAAATCATTAAAAACTTAAAAATCAGAAAATAAAAAATTAAAAAAAAATAAAAAATATAAAAATTTCACAAAAACCAAGATAGTTAGCATTTGATATTCCATTTTTTCTTAATTTATTTTTTTCGATTATTTGAATAACCATTCGGATTTGTGGCCTCCCTGAGTTCGATCCTGTTGTTATACAGGTTAATTAAATAGCAAAAATTCTCTTGCTACACATTTCTTTTGTAATTAATTCAGCTTGAGAGAATAAATTTTTTTTGTTGCAGGATTCTTTGGGTTGCAACGACAATTGTACACATTAATTCCATCAATAATTTTAATACCACAAAAATTCCCATTCAACAGAATGGCACCGCTGCTGGGGAGGCACGACGAGTGTAGTTAGGTTTCTCTTTTGACCTGCTATTCTTGGTTTTATTTTTTTCGACATTCATTCATTGTCCATATTTTGGTGTCTAATTCATTTTTTCTTCATCATATTTTTAATATACTTGTGTCTCTTATACATTCTCTTTTCTATTTCTTGTGAGGTCCCGGCAAGCAAGGGCGACTTTCTTAGGAGTGTCGGCGTACCCAAGCGAAGTGGAAGCAACTTGATTCTTCACCAAGCCGCAGGAGAGTGTGGTAGGAAGAGAAGAAGCTTTGAAGGAGACTAAGCATTGAAAAAAATGCATAGAGTTTCATTTATTTATTTCCAACATTTAAAAACTCTGTAAAAGGACATTAATTTGTTGCAGGGTCTGTTTCGTCAAGTGCCGGTGTACTTGGTGGACCACATCGGTTTTGTCATGTTTTTTGCCTTTTTTTCATTTGTTTCCTGATTTTGTTTTCTTTATTTTGTGTGATTGAGCCCTAGTTGTAGGATTTGCTTGACAATAGATTAAGGCCAAACACTTAATTATATTTTCTTGCACCTATAGTTCTCGGTTGGAGTTAGTCAAAATTTGAATTGCTTCTCATTTAGACTTGGAATCGAGCACCGAGAGGGACTCTACACAGCACTCGCATGACTCACTGTGGTGAGCATCGAAGAGTTCCCCAAGACCGTGCTTTTGGATTCCATTTCTGAGTGATTAGCAATTATGCTTTACGCTAATAGCAATTTATGTGCCTAGGGTAATTTCATCGGCTTGCATTTGCATATAGATAGGTTTCAATTCTGCTTAGCATCCTTACATGTAGAGAGCTGGAGGTAAGGTAAGCATTTATGCTTTAGCATGCATCATTGATTTCACCTCACATTGCTTTTCTGACTCTCTCCCTCTGATTTTGATAACCTAGGATTGCTAAAGGAATTGACTCCCCTATAGGATTCATGCATTCTTATTAAAAACACAAAAAAGTGATAACAAATAAAAATTGGGAATGCTAAAATTACTTGACCCTAAAATATATCAAAAAGAAAAATATTTGTCTTGGGGCGAGTAATCCTCTCATTATATTTGTTTTAAATTGCTCACGTACACACTAAGGTTAGTGCCCAAATCCCATAAGCCAACCTATGTGTTTGTATATTTTTTTATGATTCCCACCTAACTCTAAAACATACAAGATTAAGAGACCAAGCTTTCACGATCTTCACCGAGTTGAGTAGGTGAATTGAGGGATATGTTTTTCTTTGTGTATATTGTTTGTGATTGCTTGCGTGCATACTAGAGCCTTCTACGCATTTACATCTTTTTCTTCACATCTTTTGACTTGACCATCGTGCTCTCCTGATCATTTTCTCTTATTTTGGAGATGGCCAACTGGAGTGATTTTTATCTGACTTTTACGGATCCATTGAACCCTCCAGCTGGTCCACCTCCCTTTTTCTAGGAGGACTTTCCTCGTGATTTTTGTATATATCCGCCTATCCCATTATTTCATGAATCAAACTTGATTTTCAACCACCCTAATTTCCACTCACCCGATCTTGGGATTTTGGAGTCACCTTTCATGATGTCCACACTTGAGACCCTGAACTAGATGATGGAGATATGAATTCGAGGATTAGCAATCTATTTAACATAAATAAGAGCTAGAATGTTGCTCCCCTATTTGAGGATACGAATTCACTTGAGGATAATCATTAGCGCTTGCTATCGCCCAAAATAAGAAAAATGGAAAAATTTTAAAAATCCAAAAAGATTGCGAGAGACACATTGTTGATTCATTTTTTGAGGAGAGGGAACCCATGCCAAACCTTTTTCCCACAAAGTCATTCACCACATGTCCCACCTTTGACCCCGAGTATGCCACTGTACAGACTGCTCTTGGCAATCCTCATGTATATGCTCATTCCGATCTCCTCCCTTGTATGGAGGAGGTCCAAAAATCAAAAAAATGTTTACTGAGCCTGAAGTGGTGGCTACCATTCATGAGAACATTAAAGCCCCACTTCACCTAGCCATGACCCATTTATCTGCTCCTCAACAAAAGAATAGAAAGTAGAGGAGTAGATCTGAGCATCACACCTTGACCATGGCCACTGCCCATGCCATCTCTCACCGTCCACATTCTAAGAAAGGGAACACTGCCACACCTCTTGTGAGTTGCTCCATCTCTGAATATTCTTGTGATAATACTCTCCTTGACAGTGGTGCTTTAATCAATATAATATCCTTCTATGTGGTACAATCTTCTAGCCATGACCCATTTATCTACTCCTCAACACAAGAATAGAAAGTAGAGGAGTAGATCTGAGCATCACATCTTGACCATGGCCATTGCCCATGCCATCTCTCACCGTCCACATTCTAAGAAAGGGAACAATGCCACACCTCTTGTGAGTTGCTCCATCTCTGAATATTCTTGTGATAATACTCTCCTTGATGGTGGTGCTTTAATCAATATAATATCCTTCTCTATGGTACAATCTCTTCATCTTGAGCCTCTCAAGAAAACCAGGATGATAGTTTAATTTGCTGATGGATCTATCAAGAGGCCGAAGGGTATTCTAGAAAATGCTATCATTCTTGTTCAGGGCACGAACATCACATCTGATTTTATCATATTGCCAATGGAGACCTCCACCACTGTAGAGCACCCTCCAATCATCATGGGACGACCTTTCCTCGCCTCTGCAAGAGCCGTTATTGATTATCAGGAGGAATTTGCTTCCATTTTGATGTAAGGAGCAATGTGTTGAATACTACACCCATTACTTACCAGAGACGTACATACCATGAGAGTGTGCCCATGTTAACCAACCCTAAGGACTTTGACCTTGATGATAATATCAGACATTTTTGTTGTATGTTGGATGATACTGAGACCCTAAGAATTCCTCTTCAAGGAGGAAGACTCGGAAAGCATAGGCCTTGGAGTTCCCCCTTCTGGTATGTGGTGATACATTGATGACATCCGCAGGATTTACACAATAGACACCCTAGAGCGGAAGGTAGACTCTTAGACTAGACAAGACGGACATGATTTGACTACTTTCACTGATGAGTCTGTTCCTATTCACCTTGATTTATATGAGACTAATAAGACCAAATTTGATTTGATTTCTTTTATAAAGGAATTTGGGCCTTTTGATGAAGAGGATGATCCGCTAGATGCTCACCAGGCTGAAATTGATCTTACTTTTTCTGATAATGAGTTTGAGCCTTTTTACTTTGATATTTGAGAGACTTCCCAGGAAGGACATGACCACACTACTTCCGTTGACCAGTTCGTGCCTGCACGACTGCTGAGGATACATTCTTGGTCGATCCTGGTCAGTTTATATCTAATGATGTCCCCAATATCATCCCACACCTTCTCAGATCCATTCCTCAATGATCTCGCAAGAAGGTCTGCTTTCGACCTTCTTAACCTTTGTACATCCACTTCTCTTGTATATTCGCTCTCGTTTACCTCCGTACATCCATCGTATCGCTCATCCACCCCATTTTCGTGTGTGCCTAACTTAGAACGTACTTTATCCTAAGTATAGGGGGTGGACGAGCCCATGTTGTTCATATCGTCTCTTTTGTGTTTTTATTCTTCTGATCTCTCGATTGTCCCCTAACTTGTTTATATTCTATACTTAAGGCAATTCTACCCTAAGTATAGGAGGGGGGCAAGTCGAGTCATTGAGTTCGTACATTCTCTTCCTCGGTTCTCCCCATTTATACAGTCTTTTATACTTAGGATTATTTGATCCCAAGTATTGGGGGATTAATGACTTCTAAGTCATTAATCCCCCAATACTTGGGATCAATTCACTTTTCTATACTTAGCACGAGTTATGTCCTCCTTTGTCGCTCTATGATCACTATGAGGACATAGTTCGAGCTAAGTAAAGGGGGGTGTCATATATATTATATATATACTTTACACATAACTTGTACTTTTAAATATGATTATTTCTGGGATATGTATATAAAATCGTAAAATTCACGTGTACATATAGACTTTGATCACCTTTTATTAAAAAAACAAAAAAATATATAAAAAATTAGCAAATAAAATAACATAAAAAACAAACAAAACAAAACAAAAACAAAAACAAAAAAAGAACACAAAAAACAATAAATAAACAAACAAAAAACAAACAAAAAAAGCAAAAAAATGTCCTTATATATACTTTCATACATCTTACTAACTTTTTTCCCTAAAAAAACTCCCTAAAAACTACAAAACCAAAAGTCTATAAAATTTGCATAATTAAAATTTCAAAAAAATCTCTTTTTACACGTGCATCATTTTTTCATTTCTTTCCAAAAATCCATAAAAAGTTCGAAATTAGAAAATTGTTTCAAAAATAAGAGAGATTTCGCTTTCATTGAACATATTTCTTGCATTTGCATGTGCATTTTTCAAGATAGTATTGACATCTAAACTAAGTCTAGAATAAAATTGAATAATGGAGCTTAGTTGGACCTTAATCCACTTAATTTAAGAGGAACCTTATAAGAAATGGAACTAAGACTTTTCAGGTCCTAGTGACTTAATTCTTTGAGTTCATAAGACTACGTTCACATGTCGTCTTGATTAGTCTCAATAGAATATTTAACAACACATGCATGATTCTTTCAGACCATGGCTTATCTTGGACAAGCACTCTACACGTATCTCTTCATGGAGGTGGTATTAAGGAAGCAGAATCTCTTGGCATGGAGTAGCATACGAGGGTAGTATGTCTAGGAGGAACCTCTCGTCTTCCTCTAGGGAGGGTAGTGCATCTCAACCTAATCTAGTAGCATTGAGGTCTAAAGATAGGATGCTGTGGGGTTGCAATAATAATTCAAAAGAGGGATAGTCTACTAGTTCAAGAAGAAAAACTCCTTATGTACATGCTGCAACTTGAATATATTTTCAAAAAAAAGAGAGAAAAATGCAGAATCTCCAAAAGTGGATAGGCATGATTGAAAAAGTAAAATGCCTGCCGGAGTGTATATACAAGTATAGAAAGAAAGAGCTTCAAAGTCAAATTTTTGTAAGCTTGCAGTTGGATGACTTGGCTACACTGGTCATGAATCCAAGGATAGGTAGGTACAATGGTTACCAACCATTTTTTTCTCTGTCTCCTCTTCTTGAGCTAGTTGTACCTGAACTTAGAAGGGAATATCCCCTCTCCTCGAGGAAAGAGTTGCTAGACCGGGGGATTAGAGTTACCTTGTGAAGAGAGGCTACTTCTTTGCTACTTTTGAGATGGGGAGCTATATTTCAGTTATACCATACAAGAAAAGATTCATAGTCATAAGAAATTGTGTATGTAGACTTGTTTTGACCTGACTGTTGAGGAGACGTGAATAGGAGTCTTGTGGAACTTGAAGATTGTTAGGTTTTAAATCCATTTCCCATTAAGGTTCCGCCACACTAATAATCCAAATGTCTAACAGAACTCCATATTAAAATTTTATAAAGATTGCTTTAGTATTCAATATTGTCCTAATTTCTTTTTTTTTCTTTCTTTTTCTTCGATTCACTTATTCTTTCAAATAAGTGCTTGTTAAGGGACTAGCAAATGTAACGCATAGGGGGATCATGAATCTGCATTCCATCATCTTTATTCATTTATTTTAGCTTAAAATACCTTATATAACACTTGTATATATTGATAAATCCATATTCTTACTAACATGCATCTATGTGTAAATATTGTACATTTATTATTATCTTTAACCTAATAAATAAATAAATAAAGGGAAAATAAAGAAAGAAAAAAAACTGTATATATATATATATGTAATAGACACAGGCTGAGCCGAACCCCGAGAGAAGGTCAAGACTTGAGCTGATCGACCATGAATAAAGCAGGGGAGATAGGGTCCTTAATCAGAAAATCCAAAAATATATTTTGTAAATATTTTGAATTTATTCTTTGTATACTTGTACTGAACTTACGCTATTTTATTTCTATATATATTGACTTCAAATTAAATAATTTTCTAAACAAAATTTGTAACTAAAAATGTTCCTAAAATAATAAAAATTCTTGTAACATAAAATTATGTACAGAATAAAAGTAACCACACTCAGAAAAATCCATGAAGCTATAATTGAAAGACCGATTCCATCTCCATATGAACTCAAATTGAATCAAACTCACTGCCATTATACTCTAAATTAAATTATCTTTAGTGATTTCACAATTTTTGGAGTTACTGTTTGAAAGATGATTTTGTGGGGGTGGTTTTCGTAATTTGACCAATTATTTTTATATTTATTAGTTATTTTTTGTCCATATTATTTTTTTAATAGTTGTAAATATTGTTCACAATAATTTAAAGTACATATTTTTGTTATTTTTAAAAAAATAAATAAAATTGTATATAAAATTATTTCCTTATTTGTACATGTGTAAAATGTACATTATGTATATATGATATGTATGAAATTAACCTCCTTAAATAAAACGCCAAAAAATTAAAATCTAATATTAATTAATTAAATTAATATAATTACGAAAATTTGATTGATTGATCGATTGATTGATTTATTTGATTTGAAAACTTACCATGTATATAAGATTTGATTGTATACCTTAAATGATCACCATTAAGGTGTCTGCTTAATTTTTATCAATTATTTTTTTATTTATTGAATTCCGAATTTATTTTTTAATTTATTTAATTGTTTTTTATTTATTTAATTCCACCACTAACAACCTTCCTTATTTTCCTCTCCATTCAAATTTTGAATTTCACATTCGTTTTATATTCTATTTAATTGGCTCCTCCTACCTCATTCTCACTTGATCAATCTTTTGGAGAGAAGCCTATATTTCCGAGAGTAATCTTGTTGAAGAAGGGTGCCCAGTCTCCGAGCCATTCGGTGATAGCGAGGCAACATTCGTCATGGCGATTACGGCATTTGTCCACTCCGTTGTGAGCTCCATCGTTCATTTTATTTTTGATCTTAATCATAGATAATCATTCGTAGTTAATTTCATTGTCATTTTTGTCAATTTTAAATCATAGATCTTAATCGTAGTTAATTCTTCTGAATTTAAATTCCAAATCCAACTCGATTGTTTCATCTCCAACTTCAATTTCCCTTCGCTTCACATTTTATCTCACATAATCAATTACCTCCGGCCACGTACGGAGACTGGAGACACAGATCGCCCTTCACAACTGCCGGATCCGTCTTCCATTCATTTAATTCTTGTTTGATTCTGGAACCATGCCGTTGTGCTCGTGTCGGTTTGTATATTCTATTTTATTGCAGGTATGCAGGATTTAAAAAAAAAAAGAAAAAATTACGCTTGCTACTATTAGAAAAAATTACAAAAAGCAAATAAAAGTTCATGAGCGGCTCTGTAGCCGCTCCCATCTACCCTCCATCGCACGCTCCTCAGACCAACGCCATCTTGGGCGAAGCTCAACTGGCATCTCTTCCTGTAGCGACCAAGCTCCAACGACCATATCTCCAACCACCCCACGCGGAGCTTCATCATGCTAGCTCGGCATCACCCGCCCTTGCTACAAACTTCCCTCACCATCGACGAAGGGCGAGTGTCGCCTCTTCACCGACCGTCCACCGACTGCACCCCCACGCTATCTAGTCTACATCCACACCGCCATTGTCGCTCGCGCGAGAGCAGTACACACACCAACCACCTGTAGCTTTCGCGAGAAGGAAAGACTAGAGGTGGGACCCCTTTCTGGTTTGGAGAAAGAACGAAGAAAAGCCCCTGATAAAAGCCCTAATTTTGGGGGAAAATTATCAATCAATCCCCTCGAATTTCTGGAATTTGTAAGAAGAACCCTGTCTACTACTCTGCACGTGTACCCGAGGGTAATTTGCATTTGAGCTCGTTAACATTTGTGATATTGCTAACATGCATTGTAGCTGAGCATACGCGTGATTTGCATGTGATTATTATGTGAAAATAGCATAAGCTCCCCTACATTTATTTCTGTGTTATAAATTACTAGAAGTCTTTTCCGAAATTGCATTCTAGACCTTCTTTTCCCGACTTCATATTCTTATTTATTCTGCATGAAATAAATTTTATTCATGTTCAATAAATTCTCAGAAAAATTAAGTTAGACTCATGCTGTGTGTCTATCCACTGTACAAATTTTATTATTGCATCTTAGTTCCATTTGCTATTATTAGAAAGTCAAAAACATCACTTTTTCCATGTTTGAACTTTAAAAAATCAAAAAAGTTCAATTATTGCATAAAAAATTCCAAAAAAATAGATTAATATTATTTTTTGTATATTTTATGTTCTCTCTCATTTTCATGCATTAAATATTTTTAAAACCCAAAAAATGCAAAATACTACAATTTTAAAAAAATCATATAAATTGTAAAAAATCCAAAAATAGTGATTTTAGTTCTTGTTTGTAGATAATTGCCTTAGTTTTTAGGAAAAATAATTTTCATAACTTTTGATTTTGTTTGTTATTTTTAAGTCGTAAAATAATCTTATTTGCTCGTTGTTTGCATTTTCCCTTGTTTTTATTCATTTTAAAAATCTTAAAAAATCGAACAAACTCTGAAAAATTACAAAAATAGTATAAAATCATAAAAAATACGAAAAGATTTTATTTGGATATCTTTCAGCATTTTTATCATATTTGAAAAAACCAAAGAAAATACTTTTCTTTTATATATAAATTTATTTTAAAAATTATAATTTTGATAATTTAAAAATTGCAAAACTTAAAATCATTAAAAATTTAAAAATAAAAAAATAAATTAAAAAGATTAAAAAAATTAGAAAAAGATAAAAAATTCAAAAAAACCAAGATAGTTAGCATTTGAGATTCCCTTTTTTTCTTAATTGTTTTTTATTATTATTTGAATAACATCGGGATTTGTAGCCTCCCTGAGTTCAGTCATGTTGCTATAAAGATTAATAAAATTGCAAAAATTCTCTTGCTACACATTTCTTTTATAATTATTTCAGCTTGAGAGAATAAAAAAAATATTTTTTTGCAGGATTCTTTGGGTTGCTACGACAATGGCACACATTTATTCAATCAATAATTTTAAAACCCAAGAAATTCCCGTTCAACACCATCCCCCTCTCACTACATCAGGTGATAGCTGAAGCGTGTTGAGGTAGAGCGACGATGACATGTTCCTTCCATTTGAGTGAGATACAAGGAGTTTGACTCTCTGTTGTAGAGCTTCATCGACCCTCTGTCGAGATTTAAGGCATTCTTCTTCTCGACTTCTTGAAGCAACCCTCAGAGCTATGCATCACCGCTTCACTTCCAGGTGAAGAAATCACCCGCAACCGCATATCCATTGGCTACCCCCTGCAGGTAACCTTTAAACCACGGAAATGTCGTACGTTAATCGTGTCATTTTGTTGCAGTTGGGCAATTAGGATCGATAAAAATTTAACCACATGAATCGATGAACCAATGAATTAATGTGGGGTTTTATGTATTTAAACCTGGGCAAGCCTTGGGGTGATGAATCTGCATTTCATCATATTTATTCATTCATTTTAGCTTAAAATCCCTTATAAAACACATGTATATAACACTAACTCCATATTCTTACTAACTTGCATCTGTGTGTAAATATTGTACACATCTTACCATTTTATACGAAAATAAATAAATAAAGAAAGAAAGGAAAAATAAAGAAAAAAAAAGGAAGACTGTATATATGCTATAGATACAGGATGACCTGAATCCCGAAAGAAGGTCAAGATTTGACCTGATCGACCAGGAATAAAGTAGAGGGAGATAGGGTCCTTATTCAAAAAATCCAAAAAAATTGTATGTTGTGTATATTTGTATACTACACTTTTTTATTTGTACATGAATTGACCTCAAAGAAAATAATTTTCAAAACAAAAGTTGTAAATAAAAATGTGACCTAAATAATAAAAATAATTGCACAATCAAATCATGTACATAATAAAAGAGACCTCACTAGGAAAAAGCCACTAAGCAACAATTGTAAGATCATTTCCATCTCCATATGGACTCAAATTAAACAAACTCACCTCCATTGTATTCTAAATTAAATTATCTTTAAAATGGCTATGATTTCATAATTTTTGGAGCTACGGGTGAAAAGTTGGTTTTCTGGGGTGGTTTGTGCAATTTTCCCATGTATTTGCAAATATTGTATTCTGTAAATAATTGTAAATTTTTTACTAATTATTTAAAAAAATAAAAAAATTTAAAATTTAAAATAAAAAACTAATTTCCTTCTTTAACTATGTATATAATGTACCATATGTATATAGTATATGTTTATAGTTGTTATTCTTAAATAACCACCACTAAAAATTAGCAATTTTATACAAATTAATAAAGTGACGAAAATACAAAAAAATGAGTTAAATTTTGTAAATAATTTTAACACTAATCTTCTTACTTTATCTCATTTCAATTTTTTCTCTCTTATCTATACTCTTCATCCAAAATTTCAAAAATTCTAATTTCAATTCCTATGTTTTCTATTTATATGGCTCCTTCCTCATCATTCCAACTTGATAAATCTTTGGTGAGAAGAGCCCGATCTTCGAGAGTCTTCTTTTCGCAGAAGGGTGCTTAGCCTCCGAGCCATCCGGTGGCAGCGAGTCAGTCTTTGTCTAGGTGATCAAGATCTTTTCCGCTCCTAAGGTGAGATCCATTTTCTCTTATTTTTCATCTAGATTAATCTTAGTTTAATTTTTCGCATCTTTATTCCTCGTCAATTTTTTTAGATCTTAGAATCCATCACGATTTGATCTGTCACCGACTCGATTTTTCATTTTACCTCTCGATCTATTCACGTTCTTTTCTACGTCACACGATCTCTCACCTCCAACCACGAATGGTGGTCAGACATTCGGTTCCATCCGCCATTTTCCTCGGAACCGCACACACCCACATCTTCTGTTCTGATTTTTTGGGATCGAGTCATCATGCTTGCATCCTAATTGTTTATAAATAAAAAAATTTAAAAAAAAACAAAAAAATATTTTTTCCTTCTTTCTAACATTTGTTTTACATGATAAATAAAAAACAAAAAATATAAATAAATAAAATTACAAAAAAAATCTTCTTACAGCTTTCTGAATTTTTAAAAAAATAAATAAATAATAAATAAAAAAATATTCTTTTCATTTATATATTTACATTTAATTTAAAAAAGACCACGCGGTGTGGCCGCCGCCATTGCCGCCCATCCACTATCGTCAGGGCTTTGCCATAAGGCCGCACCGCTGCCTTTAGATCTGAAGCCTCCGCGCCACAGACACCTGCAGCACCGAAGCCGCCACTGCTCACTCCGTCTGGAAGAAGCGCCCACGGTATCTGCCATTCTCGCAGCATCCTCCTACGCCTGAGGCGGAGCCCTCCTCCACAGACTGCTGAAGCGGCCTCCATCACCGCCGCTTGGAGCGGCTACCCGACTCCTCCATCGCCATACACCCGCAAGCTCCTGCCACCGCCGACATCACCGTCGACTCCTCCATCCCTCCAGGCTCCAGCCATTCCTTAGACGACATCATCCATCCGCTCGCCAGCTTCCATTGGCCAGTCGCCTCCCACCGCCCACTCCTCCTGAAGCAACGACAGCGCATGGCCCCCGTTGGCTCCATCCTCATTCTGCTTTGGCTTGTCAATGAAGAAAAGAAAGAGAACCCTAGGGCTGAATAAAATATTGCAAAAATGTCAATTCTTTTCTAGAAGTTTATGAATATTGCAATGAAGTACGCTCCAACACTTTGCACATGCACAACACATTTTATTGGGTAATTTAAGTTTTTCATCCTGATATTTAATTCTGTTATTTATTTTATGCAAAAACATTGAACAAATAGCATTCAAGTCCTTCTATTCCAGACTTTATATTCTTGCCTTTTTTTTGAAATAAATAGCATTTGTGCTTAATAAATTCTGCAAAAAATTGTATTATATCCTGTTTAGTTGACCTATCTGCAGTAATTTTTACATTGCATTTTATCATCATTTGTTATTATTAAAAAATAAAAAATAGTGTCTTTTTCTCTTCCTGAAATTCAAAAATTCATAAAAAAATTGAATATTTCTCTAAAAATTCCAAAAAAATTAGATTAAGTGTATTTTATTTTCTTTTAATTTCTATCCAAATTTCATGCATAATTCTTTTCAAAACCAAAAAAATTGAAAAATACTAAAAAATCTTATAAAAATCATCAAAGATTCTACAAAAATCCAAAAATCGTGATTTCAGTTCCTATTTGTAGATATTTGCTTACATTTCATCATAAAAATAGTTTCCAGGAGTTTTGGGTACTTAAAATATTTTAAGTTGTAAATTACTCCAGGTTGTGTACTATTTATCATTTTTACCACTCTTTGATTTTTAGAAAAATACAAAACATCTAAAAATTCCCCAAAGTTCTCAAAAACATTTCAAAACCCATTAAAACTTAAAAATATTTTCTCTGTAATTTTCTGAGCATTTGTAACTATTTTGAAAAATACAAAAAGAGTGTGGTGTGTGTATTTCTTTCCTTGTGCATATTGTCCATTATTTGAAAACTAAAAAAAGGCAAAATTAAAATCACTAGAAATTTGAATATCAGAAAATAAAAAAATTAAATAAAAAAATTAAAAAGAGAAAAATTCCAAAAAAGCCAAGTATAGTCTGCCTTTGAGATTCCTGCTTTTTCTCTTAATTGGTTTTTCGTTGATTATTTGAATAACCCTCGAGAATTGTAGCCTCCCTGAGTTCGATCCTGTCCACTATATAGGTAAATAAGTAGCAAAAATTTCTCTTGCTCCACATTATTCTTTGTAATTATTTGTGTATCTTGAGAAAGAAAAATAATTTGTTTGTTTGATCCGGGATTTTTGGGGATAACGACACTCCATTACTTCGTATCATTACTAACAACCGACCCTCGAGATTTTGCTGTGTCAATAAAATGGTACAGTTGCCGAGGAGGCACGGCGAGGGTAGCTATGTTTCTCTTTTGACCTGCTGTTCTTGGTTGTATATATCTGTTTATATTTTGCCATATTATTCCATTGTTCATATTCACTACGTTTATTTCATTTTTTTTCTTTTTCTTCTTATATTTGATAATTGTGTTTCTTACACATTCTCTCTTTTCTTTTTCTTGCGAGGGCCTGCGGAGCGAAGGAGGCGATCCTAGGAGAGCCGAAGCACCCAAGCGAAGCGGAGGCGGCTTGATTCTTCACCGAGCCGCAGGATAGTGTGAGAGGAAGAGAAGAAGAATTGAAGGAGACCAAAGATAAAGAGAGAGAGAGACTTTTATTTATTTATTCTAGCATTTGAACCCGTGTAAATGGACATTCATTTATTGCGGGGCATGTTTTGCCAAGTGCAGGTGTACTTGGGTGACCTCACTGGTTTTGTTTTCATCACCTTATTTTACTTTTGTTTCACATGGATTTTGTGAGATACTTATTGATTGTTTTAATTAATTTGCTCGAGTCAAGTAATTAATTAGGTCTAAACACCCTAAATAAGAATTTTTGTACCTATAGAATAGAGCGTAATTGGACTTAGTCAAATTAACATGTTCTTGCCCGTTAATAGAATCTACTGTTAGGACGGTTCACTTGCATTTGCATATAAGTTAGTTTATTTTTCTGTATTTCAATTTTGTGTGGATCACTTGCATGTAGAATGCTGGTGACAAGGTAAGCATCTTAACCCTTGCATGCATCATTGTGTTTAATCGCGTATTAGCATTTCCGATCTCCTTCCTTGTTTTCACTCACATAAGTTAAATATGAAATTGGACACTCGGTAGGTGATTCATTGAAAATACTTAAACTAAGTGATAACTGCTTAAAATCGAGTCTGCTAAAGGAAACTGGGCCCTAAAATAAACGTAAGGGAAAATAATTGTTTTGGGGAGATGATGAATCTCCATTTCATCACCTTTATTCTATCATTTTGGACTTGAAAACCCTAGCCAATGCATGTAAATAACATTAATTTGCCTATGATAGCATTCATTATTTATTGTATTTCTTGCACATAAAATAAGGTTTTTAATGCCAAAATTATAGAATAAAGAGAAGAAAAGAAACCGGAATAAAATATTGGAAATATTTTATGACCCAAACCCCTAGACCAAGTCCAGAATAGAATTGGTCGACAATGAATAAAGTAAGGGGAGATAAGGACCAAAAATACAATAAATATTTCATTTATTCATTCTTGATATATGCATTTTGACACCTATTTTGTATCTAATTATTCATTCATCAAATAAAGAAATTTTGTACATAAAAGCTGTAGATAATAATGTAAATAAAAATACAAAATTGAGTTTGTACAAAAATAATATACAGTGTACATTTTATACCCAGAATAAAAAGCCAGAAACCAAACTTCACAGACTCATATCTTCCAAATAAAAACTCAAAACATAGCAAAATCACCTCTAATTGTATATAACTTTTCATGAGCTATTTAATGGTGGTGGTTTTATATTTTTTGGAGTTACTGTGCAAAAGATAGGTCTTGGGCCTCTATTGTACATAATACCGATTAAAATATTCAATTTATTCATTACTTATTATTTTTACAAATTCATATTTTTATAATTTTGTAAACATTATTTATAACATAAGTGTACATTAAAATTAGAATTAAACCTTAAAGAAAAAGGAGAATAAAATAAAACTATGCCAAAACATAGATAAAATACCAATGTATATAAATAAAAGAGAATTATATTCTTTAATTATTTTATTCTTTCTTATTTTTTGGATTTTGTCAATATCATATATATTCTATTAAAAATACAAAACAAAAATAAAAACTCATTAAAATACATTAAAATAAAAAGAAGTATACCAAACATAGGCAAAATACATATACCTATACCTATACAATTCATATACCTATTTATTTAAATGTGCACATAAACTCATAAAAATCAAATAAAAATAAATTTAGACTCACAAAAATAAGTTATAAATATATAAGATAACAAAAAAATAATAAAATAAAATATACAAAATAAAATATACAAAATAAAAATACACAAAACATAGGTAAATATACCTATAAATACACTCATAAAAATTAATTACTAATAAATAAAGCCAAAAAATAAATAAAAATCATATTAAAATACTACATAAAATAATAAACATTTTTTTTATTTTATACTCGAAAAATAATAAAATCATTTACTCTTTTAAATTAATTATTTTCGAATAAAAACCCCCGTTTTGTCCTTTAGCGTCCTACGTGGACCAATCAGGGGTGGCGGACCGTCGACCTTTGGTCAACTGTCCCATCTGCATATCTGACCCGTCAGACCTGGTGAATCCCCGTTTTTCTTGCATTTTTCGCGCTCGATACATCGCTCAATCACCTTCGATCTCTTAACGAAAATTTCTCCAAGGACCATCATGATTTTCGCCGAGTCCTTAGATTGCTTGTAAACACATCAGATTCTTTGATATTAGCCGATCAATAAGGGTGCCTTGTGATTTTTATAAATAAACAGCTCCGTCCTCCTACGCAAATTTGGTCAGTTTTCATTCTTCTCCCTTCCTTGTATTCGGTCTTGGAGGCATCCTCGTGACAGGGGGAGGTTTTTGACACCTTGAATCGGTCGGAGGAGGTGGGAGCTGCACCCACGGCAGACTTCCGGTGATGCCATGCTCCTTGGTTCCCACCACGTATTAGAGCACCTCTTTATTGCTTTATTAGGTATATTTTTATTCTAGCATTTATTTCCCGCATTTAGTTTAGTCTTTAGCTAAGTACATCACCGTGAATCGGTTGAGTCGTAACTCCGGCGACGACTCCCGAATGTTCCAGTCATCCTCCGACTCTCGTATCGTCCCCATATCGTTATGTATCACTTTCTCCATCATTCGCACACCCCTGATCAACCGGAGCCCTCGTGGTTCTATGAATCGAGGTTTGCCTCCGCCGCTCGCCGGAACCTCGCCGCCCACCTTCATTTTTTGCTCAAAAGCTTCAAACCCCAGGTCGAGGATGAAGCCCTCGAGCCGCGTATTCTTTCTGTAGGTTAGGAACCAAACGGAGCCCTATTGGGCTTGATTGAACCTGAGACAAGGTTCCTGGAGGTCCTCCCCTTCCTATAGCTCGCCTGATCAATTGGGACCTCCAAGAACCAAGCGGAGACCATCAGTAGACACAGGGACCTTCTAGGCACGTGTAGAGACCATCGGAGGCGACGGAGGAGGCCAAAGGCGCCAGCTATTGACGGTCGAAGCTCGTTGCGCGCGATCTTCGTCCATGTTCTTCCACCTTGCTCCATAACCGTCCGATAATTGTGAATCTCCCAGATGCGCCAGCCACCGTTGGATGAAACCTCGCTCATACGTCGGATCATCCAATCCAATCTAATCTCATCCATCCACCATCGAAACGCCATCGGCCATCAGATGGAGGCCACATGTATAAGTGAGAAGCCATCAGCCGTCCATCAGCGCCTTGTTGGGGGTAATTTACACCTTTTTCACTTGCCTCTTTGTATTTATTGTTTAGCCCTGTAAATATTGTTTAATGTTTAAAAGAAAGTGGATATTTTGTAAAAGGACCCCTATGTTTTTTGTAATTACATTGAGGTCCAATCCACATCAGATCACGTGCGGTCCCATGTGCGTTTGGAAAAATTTCACTAAAGCCCCTGTAAGAATTTGTATTTCAAAAGGTCCATTAAAAAATTTACAGTGTTATATTTTTATGGATTTTGCACGCAGACCCCTGTACTTTCTGAAATTACGTTTTGGTCCCTATGCGTGTGAGTCACGTGTAGTCCCATGTGATAGGTAAAATTGCAAGGGCCCCCTGGTGAGTTTTGGAATATGTATTTGGTCCTAAAACTTCATGATAACGTTCAAAAGTTTTGGTATATTTGCACAGAACCCCCTGGACTTCATTTTATTTACAAAAATTCCCCTGCTCGGGTTGGAATTTCTTTTTGTTTCCTCTATTTGTTGCATGCATCTATGAAATTCCAAAAATCACCAAAAGAAATACCCTAGGTTTCTGTTGCATTGTATTATCATGCGATATTTTTATTTTACATTTTTATTGCATTTTCATATTTAAAAATTATAAAACATGCATTTTTTACTGTTTGCATTAGAAAACACATAAAAAAATATAAAAGTCGTTGAAAATTCCCAAAAAAAAAATATATTTTCTGTCTTTTAATGTAATTGATCTTCTGTCCAAAAATCACTAAAAAATATAAAACAAAACTCCTAAAAATTAGAAAACCTCAAAAACCTTCATAAAAATATTAAAAATCCCAAAAAAATCATAAAGATGCAATATCTATTTCTGAATTTTCTGTATTTTATTATCTTTGTTCTAAAATTAATTTGAGGAATTTCTGACATTATTTGTTATTTTTCATCCTCAATTTAAATTTCGGCTAGCAATTTGTTTCACTATTTTTTATTATTTTTGACTTTAAAAATACCAAAAAAATTAGGAAAAATCTAGAAAAATCACAAAAACATTAGCATAATATATAAATCATAAAAATATTTTATTTACTGTATTTTGAATAGTTTTTCCTATTTTCATCTCTCTTTTACATCTCTTTTATTATATATTCTATATGGCTTTATATCTTATTTCAAAAAGAAAATATAAAAACATAAAATATAAAACAAAAAAATTAAAATTAAAAGTCAAATATAAATTATAAAACCAAAAAAATTAAATATAAAATAAAAAATAAAAAGCCCACAAAAAAGACTTGTGTGCATACATGACTAGCTTATTTGTAAATAATTGTAGGCTACCAGTTTTTGCTCTCTGTGGTTCAACCTCTACATGTTTACGCACTATGCACCATTATGGTAGAGTTAATAAATTTTAACTCCACATTTTCGAGATTTAATTGCTTTATTCTGATTGTGGGTTAATTTCTGATTGATTGGGATTTATTGAGCGGTCACTGCATCGATTATTGATCCGCCTTGTGGATTGATACGACCCTTGATTTTTCCTTTCATCAAATGACGCTGTTGCCGGGAAGCAATGAGCGTAGCTTACTTTCGTTTGTCATGTTGTAAAATTTTGCATGATCTTTTGCTAATACTCATGAATTTCCTGTAAATATTTATTGCCTTTGTTTATATTCTGTGATTATTGGTGCTGATACCCTTTTTCTTGCAACTTTGATGTGAGGGTCCGCCATGTGAGGATGGTCTTCTAGGAGGTCGGGGCAGCCATGCATGAAGGAGGGTCACGCCTGTTTGACCAGTTGGAGCAAGCACCAAGGAAGCAAGAAGAAGGCTTAGCTAGTTTTTTTAAAAAAAAGAAGAAGAAAAAAGTAATTTTATGAGAGAGAGAGAGATAATTTTGGCATGTAATAATATGGACTCTATTCTTCAAAACAAGGTCCAGTGCCCGGGTGTCTGTTCACCTGGGGGCCTGGTCGCGGGTTTTTCGTGTTTTCCCGCTTTCTTTTCTTTGTTTCCCGCAGTTTTGAGCTTTCTGCCTTTTCTTTATTTTGTTTTGTGTGCATGGAGCCCCTAGATATATGTTGCTTGACTCGGTAGCTAGGTCCACATTAATAAGAATGCTTGTTCCTATCGTCTCTTACGTATGTATTTAGTCAAACTTAATTGGTTCTTCACAATTAATAGCAGCTAATGTTTAGGGCGATTTTGTCGCTTGCACACCGTCATGTAGTTAGGTTTAAAAATTCTGTTTTGCATACCGCATGGAGAGAGCTAGGATGCACTGTAAGCCCTCTAACTCAGCATGCATCATTCGGTTTAATGATGAGATTTCCATCATAGAACCAACTTGCATGGCTTTTCTGCTATCTCCCTCTGATTTTGAGTGCCTAGGATATAAATGAGAATCTACAAAAACGTTAGGCACTGGTATGAAAACAGACTCAAAAAAAGTGAAAACCCCTAAAAACTAAAACAAGGGGAGTGGTAAATAAACTTTGACCTTAATTAAAATTCGTAATGGATCATCATTGTACTGGGTTCATAAAGCCCTCATTGTTTTTAGGTACCTTCGGAGGGGGACCAAAACCCCACTCCCATGAGCGAGACATGTCCCATAAGGAATATTGCCAAAAATCCCAGTCTACAACTGCCTTGTGTATCGCCTGGATTTCCGAAGTAATGGCGCTTCTATCGTACGTGACCGAGTAGGGCCTTGTCAGTGATGGTGTTCCCGCCTTGTGTGGAACATCAACATGGTATGAAGTACTGAGCATAGGCCATGCCTTCACGGGGGTGTCTGTCTCATCGGTTTGCATCCGAGTAGGTTCTTGCACGCTCACGGGTGATTCTGTACCGAGCGAGAACCGAAGTATTGGTTTCACCTATCGGCTTCCTCTCTCTATTTCTTTGGCTGAGTAGAGATTCAGGAAGGGTTACAAGGACCTCAAAAAGTACAGACTACATGTTACAAAGGAGGATGACAAGTACGAGATTCTTTTCTGGCAGTACTCTCTCTCCTATAGGGTTAGCGTGCTAAGGACTTCTAAAAGATATGCCTGAAATAACAACTCTAACACTAAAAAGATAATAGGTAGCTGAACCTTCACGGCTCCACATGGCGTGAGTTGGTGAACCCAATTTTGTATTGTGTTTGTATGGATCTAGATTAAGGTTCAAATATCAAGTCCCGCGCCTTAACGTAAATTTTGTGGTATCATTCTCCTTTGACCCCCGCTCAGTCGAGCCTTTCTACTATTTTACACTCTTTGTATTTATTCCTCGTTGACCATCGTATCCTTCTTCCAACATACAATCCTCCTTGTTCTTCGTGAAATCGATCTATGGATGGTTTTCGTCGGGCTGGCATCGACACCCACATCGATTCCATAAACTCAACTTCGCCAATAAATTCGAGGCGATTCTCAAGAACCTGACCCGGACTTTGCGGATCGATCTCCAAACTCCTCGCCTTCTACCTTTCTTTTGACCACCTAATAAATCGGGATCACTTTTGTCCCACTTTCTCCATTGTGATTGGAAGTCGACCACAGTCCATATCTTTTTCCGTTCACAACATGGTGGGATTGACCTTAATTCCAGATTCATCATGACAGTTGAATAATATTGCAAATGGTCTGATTAGGATTATCTCATTCTACATATAGAAGACAGACCAAGCCCTGGATTCTAATCCATAATTCATTTCGTCAGACTCAGACCCTGACATGGCTCCTCAAGGAAAGGGCAAGGGTCAGCAGCCACCCCATCTAGAAGGACAGATGCCTGATCAGAATCAGGTTAATGCACAACTGTTGGCATCCATCCAAGCTATCCAACAGCAGCTGACAGAGCAGGCCCTAGCACGGACTGCTTTCTAGGAGATGCTGAATGATGTAATGAACAGACCTGATGGAGGAGGAGGACGATGAGGAGGTGGTAATCCTCTGGATGATGAGGAAGAACCGGAACAGGGGAGACCCAAACCTACACTGAAGGAGACCTATAATCCTGGAGACAGCCAGATGACCAGGTGCATCCTCATTCCACCGTTGCACGCTCACTTTGAGCTAAATCCCCAGTTCCTCGCTCTTCTTCCATCTTTCCATGGAAACACCAATGAAGAGCTGTATATCCACCTGCAGCAGTTATCATGCATCTGCCGTACTACTCACTACCCCAGCGTCCCTTTGGACGTTGTCAAAATGATGGCATTCCCCTTTAGCTTTCAAGACACGACCCTTTATTTGGTCAACCATCTGGGGAATGTTGTGACAACTTGGGAGGAACTGAAGTCAGCTTTCCTGCACAAGTTTTACCCTCTCCGTCGGCTCAACCAGATGCGGGCACGAATCAGCAACTTCTCCAGGGAGCCCACGAATCTATACATGAAGCCTGGGAGAGATTCACCGATCTGTAGGAGAAATGCCCCCATCATGAGATCCCAAAGACTTCTTTGGGGGCCTGAACATTGAGAGATAAAGGCTCATCGACGTAGCGTGTAGGGGCTCACATTTCAATAAGGATGAAGATGTAGTCTGGCAGATATTCGAAGAAATGGTCGAAGGAGAGGCCGCCCTCTCTTCATATAAAGCATACCAAAAGCATCCCCAGATCCTCCAAAAGCAAGTACACATGGCAGCATCCCGCGAGGCGGAGAGAGATGATAGCTCCAACCTCAGCATCATCAGGGGCCATCTCTCGAAGGTTGATATTATCGAGAAAACGGTCACAGGACTTAGAAAAACTTGCTGTGATCGAGAAGAGGACTCAAAATCTTGATAAGCTAGATCAAATCACCAAACAATTAGAACTGCTGGTGGGCACCATCAACTCTGTTTAGTCGGAAGCACCATTAGAAGCTCCAGCTGAGAAGAAGGACGATCTACCACCACCACATCATCCTCAACCGAGCCAACAGCCACCGACAGTCCATCACATGTACTACGTGCAGGCGCCCAACTAGGGCCAGCCGCAGCAGCAGATGGTTATGTACCAACCAGAGTTTGTATCAGGATCTGATCCAGTCTTCCCACCACCATCCCCTGATTCAAGAAGTCAACGGGGCTTGGAGCAATGAAGCATAGTCGACCCGTCCCATGGGACAACCTCAGGGTCTGCTACCAGCCAACCGGCAGTACTAACAACCTCAGGGTGGTCAATTTGGTAATCCTCAAGCCGCCGCCACAATATCAACAACCTCCCTCATATGCAAATCAATGGAGGTAGAATCAGCATTATCAACAGCCGCAGTACCGCCAGCCACAACCTTTTCATCAGTATGTGGCCACTCCACCTCAGCAGTATCAACAGTATCCCCCCTTCCTCTTACCAGCAGCTTCAGCTTCCTACAGCACCCCAACACCACCAACAACAACCTTAGCACCAACACATGCAGCAAGCCGCGCCAACAAAAATGATATTATTGTTTAAAAAGAAAGAGCAGGTAGAATGTGATGTCCTGTCTGTGTCTGTAGAGTAAGAAAATGATATTATTGTTTGTTCTAATGCTGTTACTCTCAGGAGCAATAGGGCCTTGCCTCCGCCTGCTATCAAGAATGGGGAGAATAAATAACTAGGTGAATCATCATCTTCTGCATCAGTCGTGCCAGCTACAGGGACGGGTGAGGAGAAAGAAGAAGGAGAAGCCATTCCAGCAGTCATGTAATACCAGCACCCAACAAAAACTACAAAAAAAATCAGCAAAACCAAAAAGAACAAAAAGAATTTTTGCAGTCGAAAGCAAAGCCGCGCCAGCCTCGGAGGAGCAGCCAGTTGCAACCGATCCCTCGCCAGCCGATGGAGCAGACGCCATACTTTTTTCTCACCCATCAACACCATTGTCTCAAGATCCAACTTGTACTCCTTTTTGTAGTAGTCCGGATGTACAACAATTTGTTGGCGATAGTTCTGATGTAAGTAAGAATTCTACTCTGCCTATCAGTGATGTAAATATTCCTTTTCCTAATACAATAGAAAAATCCAAAAAAATTGCAAAAAGAAAAGGTGCATTATCTGATCTTAGAGTTGTGGAAATAATAGATAACTTAACTATTGAGATTCCCTTACTGAAGGTCATGGAATATATGTCAGTTGTGAAGAAAGGTTTGAAAGAAGCATGTACCAGCAAGCGTCGCCCAGTATGCAAGAATAAACACAATCAGTTCGAGAGGCACGTGCTTTCCATGGCCACTGTCGCAGCTATCAACAATCTCCCACAGAAGAAACAAGACAAAGGAGTGCCTCTTATCAGTTGTGAGATATTTAATCAGGTCTCCGAGCGTACTCTCCTTGATAGCGGATCTTCTATCAACCTTTTGACCTCGTCTCTAATGCAAGAATTTGGGTTAGGTCTGCTCAAGCGAACACAGATGATCCTTCAGTTCGCTGACCGATCCACCAATCGACCTAAAGATCTGATGGAAGACGTTGTGGTGAAGGTGCGGGAGATGCAATTCCCTGCTAATTTCGTGGTCCTCGATATGGACTCACCGACACCCTTACTCCAGACCCCTATCATCCTTGGCCGACCATTCTTGCGTACCTCAGGTGACGTGGTTGACTACGGGTCTGACAAGATTCACTTTCCGCTCGAATAGCAAGCAAATCACTATAGACATGATCAGAGAGCCGAACGCCACGATTGATGAGAGCCATGAAGTATCAGAAGCAGATTTTGACTTCATTGCAGAGATCAAAGACTCATAACTTTCATTGAATGATTCATGGACCCGAGAAATCCTTACTCTCGAGGAGGACTTGGAAAGCACAATTGACCCTATGCTCCTATGATTTTTGGGAGACAGACTCTCAGATACTGGTGCAACTATGTGATTTCGAGAATTCACTCCAGCCCGAACACAAAGAGCCTAGTACAGAACCATTCAGCACATCACCACGATCTCAACAGAATACTGAGGATGGTAGCTCCATCAATGAAGTACATCCCACCACCAGTTAGTGTCTGAAGTGACCAACAAGTTGTACAGATAAGGACTAGAACTCAAGCCACTTCCTACAGGATTGAAGTATGCTTTCCTTGCGGGTGAAGAACACATGTATCTGGTCATCATCAACAGCAAGCTGAACCCAGATCAGGAATCTTGACTTCTCGAGTATCTAGAAAAGAACCGCAGGGCACTTGGTTGGTGCGTATCAGATCTCCGTGGGATAAATCCAGCATTGTGTTCACACCACATTTATCTGGAAGAAGATGCCAAGATGTCCCGTGAATTCCAAAGAAGACTGAATCCAAACCTTCGGGAAGTCGTCATGAAAGAGATCACGAAATGGTGTGATGCAGGCTTCATCTATCCCATCTCCGATTCAAAATGGGTAAGCCCACTGCATGTAGTTTCAAAGAAATCAGGTCTTACCGTGGTTACCAATGACAAAGGAGAAGAAATATCCACTTGGGTACCAACATCCTGGCGGGTGTGTGTTGACTACCGCCGTCTTAATACAACAACTAAGAAGGACCACTTCCCCTTGCCATTCATTAATCAAGTTTTGGAAAAGACTAGTAGGCAAGGAGTTCTTCTGCTTTTTGGATGGGTATTCCGGGTACAACCAGGTGGCAATCGCTCCCGAATATCAAGAGAAGACTACCTTCACTTGCTCGTTCGGCACCTACGCCTTCAGGAGAATGCCCTTTGGGATTATGCAACACACCTGCGGCATTCCAGAGATGCATGCTAGCAGTTTTCGTCGAGATGGTAGGCAGTTTTCTCGAGGTGTTCATGGACGACTTCTCAGTCTATGGTGATAGTTTTGATTCTTATCTTGGGCACCTAGACAGAGTGCTTAAGAAATGTCGTGAAGTCAATTTAGTACTTTCATGGGGAAAAGAGCCACATCATGGTCACCGAAGGAATTGTGCTGGGTCATGTCGTTTCCAAACGTGACATGGAAGTCGACCCGGAAAAGGTGGATGTTATTGCCAATCTAGAGCCACCTCAGTCAGTAAAAAATGTAAGGTCATTCCTGGGGCATGTGGGATTTTACAGAAGATTCATCAAGGATTTTAGCCGCATCGCCCGACCTTAACAGAGCTTTTATGCAAGGAATCTGAGTTCAATATCGATCACCAGGTTCTCCTTGCTTTCAATCAACTGAAGAATCTTATCACTCAAGCCTCCAGTCCTACAGCCGCCGGATTGGTCTCTTCCCTTTGAGATCATGACTGATGCATCAGACTTTGCAGTCGGGGCTGTTCTGGGACAGAGAAAAGAAAAGCACCCTATGCCATTCACTACGCCAGCAAAACATTAGATGAGGCGCAAAGAAATTACACTATGATAGAAAAAGAGTTGCTGGCCGTGGTTTTCACCCTGGAAAAGTTCAGATCCTATTTGCTTGGACCAAAAGTTACAATTTTGACATACCACTCTGATATATGGTACCTACAGCAGAAGAAGGATGCCAAGCCAAGACTGATTAGATGGGTCCTTCTCCTCCAGGAATTTGATTTGGAAATGAAGGACAAGCCTGGAGTTCAGAATGTGGTAGCAGACCATCTCTCCAGAATTGAGCAGCAAGAGCCTCCACTGAACAATGCACCTATCGCAGAAACCTTTCCAGATGAGTCAATTTTAGTAGTGGATTCCCTCCCTTGGTATGCTGATATAGTCAATTACCTCACCTCGGGGGTAATATCATCGGATTGGACGAAAAATCAGAAGAACAAATTCATGTCAACCATCCATTTTTATCAATGGGAAGATCCTCTCTTATTCAGAGAAGGAGTAGATTGCATTTGGCGTAGGTGCATACCTCAGGAGGAGCATTATAGTGTCCTCGAGCACTATCACTCGCTCGAATCTGGTGGACATCACTCTGGAGATCGTACGGCAGCTAAAGTACTTCAGTGTGGCTTCTGGTGGCCCACACTATTCAAGGATGCAACAATATTTATCAAACGATGCATTGATTGTCAGAGATTGAAGGGTACACTCACTGCAAAAGATTCGATGCCTTTGAAGAACATTCAGATAGCAGATGTTTTTGATGCATGGGGCATTGATTTCATGGGGCCTTTCCCTAACAGTCAGGGTTTTGAGCACATCCTTCTTGCCGTAGATTATGTAAGTCGTTGGGTTGAAGCTATTCCCGCTCGAACCGCTGACAACCGGACAGTGTGCCGATTCTTGAGAGATAACATCACTGCGTGATTCGGGGTTCCGAAGATTTTCATATCAAATGGGGGTAGCCATTTCATTAACAAAGAGGTCAAGAAATTAATGAAGGAGTACGACATCGACCATCGTGTCGTATCCCCTTATCATCCTCAGACCAATGGCATGGCCGAATTGTCGAACAGAGAAATCAAGACGATCCTTCAGAAACTTGTAAGGCCGGACAGAACGAACTGGTCTCAACTCTTGGACTCAATCCTCTAGGCTTACAGAACCTCCTACAAGTCTCCCTTGGGCATGTCGCCCTATCGTCTTGTATGTGGGAAGCCGTGCCATCTGCCCGTCGAATTATTTCACAAGTCTTTATGGGCAATTAACATGTGCAATTTGGACTCTCAGAAAAATGGTCAGAAAAGAAAAGATGATCTGAACAAACTCTTGGAGTTCCGAGACTATGCATACGATAACACATTGATGTACAAGGAAAAGGTGAAACGCTGGCATGACCGGCACATCAGACGAAAGACCTTTGAAGTTGGACAGAAGGTGTGGTTATTTGATGCAAAGTTACCGATCTTCCCCGGAAAATTAAAGAGTAAATGGACAGGGCCATTCCGAGTTTGTGAAGTGTGTGACATTGGAAGTATTGCCATATCAGAATTGTCTCCTGACACACAACCATTCGTCGTCAACGATCAACTCCTAAAGCCTTATCTCAAGCTTGATACGTTCTTGGCTGTTGTCGACTCCATCCAGCTTCTACGCTTTGATGGGACATCCACCACATTGTCAGCATCAGAAGATTTATATGCCGCACTTCAAAAACTATTCATCTGATTTCTTCTTTTCTTCTTTTCTTATTTTCCTTTTCTATCTTCTTTTTTTAGAAAAAAAGTGTGTCGCCCCTTGTTGGCAGTCTTCTATACCTAGGACACACTTCGTCCTAAGTATAGGGTGGTGTGCACCTCGAGTTTTTCTATTCTTTGATCCTCTCCATTGTCTCCTCTTCTTGTCTACACTTAGGAATATCTTACCCTAACTATAGGAGGAGACAATCTGAGTACGATCTGTTTATTCCCACCCTTGACCCTCCCTTCTTTGTGTATAGTCTGCTATATTTAGGATTATTTGATCCTAAGTATAGGGGGGACGGTGAACTTCTGATGCGTTCATTCTTTCATGTATTTATTTATTTATTCATTCATTAGACTTGTCTATACTTAGTACGAGTTATATCTTCTCTTTCCTCTCCGATCTATGAGGACATAGCTCAAGCTAAGTATAGGGGGGTTGTATATACTATGTATATACTATAAGCCATAACTCATACTGTAAAAAAAATACTACCTGGAGTTAAAAGTAATGTTAAAAGTATTTTTATTACGACAATAAAAGATGATTGTGAGCTTGTCAGACTCTTTTTGTCCGTACTGATTAATAAATCAGGAAAAACGCTATGTGCAAAATGTTCTCCTTGTGAAAAAATCTTTTGAAAATTGTTTGAAAAATATTTTGTAAAATGTGTTCAACCTTTGTAAATAGTTTTATTTGCAAAATTTCTTTTCTTTGAGTGAAATAAAAATGTTTGAAAAGCGGTTTGCAAATGGTTGGAAAAATGGTTGTAAAATTATTTTGAAAAATCTATCTATACTGTTCGAAAACCTTTGCAAAATAATTTTCAAATGCGTGTACATGTTTGTAAAAATATTTTGGACTATAGTCTTCAAAATATTTTTAAAATGATTCTCAAATAAGTCTGAAGAGTATACACAAAAATTTCTCATGCAAATACAAGCAATAATTTCAAATAAAATATATAAGAGCCTAAACCATTTTGTACATAAAATGTAGTTTTTCTTTGTATATACTGATTAATAAACAGGTTAAATATCTTTGCAAAATGATTTGAAAATGGTGTGAACCGTTTGGAAAACTTTTTGTGAACTATTTTCAACCTGTGTAAAATCGCTTTGTTTGTAAAATTCTCTTCTTTATGTGAAATAAAGGATTTGAAACCTATGTGCAAACGGTTTGGAAAATGTTTGTAAAAACTATTGAGGAAAATGTATATACATAGTGTGACAAATCTTTGCAAAATGACTTTCAGATGTTTGTAAATGCTTGCAAAAAATTTATTGTGTAATATAGTTTCGAAAATGTTTTCAAATAAATAAATAAATAAAAATAAAAAATGAAATAATAAAAAATGGACATATCTGTAAAGCTGTTAAATAAAAAGTCTTTATCAATTGTATACATATGTACCTAGAACAAACAGGTTAACACTTGTAAATCCCTTAAAATTTTTAATTCTTGTAAATAAAGAAGTACGCCTGTGTAAATAGTTGTACATACTTTTTGTGTGCCAAGATTTTTATTTTCAAAAATTCTTTGTGTAAAAAGATTCTTTGATTTTTAAATTCTTTGTGAAAAATTGCATCATTCATTGTGCATAGCATGTGCATATCATTCATATTCTTTTTGAGTGAGCTTAATGATTGAACCAGTCCAATAAAGTCTAAAATTGGAGCTTGGTTGGACCTTACCGCACTTAACTGCACTGGAACCTTATGGGAACTAGGTTTAAGGTACTTCAGATCTATTCAGACTTAATTCTTTGAGAAATCAGGGCTGGGTTCAAGTCACCTCAACTAACTAAATAGAACTTTTCGAGACACACGCATGATTCTTGTCGACCGTGACCTAACTTGGACACTTGCACCTTTCACTTGGCTCAACTCAGTTGGAGTGGTGAGGGGGTTGGATTTGCCAGTCTGAGATGCACATGGGTGGAAACATTCGTCCTCGTCTAGGGAGGGAAGTGCACCCCAACCTGGTCCAGTTTCAATGAAGTCGAATGATAGGAGAGTGTGGGTTGCAATAAAGCTTTAAAAGAGGGATAGTCTTCTGGATCAAGAGGAAAAAGTCCTTATGTAAATGCTGTTGTGAATAGTATTTCAAAAAAAAGAAAAAAACTCTAAAAAAGTGGACAGTCTTGAAAATAAAAATAAAAGTGCTTGTCGGAGTATGTATATGTGTTGTATAGAAAATAAGCAAGCTTGAGCATCAAAGTTATACCATGTGAGCCTGCAGCTGGATGACTTGACTACACTGGTCTTGCATCCCACGATAGTTAGTTACTCTGGCTACCATCCATTCTCTTCTTCCCCTCCTCTTGAGTCAGATGCCACTTGAACTTAGAAGGGAATACCCCACTCCTCGATGATAGAGGGCTGGATTGGGGAATCATTGGGTTATCATTCTGGAGAAGTTAGTTCCTTTGTCATTTCAGTTGGGGAGAGCCACTATCATTTACATTGTACAAATCAGCTTTATAGTCATAAGGGTTTGCGTTTGATGTAGGCCAGTTCTGACCAGGCTATTGAGGTGGGTTGAACCGAGTTCTATGACTCTCGAAGGCTGTTGTGTTTTAAAGTTGATTCCTGACCAGGTTCTACACACATCCACACTCAAGGTCTAACGGAATCTCCAAATTCTGATTTTGTAAGGATAGATATTGCACTGAAAGCAATCCTATTCACTCTATCTTTTTCAATCTTCTTTTTCTTTTCTTCTTATACTTTGTTCTTTTTGTACTTATTGCATAAGTATTTGCTAGGGACTAGCAAAGGCAAGTATAGGGGGGTGATGAATCTCCATTTCATCACCTATATTTAATCATTTTGGCCTTGAAAACCCTAGCCAATGCATGTAAATAACATTAATTTGCCTATAATAGGATTCATTATTTATTGTATTTCTTACACATAAAATAAGGTTTTTATTGCCAAAATTATAAAATAAAAAGAAGAAAGAAAAAGGAATAAAATATTGCAAATATTTTATGACCCAAACCCCGAGACCAAGTCCAGAATGGAATTGGTCAACAAGGAATAAAGTAGGGGGAGATAAGGGCCAAAAATACAATAAATATTTCATTTATTCACTCTTGATATATGCATTTTTGACACCTTTTTTGTATTTAATTATTTATTCATCAAATAAAGAAATTTTTACATAAAAGTTGTAGATAATAATGCAAATAAAAATACAAAAATGAGTTTGTACAAAAATAATATACAGTGTACATTTTATACCCAGAATAAAAAGCTAGAAACCAAACTTCACAGACTCATATCTTCCGAATAAAAACTCAAAACATAGCAACCTCTAATTGTATATAACTTTTCATGAGCTATTTAATGGTGGTGGTTTTATATTTTTGGAGTTACTGTGCAAAAGATAGGTTTTGGGCCTTTATTGTACATAATACCGATTAAAATATTCAATTTATTCATTACTTATTATTTTTACAAATTCATATTTTTATAATTTTGTAAACATTATTTATAACATAAGTGTACATTAAAATAGAATTAAACCTCAAAGAAAAAGGAGAATAAAATAAAACTATGCCGAAACATAGATGAAATACCTATGTATATAAATATAAGAGAATTATATTCTTTAATTATTTTATTCTTTCATATTTTTAGAATATTGTCAATATCATATATATTCTATTAAAAATACAAAACAAAAATAAAAACTCATTAAAATACATTAAAATAAAAATAAGTATACCAAACATAGGCAAAATACCTATACATATACCTATACAATTCATAAACTTATTTATTTAAATGTGCAAATAAACTCATAAAAATCAAATAAAATATATTTAGACTCAAAAAAATAAGTTATAAATATATAAAATAAGAAAATAAAATAAAATATACAAAAAAATACACAAAACATAGGTAAATATACCTATAAATACACTGATAAAAGTTAATTATTAATAAATAAAGCCAAAAAAATAAATAAAAATCATATTAAAATACTACATAAAATAATAAACATTTTTTATTTTATACTCGAAAAATAATAAAATCATTTCTATTTTAAATTAATTATGTTCGAATAAAAACCCCTGTTTTGTCCTTTAGCACCCTACGTGGACCAATGAGGGGCGGCGGACCGTCGACCTCAGGTCAACTGTCCCATCCGCGTATCTGACCCGTCAGACCTGGTGAATCCCCGATTTCTTGCACTTTTCGCGCTTGATACATCGTTCAATCACCTTCGATTTCTTCACGAAAATTTCTCCCGGGACCATCATGATTCACGACGAGTCCTTAGATTGCTTGTAAACACATCAGATTCTTTGATATTAGCCGGTCAATAAGGGTTCCTTGTGATGTTTATAAATAAACAGCTCCGTCCTCCTTCGCAAAATTGGTTAGTTTTTGTTCTTCTCACTACCTTGTATTCAGTCTGGGAGGCTTCCTCGTGACAGGGGGAGGTTTTTGGTGCCTTGAATCGGTCGGAGGAGGTGGGAGCTGCACCCACGGCGGAGCTCCGGTGACGCCACGCTCCCTGGTTCCCACCAGGTATTAGTGCACCTCTTTCTTGCTTTATTAGGTAGATTTTTATATCAACATTTATTTCTCGCATTTAGTTTAGTCTTTAGCTAAGTACATCGTCGTGAATTAGTTGAGTCGTAGTTCACCGGAGCTCCGCTCCTGCGACAACTCCCGAACATTCCAGTTATCCTTTAACTCTCGTATCGCCCCCATTTCGTTCCCTATCACTTTCTCCATCATCCGCACGCCCCTGATCAACCGGAGCCCTCGTGGTTCCGTGAATCGAGGTTTGCCTCCGCCTCTCACAGGAACCTCGTCGCCCACCTTCATTTTTAGCTCAAAAGCTTCAAACCCCAGGTCGAGGGTGAAGCTCTCGAGCCGCGTATTCTTTCTATGCAGGTTAGGAACCAAACGGAGCCCTCTTGGGCTTGATTGAACCTGAGACAAGGTTCTTGGAGGTCCTCCCCTTCCTCGAGCTCGCCTGATCGATTGGGACCTCCAGGAACCAAGCGAAGACCATCAGTGGACGCGGGGACCTTCCAAGCACGTGTAGAGACCATCGGAGGCGACGGAGGAGGCCGGAGGCACCGGCTATTCACGATCGAAGCTTGCCGTGTACGAGCTTCGTCCCTGTTCTTCGACCTTGCTCCATCGTCGTCCGATCAAGGTGAAGATCCCAGATGTGCCAGCCACCGCTGGATGAAGCCTCGCTCAGACGTCGGATTATCCAATCCGATCTAATCTCAGCCATCCACCATCGAAACACCATCGACCGTCAGATGGAGGCCACGTGTATAAGTGAGAAGCCATCAGCGCCTAGTTGGGGGTAATTTACACCTTTAGCCCCTGCCTTTTTGTATTTATTGTTTAGCCCTGTAAATATTGTTTAACGTTTAAAAGAAAGTGGATATTTTATAAAAGGACCCCTAGGATTCTTGTAATTACATTTAGGTCCAATCCACGTCAGATCACGTGCGGTCCCACGTGCATTTGGAAAAATTTCACTAAAGCCCCTGTATGAATTTGTATCTCAAAAAGGTCCATTAAATAAAATTTATAGTGTTATATTTTTGGGGATTTTGCATGCAGACCCCTGTACTTTCTGAAATTGTGTTTTGGTCCCTATGCGTGTGAGTCACAAGTAGTCACACGTGATAGGTAAATTTGCAAGGGCCCCCTGGCGGGTTTTGAAATATGTATTTGGTCCTGAAACTTTATGATAACATTCAAAAGTTTTGGTATATTTGCACAAAACCCCTGGACTTTATTTTATTTGCAAAAATACCCCTACCAGGGTTGGAATTTCTTTTTGTTTCCTCTATTTATTGCATGCATCTATGAAATTCCAAAAATCACCAAAAAGATTACCCTAGGTTCTTGTTGCATTGTATTATCATGCCATATTTTTATTTTGCATTTTTATTGCATTTTCATATTTATAAAACTTCAAAAACATGTATTTTTGCTAGTGTTTGCATTAAAAAATAAATAAAAATTATAAAAGTCTATGAAAAATTCCAAAAAAATTATATTTTGTGTCTTTTAATGTAATTGATCTTCTATCCAAAAATCTCTAAAAATATAAAACAAAATTCCTAAAAATTAGAAAACCTCAAAAACATTCATAAAAATATTAAAAATCCCAAAAAATCATAAAAAATGTAATGTTTGTTTCTGAATTTTATGTATTTTATTATCTTTATTTTAAAATTAATTTGAGGAATTTCTGATACTATTTGATATTTTTCATCCTCATTTTAATTTCGACCAACAATTTGTTTCACTATTTACTTTTACTTTTTACTTTAAAAATGCCAAAAAAATTAGAAAAAATCTAGAAAAATCACAAAAATATTAGCAAAATATAAAAATCACAAAAATATTTTATTTACTGTATTTTGTGTTTTTTTCCATCTTTTCATCTCTCTTTTACATTTGTTTTATTATACATTCTATATGGCTTTACATCTTATTTCAAAAAGAAAATATAAAAACATAAAATATAAAACAAAAAAATTAAAATTAAAAATCAAATATAAATCATAAAACCAAAAAAATCAAATAAAAATATAAAATAAAAAACCCATAAAAAAGACTTGTTTGCATACATGACTAGCTTGTTTATAAATAATTATAGGCTACCAGTTTTTGCTCTCTGTGGTTCAACCTCTACATATTTACGCACTATGCATCATTATGGTAGAGTTAATAAATTTTAACTCCACATTTTTGAGATTTAATTGCTTTATTCTGATTGTGGGTTAATTTCTGATTGATTGGGATTTATTGAGCAGCCACCGCATTGACTATTGATCCGCCTTGTGGATTGATACGACCCTTGATTTTTCCCTTTCATCAGGAGAGTAACCCCCTCATTGTTTGATTTATATACATCGAGAGAGCGACCCGCACACTAAGATAGAACTATGCCCGAACTCTCTTCAGAATATTGTCTTGTGATTAGTTGTTCTCCAATGAGGACTTCTTCGGGTAGCCGGTAATCGGTCCAGGATTTCCTTATTAGAGTAGGCAGATCGGGTAGCCGATAAATGGTCCGCACCCGTACTGGATGGGAAAAACTAGTTGTGAGATTGGGACATTCTCTTGGGAGCATTGGGTTCCTAACAACTAGCTTTAACCGCTCTGATAGATTGTATTCTCACCAAACTCTAAAATTGACATGACAATTGACCGAACCTTCACGGTCTTCACATTGCATTGAGTTGGTGAACTGGGGGTTTGTATTGTGTTTGATTTCTTGTGTGCAAACTAGATCCTTCTATGCATTTGCACGTTTTTCTCCATATCTTTTGACTTGACCCTCGTGTTCTCCTGATCTCGTCTTTTGTTTCAGAGATGGCCGACTAGAGTTATTTTAATCCGATCTTCACGGACTTCTTTCACTCTCTAATCGATCCACTTTCCTTTTTTCAGGAGGACTTTCCCCCTGATTTTTATGCATATCCGCCTAACCCATTATTCAGGACTCGGATGATGATTTTCACCCACCATCATTCCACTCACCATACCCTGTGATTTTGGAGTCACCTTTCATGGTGTCCACACTTGAGACCCTGAACTAGATGATGGAGCATATGAATTCGAGGCCCCCTACTTGAGGATATGAATTCACTTGAGGATAATCATGAGAGCTTGCAATCGCCCAAAATACAAAAAAATGAGAAAATTTTAAAAATCCAAAAAGATTCTGGGAGACACATTGTTGATTCATTTTGTGAGGAGAGGGCACCCATGCCAACCCTTTTTCCCACACAATCATTCACCACATGTCCCAACCTTGACCCCGAGGATTCCACTATACAGATTGCTCTTGGCTATCCTCGTGTATATGTTGATTCCAATCTCCTCCCTTGTATGGAGGAGGTCCAAAAATTCAAATAAAAAACGTTGACTGAACCTGAAGTGATGGACACCATTCATGAGATCATTAAAGCCGCACTTCACCAGGCCATGACCCATTTATCTGCTCCTCAAGACAAGAAGAGAAAGAGGAGGAGCAGATTTGAGCATCACATCTTGACCATGGCCACTGCCTATGCCATCTCCCACCGTCCACATTTTAAGAAAAGGGAACACTGCCACACCTCTTGTGAGTTGCTCCATATCTGACTATTCTTGTGATAACACTCTCCTTGATGGTGATTCGTCAATCAATATAATACCCTTCTCTATGGTACAGTCTCTTCATCTTGGGCCTCTCAAGAAAACCAGGATGACAGTTCAATTTGTTGATGGATCTATCAAGAGGCCGAAGGATATTATTGAAAATGTTGTCGTTCTTATTCAGTGCATGAAATTCACTTCTGATTTTATTGTGTTGCCCATGGAGACCTCCACCCCGATGGAGCATCCTCCAATCATATTGGGATGGCTTTTCCTCTCCTCTTCAAGAGCCATTACTGATTATGGATCTGGAGAGATTCTCTTATGTTATGATGTAGGGAGCGATGTGTTGATCACTACACCCACTACTGACCAGAGACCTGCATCCCATGAGAGTGTGCCTGCGTTAGCCAACCCCAAGGACTTTTACCTCGATGATAATATTAGAGATACTTGTTGTATGTTCAATGATACTGAGACCCAAGAATTTCTCATCAAGGAGGAAGACTCGGAAAGCATTTACCTTGGAGTTCCCCCTTCTGGTATGTGATGATGCATTGATGACATCTGTGTGATTTATAAGATAGACACCCTTGAGCGGAAGGCAGTCTCTAAGAATAGACAGGACGGATAGGATTTGACTACTATCACTGATGAGTCCATTTCTATTCACCTTGATTCAGATGAGACTGATAAGGCCCAAATTTGATTTGATTGCTTTTATAACAGAATTTGGGCCTTTTGATAAAGATTATGATCCAATGCAGGCTCATTGGGCTGAAATTGATCCTACTTTTTCGGATAATGATTTTGAGCCTATTTACTTTGATGTTTGCGAGACTTCCCAGGTAGGACATGACCACACTACTTCCACTAATCGATTCTTGCCTGCACAATCTAAGACTGTTGAGGATACATTCTTGGTCGATCGTAATCAGTTCATGTCTAATGATGACCCCAATATCGACCTACACCTTGTTAGATCCATTCCTCAGTAGTCCTGCAAGAAGATTCGCTTTCGACCTTCTTGACCTGTGTAAATCCACTCCTTTTGTATATCCTTTTGTTTCACTCTTTCTTCTTCCGTTTTATCATTCAACCTTTTCCGTGAGTATGTGTGTATATGATATACTTAGGATGTGCTTTATCTTAAGTATAAGGGGTGAATGATTTGTTTTGTTCATATTCATTCTATTCATCACTCTTGTTGTTGCCTATACTTAGGGATACTCTACCGTAAGTATAGGGGCGGTGATATTGTTTATATCGTCTTTTTTGTTTTTGAGTGCGTACATTCTTGGTATCGGTTTTCCCCTTTTGTACAGTCTTTTATACTTAGGATTACTTGATCCTAAGTATAGGGGGGATCACCGACTCCTATTCTTTTCATTTTCTCTTTGAGTCGTTGTAGCATAGGAGTCTTTTCACTTTTCTATACTTAGCACGAGTTATGTCTTCTGTTGCCGCTCTCTGATCACTTTGCGGACATAGTTCGAGCTAAGTATAGTGAATGTCGTATATATTATATATATACTTTAGACATAACTCATACTTTTAAATATGTTTATTTTTGGGGATATGTATATAAATTCTTAAAATCTACGTATGTGTATATAGACTTTGATCAACTTTAAAAAAACAAAATAAAACAAAAAAATAAGAACAAAACAAAAAATAACAAAAAAGAACAAAAAAAACAAAAATTTCTTGTATATACTTGTATATATTTTACTAACCCTTTTTCCTTTTGAAAAAAACTACAAAACCAAAAATCCATAAAAAGTTGCATATAAAAAAACTCTTTTTGCATGTCCATCAATTTTCCTTTCTTTTCCAAAAACCCATTAAAAGTTCAAAATTAGAAAATTGTTTTAAAAAATTGCTTTCTTTTTGCATTGTACATATTTCTTGCATTTGCATGTGCATTTTTCAGGATAGTATTGACATTTAAACTAAGTCTGGAATAAAATTGAAGAATGGAGCTTAGTTGGACCTTAATCCACTTAATTTAAGAGGAACCTTATAAGAATTGGAGTTAAGGCATTTCAAGTCCTAGTGAATTAATTCTTTGAGTCCGTAAGACTATGTTCACATGTCATCTTGATTAGTCTAAGTAGAACATTTAACAACACATGCATGATTCTTTCAAGACCGTGGCTTATCTTGGACAAGCACTCTACATGTAGCTCTTCATGGAGGAGGTAGTGAGGAGGCAGAATCTTTTGGCTTGGGATAGCATACGTGGGTAGTACATCTTGGTGGAATCGCTCGTCTTCCTTTAGGGAGGGAAGTGTATCTCAACCTGGTCTAGCGATGTTGAGGTTTGAAGACAGGATGCTGCGGGGTTGCAATAATGCTTCAAAAGAGGGATAGTCTAATAGCTCAAGGGGAAAAACTCCTTATGTACACGATGCACCGTGTATATATTTAAAAAAAAAAGCCGGGAAAAATGCAGAGTCTCCAAAAGTGGACATGCTTGATTGAAAAGAAAAATGCATGCCGGAGTATATATACAAAGATAAAAAAAGAAATTAATAAGAACTTCAAAGCAAAATATTTGTAAGCTTGCAGATGGATGACTTGGCTACACTGGTCATGCATCCAAGGATAGGTAGCTACACTGGTTATCATCCATTCTTTTCTCCATCTCCTCTTCTTGAGCTGGTTGTACTTGAACTTAGAAGGGAATATCCCCGCTCCTCGAGGAAAGAGTTGCTAGACCGGGGAAGTAGAGTTACCTTGTTGAGGGAGGCTGTTTATTTGCTACTTTTGAGATGGGGAGCTATATATTTCACTTACACCATACAAGTAAAGATTCATAGTCATAAGAATGTGTATGTAGACTTATTCTGACGTGACTGTTGAGGAAACCTGAATAGGAATCTTATGGAACTTAGAGGTTGTTAGGTTTTAAATCCAGTTCCCATTAAGGTTCCGCAACACTAATAATCCAAAGGTCTGACAGAGCTCCATACTACAATTTTATGAAGATAAGTGTAATAATCAATATTGTCCTAATATCTTTATTTTTCCTTTCTTTTCCTTTTCTTTTTATTCACTTATTCTTTCAAATAAGTGTTTGCTAAGGGACTAGCAAAGGTAAAGCATAGGGGGATGATGAATATGTATTTCATCATCTTTATTCATTTATTTTAGCTTAAAATCTCTTATAAAACACATGTATATAACACTAACTCCATATTATTACTAACTTGCATCTGTATGTAAATATTGTACACCTCTTACCATTTTAACCTAAAATAAATAAATAAAGAAAAAAAGTAAAAATAAAGAAAAGAAATTAAAAAAAGGAAGACTGTATATATGTAATAGATACAGGCTGACCCGAACCCCAAGAGGAGGTCAATACTTGACCTGGTCGACCAGGAGTAGAGTAGGGGGAGATAGGGTCCTTAATCAGAAAATCTAAAAAAATTATGTGATGTGTATATTTGTATACTACACTATTTTATTTGTACATAAATTGACCTCAAACAAATAAATTTTCAGAACAAAAGTTGTAAATAAAAATGTGTCCTAAATAATAAAAATAATTGCACAATCAAATCATGTACAGAATAAAAGCAACCACACTTGGAAAAAGCCACTAAGCGATAATAGAAAGACCAATTCCGGCTCCATATGAACTCAAATTGAACCAAACTCACTTCCATTGTATTCTAGATTAAATTATCTTTAAAATGGTTGTGATTTCATAATTTTTGGAGTTACGGGTAAAAAGTTAGTTTTCTAGAGTGGTTTGTGCAATTTTCTCATGTATTTATACATATTGTATTTTGTAAATATTTGTAAATATTTTTACTAATTATTTCAAATAAAAATTAAAAAAATTAAAAAATTTAAAACAAAAAAACTAATTTCCTTCTTTAACTATGTATATAATGTACCATATGTATATAATATATGTATATAGTTTCTATTCTTAAATAACCACCACAAAAAAAATAAAGAAATTAACATTTTTTATTCAAATTAATAAAGCGATGAAAATATAAAAAAATTTGTTAATTTTTGTAAATAATTTCAACAATAATATTCTTACTTTATCTCATTTCAATTTTTTCTCTCTTATCTCTTATCTTCATCCAAAAATTCAAATTTCAAATTTCAATTCCTATCTTTTCTATTTATATGGCTCCTTCTCCATCATTCCAACTTGATCAATCATTGGTGAGAGGAGCCCGATCTCCGAGAGTCTTCTTGTCGCAGAAGGGTGCATAGCCTCCGAGCCGTCCAGTGACAGCGAGTCAGCCTTCGTCCAGGTGATCAAGGTCTTTTCCGCTCCTAAGGTGAGATCCATTTTCTCTTATTTTTCGTCTAGATTAACCTTAGTTTAATTTTTCACATCTTTATTTCGTCTTCTTTTTTTTCTAGATCTAAAAATCCATCACAATTTGATCTGCCACCAACTTGATTTTTCATATCACCTCTTGATCTATTCACATTCTTTTCTACCTCGCACGATCTCTCACCTCCAACCACGCACGGTGGTTGAAGATCTGGTTCCGTACACCATTTTCCTCAGAACCGCACTCACCCATATCTTTCGTTTTGATTTTGGGATCGAGTCATAATGCTTACATCCTAATTGTTTATAAATAAAAAAAGAAAAAAAAGAAAAAAAATATTTTTCCTTCTTTCAAAAATATGTTTTGTAGGATAAATTAAAAAAACAAAAAAATATTAATAAATAAAATTACAAAAAAATTCTTCTTATAACTTTCTGATTTTAAAAAAAATAAAAAAAATATTCATTTCGTTTCTGTATTTACATTTAATAAAAAAAGCCATGCGGGGCGGCGGCCGCCACCGTAACCCATCCACCGTCGCCTGGGCTTCACCATAGCAGGACGTACCACCGCCTTCAGATCTGAAGCCCCCGACGCCGCAGCCCCCTGCAACACCAAAGATGTCGGCCGCTCACTCTGCCTGGAAGAAGTGCCCACGGTATCCGCCATTCTCGCCACCACGCTGGATCCATCGTGAACCTCCTTCACTAGCATCCTCTGCCGCCTGAGACGGAGCCCTCCTCTACCGACTGCGGAAGCCGCCTCCATCGTCGCCGCTTGGAGCGGCTAATCGACTCCTCCATCACCGTACACCCGCAAGCTCCTATCGCCACTGACATCACCGTAGACTCCTCCATCCCCACGTGCTCCAGCCATTCCTCAACCGACGTGATCCATCCGCTCGCCAGCTTCCATTGGCTAGTCGCCTCCCGCCACCCACTTCTCTAGAAGCAGCGACAGCAAATGGCCCCCTTTGGCTCCGTTCTCATTCCGCTTAGGCTTGTCAACGAAGAAAACAAAGAGAATCCTAGTGTTGAATAAAATATTGGAAAATTTTCAATTATGTTCCCAGAAGTTTTTGAATATTGCAACGAAGTTCGTTCCAACACTTAGCATGTGTACAACACGTTATATTAGGTAATTTACGTTTTTGATCTTGGCGTTTATTTCTGTTATTTATTTGATGCAAAAACATTGAATGCAATAATTATATTCCAGACTTCATATTCATGCTTATTTTTTTGAAATAAATAGGATTTATGATCAATAAATTCTGTAAAAAAGGTTTCCTGTTTAGTTGATCTATCAGCAATAATTTTTCATTGCATTTTATCATCGTTTATTATTATTAAAAAATCAAAAACAGTGTCTTCTCTTCTTGAAATTCAAAAATTCATAAAAATTTAAATATTGCTCTAAAAATTCAAAAAAATTAGATTAAGTGTATTTTATTATCTTTTAAATTCTTTCCAAATTTCACGCATTATTTCTTTTCAAAACCCAAAACAATTGACAAATACTAAAAATCTTATAAAAATCATAAACAATTCTACAAAAATCGAAAAATCATGATTTCAGTTCAAATTCATAGATATTTATCTATATATCATCGTAAAAATAGTTTCCAAGAGTTTTGCCATTATAATATTTTTAAGTTGCAAATTACTCCAGCATGTGCATTGTTTATCATTTTTGCCACTGTTTGATTTTTTTATAAAAATACAAAAACATATGAAAACTCCACAAAAATTTCCAAAAATAGTTCAAAACCCTTAAAACTCAAAAATATTTTCTCTGCAATTTTCAAAGCATTCAAATAGAGTGTGGTGTGCGTATTTATTTACTTGTGTATATTGTCCATTATTTGAAAATTTAAAAAATTGCAAAATTAAAATCACTAAAAATTTAAAAATCAGATAATAAAAATAAAAAAGATCAAATTCCATAAGAACCACGGATAGTTTGCCTTTGAGATTCCTGCTTTTTCTCTTAATTGATTTTTTGTCGATTATTTGAATAACCCTTGGGAATTGTTGCCTCCCTGAGTTTGATCATGTTCGCTATACAGGTAAATAAGTAGCAAAAGTTTCTCTTGCTCTACATTATTCTTTGTAATTATTTTTGTAGCTTGAGAAAGAAAAAAAATTATTTGTTTGATCTGGGATTTTTGGGGGTAATGACGACTCCATTATTACGTATCACTAATAATAACCAATCCTAAAAGATCCTGCTCAAAACAGGGTTGATTCAATGAGGCAAAGGAACAACTTCGGATCAACTTAGATGAACTAGCTCACGGTTTTCCAAGCAGATTTTTTGTAAATTTTTATGCAATAAAAAATGCAAATGTATATTAGGTTATTAAGAAAACAAGAAATTTAACCAAATTAATTTTAATACAAAATTAATCCAATTTAGCCAAATTGTATTTTTCTTAAAAGCTTAATCATATGACGAATGCAAAATGTATTTTTTGGAATTTTCTGTGTTAAAATGCAATAATGAATAATGCAAACTTTTTATGGATTTTTATGCGACTTTTCGTGCAAATAAAGTGCAAAATTTATGAAATTATTACTAGAAGTAAAACATGATGAAATGAAGCTACACTATTGTTTTTGGAATTTTCTGAAAATCTGAATTTTTTATAATTTTTTATTGGAAACAGGTTGACTGTGGGTTTTTAATTTCTAATAAATCCAAAAAAATATCCAGAGACCAAATTATCTCAAAAATATATTTTAATTATTAATCCAGGAGAGTTGAAATTTCGGAAAAATGATATTCATGGATTTAAGTAAAAATCAATACAGAAATCACTCAATTATTTATTTTAGGCAAAAGACACATCCATTTTTTATGAAATTTGAATAATAATTAAAGCATAACTAAAGGCCTCATCTACGATTTTTGCTTAATTTTTGGAGCAATAAATAAGTATGTATGAATTTCAGAGCATAAATGGGCAAAATAACATTGATGTTTAGTCTATGATTTGATAAAATTATCCAATGCTAACAAAAAATCCAATAAATATACATTTGATAGGGAATTAGATTATATGCAACATGTTATTTTTGAATTAAATAAAAAAGGCTAAATAACAATCCAAATTAAAGTAAGAATGCAGGGGTGTATTTGTAATACAGAAAAATAAACAAAATAAACTGATATGCGCAGTGGCACTTTTGAAATTACTAAAATATATAGGAAAAAGAATGCAATTCTGACAAAAATAAATAAAATAAACCTTTTTACGAATGTGGGTTCCAAAAATGGAACCCATTTCTCCCAAACTAGGGCACACATGAGGACGCGGTAGTAGTATCGCTGGGTGGAAGCGCACGGGGTCGATTGCGGGCAGCACGAATGCCAGCGAGGTACAGTTGGAGGATGCAGGCTGGCAGTGAAGGGCACGTGGGCGGAGGGCAGTACCGAGCGCACTGCTCCCAGGGTTGGGCTGGCAAGGGCGACGACCATGGTCTGGAGGGCCTCTACGGGGGGCTGGAGTAGGGCGGTCAGCTGCAGGCGGGCGATATGGCTGTGGCTCGGCCGCTGGATCATAGGAACCTGGAGGAGGGCGCAGGGGTGTGGAGATGGAGGGCGCCTGGAGGTCGTGCGAGAGGAGAGAAGGTTGGGGACAACATGGGCGGCGTGCCTGGGGGCTGATGCAGGAGACCCGCGAAGCGCAGTGGTTGGCGACCTACCGTGAGGGTGCAGTGGGGGAGTCACGACGGTAAAGGACAGGGGCACACAAAGGCAAGGGAAGCCCAAGCGACGGTTGTGTTTGGAGGTTTCGGCCAGGGGGCTTCACGTTAGGGTTCACGCTGGCTACGCGTGGGCACAGGGGTCGTGCGTGAGAAGGGCGGTCGACTTGCTGGAGAAGAAGGTTGTGGTAGAGGCGCGCAACCAGGGAACGACTGGAGCTACAATTCTTTTTTTTTGCAATTTTTTTATTTTTTTTAAATAGGGAATGAAAATGGTAGTGATTTAAATGGAGAGGTGATGATTATGGTGGTGGTTTTGAAAGTGATGTGATGATAAAACAACAAAGAAAAAAATTATTAGATAAAATAGAATGAGAAGATGAGATAGAGAAGTTACCTGTGGTTCATCGGATATCGGAAGATGTGGATCTCAACTCCGATCATCGCTTCAAGGAGATGGCGGGTGCTCCGAAGCTCAACGAGCATTGCAGAGATCGTTACGGTAGTGCAGACCATCAGATCTAGCCATGAAAAGATGAAGTCATCGTCGTTTCAATATGGGTTCTAACAGCTATCACCGGGAAAGAGGCAGAGCTGGGCTTTTTTCTTCTAGCTTGGAGGATGAAGATGAATGAAGGGAATGAGGAGAATAAAAAGAGGATGAAGATGAGGGGAAGTTAGAAAAGAAGTGGGGTGGAAGTTGGAGGAGTAGTGGAGGAAGTGAAGAGAATGGGGGGTTGGTAGCTTGGGTGAGAAGTTGGAGTAGAGAAGAAATAAATGGGGGGAACATAAAATAAATAAAATAAGTAGGCTACTAAAAATAATGAAGAGAAAAGAAAATAAAAAGGAATAGAGGAAAAAATATAAAAATTAAATTAAAAGGAAATAAAATTAATTAGTTTTTATCTAAAATAAAATAAATACTAAATAAATCCTAAATAAATAAATAAATAAAAAAAATAAAAAAATGAGGTGACACGTGGCAGCTACAGGAGCTCCAACTTGTCGCACCTAGAAAAATCAAAAATTAAATGTAAAAGAAATCAAAAAGAAATAACAAAAAGGGTCAAATCAAAAAATGGTCAACATGAAAGCTGCTCTCTTGACGAGATCTACATCTTTCGTGAAGGACCAAAAATCAAAATAAATCATATGTACAAAGTGTATTTTTGGGTGGTATTTTATATGTATAAAATACTGAATTTTTAAATTTTGCATTTTCTGTCATTTTAAATAAGAGAAAAAATCAAAATAAAGTTAGAGAAAATATGAAAGAATATTTAAAACTTAATCTAATTATTTTGTATTTTTAATAAATAAGAAAATAAAAGAATAAAATAAAGGGTATTTTGGTTAATATGTACAATGTACAATATGGGCCCAAAAACCAAGTTTCACATACAAGCTCTGATTTTTATGAAATGGGTCTTGATTTGAAGGTCTTTGAAGATATATTTCTTTAAAAGTGAGTAGACCTAAATTGGACACTGTACGAGAGAAATATACACATTTTAAGGTTCATAGTCTCAAACTTGGATTTGGGTTTTATTGGACAATTTTACAAGATAGCAATTTTTTGATATTTTTTCTTTATGAAAGTTATTAACATATACACTATAGAGTTGATTTTATTGGATTTGGAGTTAGTATAAAATCGATACAAATTGGTGAATTTAGCTAATATACAAGTGAATATTTACAAGTGAACTTGGCTTCTTATTTAATGCACATATGAATGCTAAAATGCACATATTATTTACACATGCATGAATGCTAATTATGGAATATAAGTGGAGATATGTAGCTAATTACTCAGGAACAAAGCTCTATTTTCAACTTTTAGAGTGATGAATCATAGATTCATCAATCCCCTATACTTAAACCTTGCTTGTCCCCGAGCAACTAAAATGAAATGCAAGAGTGAAATGATTTTGGGTTCCATACCAAGGTCGTGAAAAAAAGGTGAAAATGGAGATTGACTCAACCTTTGGATTAATAATGTGGTGGAATCTTATTGGGATCTGATGTTAAGACCTAACAGCCTATAAGTTCCACAAGTCTTTTATTCAGGTCCTCTCAACATGCAGGTCAGAAAAAATCCTTATACACAAATTCTGATGACTATGAATCTTACTTGTATTGTGTAAGTGAAATATAGCTCTCCACAGTAGAAATGGCAAAGAAACAACCTCCTCTAACAAGGTAACTCTAATTCCTTTTTCTAGCAACTCTTTCCTCGAGGAGTAGGCTATTCCCTTCTAAGTTCAAGTGCAACCGGCTCAAGAAGAGGGGGTAGAGAAGAGAATGGATTGTGACCAGTGTAGTCACATATCCGTGGAGCTTGACCAGTGTCGCCAAATCTCCATTTGCAAGCTTCCATGGTATGAGGCTTTGAAACATATGCCTTGCAAATATACATACTCCGAAAGGCATTTTATTTTCAATCAGGCATGCCCACTTTTTTGAAGTTTTCTTTTTTTTTTCCCTTTTTTCCATTTCCCCCTTTTTTTGACTATATACAAGGTGCAGCATGTACATCGGGAGTTTTTCTTCTTGAGCCAGTAGACTATCCCTCTTTTGTAGCATTATTGCAACCCATAGCATCCCAACATTAGACGTCAACGCCACTAGACTAGATTGGGATGCACTACCCTCCCTAGAGGAGGACAGATATTTCCACCCGTGTGCTACTCCAACCCAAAGGATTCTACCTCCTCACCACCTCATCAATGAAGAGCTATGTGCATGGTGTTTGTCCAAGTTAGGTCATTGTCTAAAAGAATCATGCGTGTGTACAAAATATTCTACTTAGACTATCAAGATCACATATGAACATAGACTTGTGGACTCAAAGAATTAAGTCACTCGACTTGAAAAAATCTTAACTCCAATTCCCATATTTTTCTTATGAAATTAGGCAGATTAAGGTCAAATCAAATCTATCCTCGGCATCTATTCATAACTTGGTTCATAACCCACTAACTTTCCACTTTTCATATGCTAGATATGTAGATGAGATGCGTATGACATGCTATATAGACGAATGAAGTGCAAGACACTTTTTTTAATGCAAGGGTGATATACAGAGTAAATAAGAAGCCTCTTTTTTTGGGTATACCTCCTATTTTACAAAAACAATTTACAAGAATTTTACAACTTTTTACACAAGTATTATACAGATTATACAATATACATACTATACATGTATTTTACAAAAAGCTTTTTTTTACAAATTTTACCCACCCTGTACTTATTGCACAATATGTACAAAAATATGCGAAAATACGAGCTATGGGTAAAGTATATATGTAATATATACATGCCTTCCTATACTTAGCATGTGCTATGTCCTTAGAGCATGAAAAGTGAGGAAAAAGATATAGCTCGTGCTAAGCGTATGAGAGCTAAAATAACAAAAAGTATAGAAGATGTTGCGCCACCCTATACTTAGGCTATGGCAGCCTAAGTGTATAAGAATATCAAAAATGCGGTGGGTGAGGTTAAGAAGGAAAATGGATGAGTATATATACATGATGGGCATCGGTCCCCCCTATACTTAGGCTCTAGTCAGCCTAAGTCTAGGACATGGGTGAGTGTGAGAACCAATGAGATCTGGAGAATGTATATAGAATGGTGAAGAGACTCGGGTCACTTTCCCCCCTATACTTAGGATCTGGTCATCCTAAGTATAGCCATAAAATGAAACGATATGGAGCCAGGGCGAGTGAGATGAATCACTGGGAGGGAGGGAAATAAAAAAAAGAAAATCTATACCAGGAGGAGTAAGAATATACAAGGATCAAGAAGGTTTGTGACGAACCTTCTTGCAGGAGCGAGGAGGTGGGTAATATACATATGTGCCACTGTCAGAATCATCCTCAAATGCATAATAGTAAGGTGTAGGGATCGTCCAATGAGGGCTGACACATGGCTGCTTGCTCAAATATGGATTAAGAACAGCCGAACTGAGCTCACTCATATAAACCACCTCATCCAGACCTTATGAGGATTCCTCCAAAAATTCCTTCTCCGGTATGTTAGAAGAAACTTTCTTAGTCGGTTTTTTAGAACCTGAATCATAGAGAGGGAGTGGAGAGCAACGCGCCTTGAGGAGTTCGGGGGAACACCTCGAGGAATCAATTCTTGACTTCCTCTCACTAGATAACCAGCTAGAGGAGGGGGAAACCACGTTTTTGGATGGGGCCAATTTAGACTTAGTTGTATCCTTTGAAGGTTCAGGATATGGTGCGATGCTGAACATGGGTTCCTCATCAGACGAGTCACCATATTGATATAGCATTCCTGAAGGGTTAGCTCACGTCTCGGGAAGGTGCTAGGGATCTCAGCTGGCTTGGCATTATTACTCACATATGTTGGATCATCAAAACGATCAAGATAATCAACAAAAATCGTATCCGACTCAATGACAATTTCGGGTTGTGAGTCTTTTATTAAAGATGACATAGTGGTGGTGATGCAAGCAGCGGGAGTCATGGATGTGTGGGGAGTCTGTAAACCAATGGTCAGCTCGAAATTTGGTATCTCAAGTGTAGTGGAGAGGTGGGACTCTATTTCTCGATGTTCACAACTGTCAGCAGCTTTGTGGGTCACCTTAGAGTAGAGTATGTCAAAGAATGGGTGAGGTCGAAGTGCTCCCAAAGCTGTAAAATCTACTTCCCGAGTCTTGCAATCTATAGTCGTCTTAGCCAAGGCTAAGAATGGTTTCCCGAGATTAATGGGAGACTGGATAAACTCTCCTCGATGCTCAATTCAATGATCATGAAGTTTATGTGGAGTAGAGCACCATGGAAAGTGATGATGACTGAAATGGTTCCTCTCGACCATTTGATAGATCGATCAGCTGGCTGCACGATCTCTCTCGATTTCGTAAGTGGTCTGAGTTTGAGCTTGTCAAACATGGAGGTCAAGAGGATATTTATCGATGAGTCATCATCGATTCTCGCATGGGTAAAAATGGCATCTTTGATTTCACACTCAACTCAAGGAAACTGCTTCACTCTGTGGCTCTTAGTCTTTCTCCCCATCACCAAGGAGGTGGCCATAGACACTATGTGTCTCTCAATCCTTGTCCTTTTATTCTTCGACCTCTTAGGCATCAATTTATTACTTAGAAATCGTTTGAGGTCGGGGAAGTGATCTATGGACTTTATTAAGGGAAGATTAAAAATCAATTCTTCACTGAGTGCTTCCCTTAGGGCATGACCAATTTTTTCAGGTCTTTTCATTTTTTATATTTATGAGATTTTCTAGTGTTTCAATTTTTTTGATCATTTTGAGATTTTCATTTTTTTGTGTTTTTGATGGGCGAATGATCAGACTCTGGATTGGAGGGTAAGTGGTTAGTAGAAGAGGAAGGTAGAATAGTCTCCAGCTGTACAGAGTGTGTGGGTTCCCTAATGTCCGCTCGATTTTCAACATCAAATCCATTTATTTTATTTTCCACTTTAATACCCAAGCTGGAAGAAATTGAGTGCAATATCTTGGTGACATCTCTCAACTGGGCACCAAATGATTCATTTTTCGTGATAGGTTAAGAAATGTCATCCTCCAAAAAGTCATCGTGACAAATCATGGGAAAAGTTTGCTTAATTGGAGGATATTGCCAAGAATTGGGGGTCTCATACTCAACATACCTAGACTTTGGCATGTAATGCTAGGTCGAGTATGGACCATCTAAATGGCAGATATTGGTCGGAGCCTCATATGATGGAGTCAATAAAGTGGGGGCTCATAGATTGAATTCATGAGTCCAATCCTTTGAATGTGTAGGCTCTCTGAATGTGTGGTATGAAGTATGGTCAATGTAGGCTGATAACAGGCCTGAAGGCTAGGGTATAGGTGCTAAATGTAGGTCGTCGCGACCCAAGCGATCAAGTCGTGTCAATCAAGAAAAATCAGACCACTCGAAACACGTAAAATCAATCAAGCACAAAATCAGCGGTCTAGCTATGAGATTAACCTGGTGTAGCACCCAGGGTCGAACACAAGGAGCACGGGTTGGCCAAAGGCCTACGAAGTAGTAAAAATAAAATAAAATAAAAGCAAAATGTTTTTAGTGGTTTTTAATAATTTTTATAATTTTTTATTTTGGATTTTTAAATGTGAAGAAAATAAAAGAAACACAAAATCAAGCAAGCTTCAACTAATTATTAAATGTGCCAAAAATCAAGCAAAAATGAAAACAAAAATGTTTTTATGTTTTTTAGGTTTTTTAGTGTTTTTGGTGAATTTTTGGGATTTTTCTAATGTGTATTTTATTTTCTAAAAATCAAACAGTACTGAAAATGCAAGGCACTGTCCAGCCAGACCCAAAACCCAAAGATAAAATATCTAAGGATCTCAGAGGGACCTGGAGGTAATTTTCCTGTATACTAGATAAAATAAGGAAAATTTGAGCACCAAAATTATTGTTTTTGGGTTTTTAGATTAATTATTATGATTTTTATGAGTTTTTAGGTATTTTTGAATTTTTAGGGTTTTTAATCAGTGAAAAATAGCCAAAATTTGCTAGAAAATCAAGAAACACAAAAGAAACAGTACCTAATTTTTTTGGAATTTTGGAGGGGGTTTTTATATTTTTTTGGGATTTTTAATTCTAGACAGTAGCTAAAATAGAGGTTTTTGAATTTTTAAAAATAACAAATAAAATCAAAAATGTCCTCAAAAATTCTCAAAAATTCTACAAATGGCAGGAGCCATGTGTCAAATTTTCATCGAATTTGGAGGTGATTTGATATTTTATTCAAAAATCAAAAGAGAGCACTGTGCACAGGGACTGAAGTGGAAATACCCGAAGCTCTGGGGGTCCAGGTGCAATTTTCCCAGCAAGTCACGCACGTGGCGTGTGCCTGGGGCACTCAGGGACCTTTTGGTAAGAAAAACAAGTCCGAGGACCTTTTGGTAACTCGTACCAAAAAGTCCAGGGGCTATGTTGCAAATAACCCACTAAAAGACGCACATGTGCAAATAAAACGCTCACAGGGGCATATATGCAATTACCAAAAAGTTTTCATTCATTAACAAACAACCAGAACTACAGGACTAATACTGCAAATACACCAAACATACACGTGACGAAGCACGTGGCTCACACATACAGGGGCATAAATGCAAATACTAAAGAGCACGAGGTCCAATGTGCAAATAACCCAACGTAAATAAAAAGCACAAAATATTTACAGGACTGAAACGTAAAGCATAAACTAAGAGGGGGCCTACGGTAAATTACCCCTTTATTACGTCGACGGCTGGATGATGGACGCATGGCTGATCTAACGGTCCTGGACGACTGGCGCCGCTCTCCTTCCGCACGTGGTCCTGATCGACGTCTCAGAGGAGGGCACGTGGAAGATCTAACGGCCTCAGGTGCTGGTGCCTCTCTCTCTGCGCTAACGGTCCGGATCGACCCTCGAGATGATCGACGGTAACTGCTCCTCCTAGAATGGACGGACGTGATGCGAACTGGGGAGCTGAGGGCGATCGGACGGTGCTCGAGGATCCTGGAAGAACAGTTGGCCGGCGAGCTTCACCGGCCTCGTGCGAGTGCTGTGGTCCTCCTCAGCTGCCTCTGGATATCGGAGAAGATTCTCAATGAAGTTCCGCAGCTGTTGATGGCCTCCGATGGCCCAGCCGAGCCCTGGAGGGACTCCGGTGAGGTCGGCGGAGGGAAGCTCCTGGCCAAAGTGTCGGGAGGCCTCAGATGGTCTCCGCTGGTCCTGCAAAGTATCTCAGAAGCTCCGCGGGTCGAGGGCAAAGTGCCTCGACCCGGTTAGGTGGTGTGGAGGTGAGCTGTGCGTCGGGGTGAGCGAGCTCCGACGAGCGATGGACGGTGGAGCTCGAACCCCCAGCTCCTGTGCGAGCTGGGTTGGACGAAGGGGCGGAGAAGGTGCGTGGGGGGAAGGCGATGGTGAACGTGGGTTCCGATGATCGAAATGATGCTCGAGATGGTCGGAATCAACGGAATACAGCGGAGCTACGATTTGGGGCAAACTCGAAATTAGGCGAAATAGGAAAGCTAGAAGGTTACCTGGGCGGTGTGGAAGACTGTGCTGGAGCTGAGGTAGCTCCTGGTCGTGGCCTCGAAGGTCGTCAAGTCCTGAGGCTCGAGCTCCTGCACTGGGCGGAGCACGGCGGCGCTACGTCGCCGGATCAGTGGTCCGGTCACCCCCTCCTCACTGCGACACGGGCAACCGAGAGCTGTCACCTCAGGGGATGCTGTGGAGGTCACGAGATGAAGGGTGGAGAGCCAAAGATGGTAGAAGAATGCGGCGGAGCTCAGACTATATACCATGGAGGGTCCGGCAAGATTCGATCGGGTAGGGTAGCGTGAAGCGCGGATCCCAATGCACTCCCCCGGGCGATGATCTCGGATGCAAGACGAAGGATTAGGACCCGGGGTTTACGCGAATGGCAGGCGGATCAGGCGGGGAAAAATCGGAGAAATCGGGTCGACAGCCCGATCCGCGAGAGAAGAGGGTCCGCGGGGGGAGTTGACCGGGGGGTCAACATCCCCGTGGACCAATCAGGAGAGGCCACGTCAGAAAAGATTTAGAAATTGAATTAAAAATAACAAATGGCCGATTTAATTAAAACTCAAAACATGAAATATTTTTGTTTTAATTTTTTCTTATTTTTTGGTGATTTTTAAGTAATTTTTGGAAAGAAAAATAAGGTATTTACAATGTATAGCTATACATAGGTATATATACAATATAGGGTTTTTAATTTTGATTTTTAATTAGTTATTTTTATACAATTTTATTCCCATTTTATATTTTATTTATTTATAGAATAAAATGAGGAATAAAAGGATATTTTTATTTTATTTTTATTATTTATATACATAGTTGAAATAAATAGTTATGTACAACTATATACATGACATATGTACAATATATTTTTGTTGTTTTAATTTTGTTATTTTTATTTGATTTTTTTGATTTTTGTTTTGTTTCTTTTTATTTATTTTACATAGAATATTTGCAAAAAGTTTTGCAAATAAATTTATTTATTTATAAGGTTAAATAAATAAGGAGGCATGGTCTATGTACATGGTGAAAGGGTATTTTTGGTCTTTTTGATTTTTAGCTTTTTGTTTTGTTTTTATACTTTATAAATATGTACAAATATTTACAAACATATTTTTGGGTGAGGAAAATATAATTTATTTTATCTACACCAATATTTACACATGAGCCCCTATCTCCCTCTACTTGGCTTTTATGCGGTCAGGCCCATGCTGAGCCCTCCCTTGGGTTAGGTTGCTCAATATTTATTCTAAATATTTCCCTCTTTTTCTTTTCCATCTTTATTCTTTTATTTTTGCACAAAAACATGCTAATTATAGATATTTACAAAATGCATGCTTTTGCTAATAATTCCTATTTACAAGTATCTACATGCATTTGCATAGGTTTTTGTAGCTAAAATATAAGAATAAAGAGTGATGAATGGGTATTCATCACCCCCCTATACTATACTTTGCTAGTCCCTTAGCAAACACTTATTTGAAAAAGAAGTGAAAAAGAAAGAAAGAGAAAAAGAAAAAGAGGATGTACATGGATCAAGGTTGATTATTAAACTTGCCTTCATTAAATTGAGGTATGGAGCTCAATCAGATCTTTGGATTATTAATGTGTTGGAACCTCATTTGGACTTAAGCTTAAAACCTAACAGCCTCTAAGTTCCACTACTCTATAATCAAGACTCCTCAATGCTCCAGATCAGAACAAGTCATCAATCACAAACCCTGAAGACCATGAATCTTTCCTTGTCCTGTGAAAGTGAGGTCTAAGCTCTCCACCTCAGAAATGGCAACTTGACAACCCTCCCCAACAAGGTAACTCTATGACCTCAATCTGGCCACTCTTTCCTCGAGGAGCGGGGTATTCCCTTCTAAGTTCAAGTTCAACCGGCTCAAGAAGAGGGGGAAGAAGAGAATGGGTCAAGGCCAGTGTAGCCAAGTACCCTTGGGAGCTTGACCAGTGTAGCCAAGTCTCCCTGCTGCAAGCTACAACAGGTGGATCATGAAACCAAGCTTTGCTTATTGTACTTATATACATACTCCGGTGGGATTATCATTTTCTCTCAGACCCACCACTTTTTTGGAGTTCTTTTCTTTTTGCACATTTTTTTTTCGAGTGCATCTGTGCAACATATACATGTGCAGCATATATACAAGGAGTTTTTCCTCTTGAGTCAGTAGACTATCCCTCTTTTGAAGCTTTATTGCAACCCACAACTCCCGTCGTTAGACCTCATGGCAACCAGACCAAGTTGAGACGCACTTCCTTCACTATAAGAAGAAGAGAGGTTCCGCCTAGAAGTACTACCCTCATATGCTACCCCAAGTCAAGGAAGACTGCCTCCTCACCACCTCATCCGTAGAGAGCTCGGTGCATAGTGCTGATGTCCAAGTAAAGCCATAATCTATATGAGTCATGTGTTGTTGTTAAGTGCTCTACTTAGGCTCATTGAGATGACATGTGATCATAGCCTAGTGGACTCAAAGAATTAAGTCACCATGGACCTGAAAAGCCTTAAACCTAAGCCCTATAAGGTTCCTCTTAGAATTAGGTGGATTAAGATCTTAATCAAGCTCCATTTCTCAATTTGATTCCAGGCTAGTTTAAATGTCAACTATCATCCAGAAAAACTATATACATATGTACAAAAAGATGCATATTTACACAATATTTTACAATCATGCAAAATTTTTGAAAAATGTTTTGAAATCATGAATGATGATGCATGAAGTGCAAGTTTTGCAAAAAGATATTTACACACATTTACACAAGATTTTTGCAAACTTTTTGATTTTCAAAACATTTTGGAAAAATTTTGTACTATATACATAATTTTGATACAAAAATATTTACACAAGCTTTACACAAAAGATTTTTGAAATCATTTTTACAAAAATAATTTGTACACTAGCTACGTATGTGCAAATAAAAAAAGATTATGTACATGAAAAATTTTAAATTTTTGTGGTTTTTAGCCATTTTATTTATTAACACACTCACACAAAGTACGAGTTATGGCTAAAGTATATATGAAATATATACACACCCCCCTATACTTAGCTCGAGCGATGTCCTCAGAGTCAAGAGCGATGAAGAAGACATAACTCGTACTATGTATAGGGAAGTAAAAAGGAAGGCTATACAAAAGGGAAATGAAAAGTCAAGAGGGACTCAGGTCTCCCCCTATACTTAGGATCAAGTAATCCGAAGTATAGCAGGCTGTACACGAAGGGAAAACCGAGTGGAGAATGTACAAGGTCTACCCCCCCTATACTTAGGGTGAAATGCCCCTAAGTATAGGCAGCAAAACAGGGGTGGACAGAAACAAAAGAAATACCCGAAAGGTCTCACATCCCCCCTATACTTAGGGTAAAGTGCACCCTAAGTATAGCATAATCACAAGATGAAGAAAGGGATGTGGGACTAAAGAATGTGATGATATGGACATCTGGATCTATTTACAGCGGAAGATCAGTGAAACCCAGGCGTGAGATGCATTAGATGTGAGTCAAAGACCACATCTCACGCAAAATGAATAGGGGCAATATCAACGACCCGCGGCTCATGATCTAGAAATGGCTTGAGCCGCTGGCCGTTCACTCGGAAGGTACTCTCAGAAGACAACTCAGATATGTCGATGCTACCGTTGTCGTGTACCTTCCGAACCAGATAAGGTCCTTTCCATTTGCTATGTAGCTTCCCTGGAAATAATCTAAGCCTCGCATCAAACAGCCATACTCTCTGTCCGATCTCAAAATGCTTGTGGCTGATACGAGAATCATGCCACTCCTTGACTTTCTCCTTATAATGTAGGCTGCTTGAGAAAGCTGCATCTCTAAGCTCCTCCAGGGCAGCTAGCTCTGCCCTCCTCTGGTCTCCCATACCATCTGGATCCATGATAATATCTGTGACTGCCCAAAGTGACTTATGCCTCAGCTCAACAGGTAAATGGCATGGCTTGCCATATACGAGGCGAAAGGGAGATGTGCCCAAAGGTGTCTTGAAAGACGTCCTATATGCCCACAAGACCGAGTCCAAAAGTTGTGACCAATCCTTTCGGTCAGGGCGGACGACCTTCTGCAGAATAGTCTTGATCTCCCTGTTCGACACTTCGGCTAGACCATTCGTCAGTGGATGGTACGGTGTAGCAACACGATGATCTATGCCGAACTCGCTAGCAAGTGCCTTCACCTGATCGTTGATGAAGTGAGATCCCCCATCAGAAATAAGAACTCGTGGAACCCCGAACCGCGTGATGATATGCTTCCTCAAAAATCTGCAAACTGTCCTCGCATCAGCGGCTCGGGCGGGGATAGCCTCCACCCAACGACTCACATAATCTACGGCCAACAGAATGTACTCAAATCCCTGACTCTTAGGGAATGGACCCATGAAATCGATGCCCCATGCGTCAAAAACCTCACAGAAGTGAATGGGCTGCATCGGCATCATATCACGCTGTCCACAAGTGCCCATCCTCTGACAGTCAGTAGACCTCTTCACGAACTCATCTGAGTCCTTGAAGAGGGTAGGCCACCACAAGCCGGATTGGAGTACTTTCTGTGCCATTCTCCTCCCAGAATGATGTCCTCCTGCCTCAAGCTTGTGGCAGTAAGTGAGGACGCTATGGTGTTCCTCCTGAGGAATACACCGACGCCAGACGCTATCCCCTCCTTCGTGGTAAAGGATGGGATCCTCCCAATGGTAAGACTTGGCCTTTGCTAAGAAGGTCTCAAGCCTCTGCCTGGGCCAATCTTGTGGGACTTTCCCAGCAACGAGAAAGTTCACAATATCAGCGTACCATGGGAGTGAGGCGATAGCAAGGATCGCCTCATCTGGGAAGGTATCTCGGATGGGATCAATCTGCTCAGACTCCTCAGGCTGCTCTAATCGGGAGAGATGGTCCGCCACCACATTCTTGACTCCAGGCTTATCCTTAATCTCAATGTCGAACTCCTGGAGTAGAAGGATCCATCTAGTCAGTCTGGCCTTGGCATCCTTCTTTGCCATGAGGTACCTGATGGCGGTGTGATCTGTAAACAAAGTCACTCTAGATCCGATGATATACGATCTGAACTTATCCAGGGCAAACACCACTGCTAGCATCTCCTTCTCTGTGACTGTATAATTCTGCTGGGCGGAATCCAATGTGCGGCTAGCATAGTGTATGGCAAATGGAACTCCATCCCTCCTCTGTCCCAGCACTGCCCCTACGGCAAAATCGGAGGCGTCCGTCATGATCTCGAATGGGAGAGACCAATCAGGCGGCTGGAGGACAGGAGCCTCAATAACGCACTGCTGGAGAGTAGCAAACGACTCAAGACACTTGTCATCGACAAGGAACTCGGTGTCTTTTGTCAAGAGGTCGGTCAACGGCCGGGCAATCCTGCTGAAGTCCTGAATGAATCTCCTATAAAATCCAACGTGCCCCAGAAATGACCGTAACTGCCTCAGATTGGACGGCGGTGTGAGTTTCCTAATGACATCAACCTTGGCCGGATCAACCTCCATGCCCCTGTTGGAGATGATGTGGCCAAGCACCGTCCCTTGAGTCACCATGAAGTGACTCTTCTCCCAAGATAGCACCAAGTGATACTTAATACATCGCTGGAGTACTCGATCTAGGCAGTCAAGACAAGAATCAAATCCGTCGCCGTAGATCGAGAAATCGTCCATGAAGACCTCCAAACACTCCCCTACCATGTCCGAGAAGATCGAAAACATGCACCTCTGAAAAGTCGCAGGGGCATTGCATAGCCCAAATGGCATGCGTCGAAAAGCATATGTGCCGAAGGGACAGGTAAAGGTGGTCTTCTCCTGATCCTCAGGAGCGATGGCCACTTGGTTGTAGCCCGAGTACCCATCCAGGAAGCAATAATGGCTCTTCCCTACCAGTCTCTCAATTATCTGGTCAATAAAAGGCAGGGGGAAAGGTCCTTCTTGGTGGCTTGGTTGAGTCTCCTGTAGTCAACACAAACCCTCCAAGAGGTGGGTACTCGTGTAGCGATCTCCTCTCCCGACTCACTGATCACAGTCGTGATGCCCGTCTTCTTGGGCACCACATGCAAGGGGCTGACCCACTTGGAGTCGGAAATGGGATAAAATAAACCTGCACCCCCACCACTTTGATATTTCCTTCATCACGACCTCTCTCAGGTTGGGGTTCAGACGCCGCTGGAACTCACGCAACGGCTTCGCCCCTTCCTCGAGATAGATATGGTGGGAGCACACTGATGGACTAATCCCATGGAGATCTGCTACGCTCCATCCGATCGCCTTGCGGTTCTTTTCAAGAACCCCCATCAAACGGGATTCCTGCTCTCCAGTCAACTCGGCGGAGATGATGACTGGGTACATCTCAGGCTCACCCGCAAGGAATCGATACTTCAGCGAAGTAGGGAGCGGCTTCAGCTCTGGAATGCTGGGTGCCGGCAAATCTGGCTGCGGAAGAAACTGAGTGAAAGCTGCAAGATCGGCCAAATCTGCCTGGGAAAGTGAAAGCATACTCTCGCAAACTGGACGGGGAAGGCGGCTCAACTGCGCTGTCTCTGCTCTGCTCTGCCTCTACCTCCTCCTCATCTATAGGCTCAGATGGACTCAGGTCTGGCATCTGATCATAGCAATCGGCCCAATCAGACTCTGAATCCGAGGGATCTGTATCAGGAAACGGTGGCATCAGTACCACCGGAAAACAGGGTGGCCTCAGCACCACCATCACTAATCATCGTGCTGCGATCAAGGACCGGCTCTGCTGCCTCAATGGTATCCTGAACCAGGTCTGTGCTCTCCAGACTCTCCTCTGCTATCATCTCTGCATCAGCTGTATCTGAAAGTGAGAGGGTGGTCTGTGTCTCAAGATCTGCCCAAGCCTGCCTCATCATCTGTGATCACAAAATCACAGTCCTGGTGGATGTCTGGCTCTGCATCTGTCAGCTGCTCTGAGTCTGTACTCGCATCTGAGCGGGATCTGAATCTGGCTCTATAGTCCTCGACCGTCTCTATTTGTATACTCTCGCCCTGGACGCGAAAGTACACCTTCCCGCTATCATGATCAGTCACCGCCTTGGCTGTGGCCAAGAACGGACGACCGAGGATGATGGGGGTATCGGCCACTGACTCAGGGATCTCCATGTCCAACACTACGAAGTCCACGGGGAATTGCAGGCCCTGAATAGTGACGATAACGTCTCGTAATAACCCCTTCGGCCTCTTGACAGATCGATCAGCGAACTGAAGGACTGTCCTGCCTCTGTCGAAGAGTGCCCAACTCGAAGCGGTCGAGAAGGGCTGCCGGAAGAAGGTGGATCGACGATCCGCTATCTAGAAGAGTACGGTCGAACCTCTGCTCACTGATCTGGCATCTGACATACGGGGGCCCCTGAATCTGGCCTCTTGGCTGGCAGTCGGTTCTGGATCGCAAAGCATGTGGCTTTGGTCAGCACATGTATCTCTGAAGTGTGGTTCCTCCTCCTCCTCCTGACTGTAGTCCTCTCTCTCAAAGATCGCTGGAGAAGGGGGATGTGCTGCAAAGCCTCTTGGAGGGTCAGCTGGATATGGAATCGATCAATCATGCTCTGGCTGAACTCCTCAAGCTCTCTCTTTTTTGGGATTTTCTTTTTTCTTCCCCTTCCCCATCTGAAGGGCTCTAGGGAAGGGGATCACTGGGTCCTTCTCAGATGAAGGACTAGGAAAAGGTCTAGACGGTTCAAGGACCGGATCCACACATACATCATACACCACAGTGGGACCAGAAGAAAGTAAACCTTTTCCTTTATTCATAGCAGAGTTCCGAGATACATGAACACGAGGAAAAACAACATCACTGTCTGTACAAACACCGGTGGCCTCAGTACCACCACGGGCTGGCTGCTTTGCTGCTGCTGCTGGTAGACGTCGTGCGGCATCAGTACCGCTGACTGGCTCGGCTGAATGGGTGGCATCAGTACCACCTCCTAGATCTGGTGAAGCGGCGGCCTCAGTACCGCCGGTGGGATCAGCATCCTTGGTGGCCTCAGTACCACCGTCATCGTCTGGGGCGGCCTCAGTACCGCTCTCCTCCTCCTCCTGGGGCGCCTCGGGATGAAGCTCAGCTGAGCGCCGCCGCCTGCTGGGGTCCTACCGCTCCTAAGTGTGACAAAATCAGCATCAAATAGATCCGAAGAAGTATCATCAAATGGGTCACTAGGAGTGGCTAACTCAGTATGTACTACCTGCTCAGATTTCCTCTTGAGGCTGTTCGGATTAGCTCTATCTGGGCTGGTATGGCGGGCCTTCCCTCTCACCAGGTCCTGCATCTCCTGGCAGAACTCGTCCATCTCCCGTCTGAATGTGGCCTGCTGGTCCGTGAGGAGGCGGGCGATGTCATCCAAAGCGGGGCTCTCGTGGGAGCCCCGACGGGTGGCCTCTCTGTGGGTGAGGCTGCTGGAACTGCTGTGATGGGTAAGAGGGGGTAGGATGGAGGGTGCTGCTGGTATCCCGGGTGAGCCTGCTGCTCACGTCTCCAAGACTGTCCCTGCTGCTGATAGGGACGAGGACCGTAGGATGACTGCTGCTGATACGCTGGGGGCTGCTGCTGCGGCTGGTGCTGGTCTCTCTGCTGGGAGTACTGCCCTCCCTGTCCTGACGGCTGCTGCTGGGGCTGGGCACCACCACTCCCCCACCTGAATCCGGGATGGTCTCGTCGGATCCCAGGCTGGGGGCGGTCGTACCAAATCCGTTGACATCCATCAATGGCTCGGCATCGTAGGGGGCTGGCGGGAGTACTGCCAGAGGCTGATCCGGCTGGTGGACCACCATCTGCATCTCTGGAGATGGTGGAGACTGGTAGGTGGGCTGCGGCTGCTGGTACGGCTCCGCCTGGTACAAGGTGAACCTGTCTAGGCTGCACTGGAGTGCTGGAGCGCTGGGACGAGCTGCTGCTGCTGCCGGCGTCGCCTCGCAACTGAAGACCGGGGCTGAGAAGCCGTCTGTGCCTCCTGGAGACACATGAGCTGTGTCTTCATGTCGCTCAAGACCTGTGCCATCTGCTCCATCTGCGTGATACTTTGGCACTGCTTCTTCTCGATCAGCTCCATGCGGTCCAACTTCTCGCTAATGATACCCATGTCTGCAGCTGACGACTCTGCCTGTGCTGCTGCGGCTGCAGACGAACTGGATGGACCTGCATCTACCCGTGCTATCCGCTGGTACTGCACGGGTCCTGGCTGATGTGGCTGGGTCTTCTGAGTATAGAGCCTGGTCTGAGACATCACCATATAGTTCTCTGCCATCTCCTCAAAGATGGCCCAGACCTGGTCGTGGTCCTTGGCGAAGTAGGACCCGCCACAAGAAGCATTCACCAGGCCCTGTAGCTCTGGTGACAACCCGCTGAAGAAGCTCTGCACAAGGTCGGCTTCGTGATGTCGTGGTGCGGGCATCTGTCCAGAAGCTCTCGGAACCTCTCCCAAGCCTCGTGAAACTGCTCGTTGGGGAACATGGAGAAGTTGCTGATCAGGGCCCTCGCTGCATTCGTCCGCCGAGTGGGTAGTACTTGTTCAAGTACTCGGTGCGGAGCTGCTCCCAGGTATAGACAAACCTCCCAAGGTGCTTCAGCCAGGTGGGCTGCTCTATCTGCCAGTGAAAACGGGAAGGCGATCATCCTGATCGTGTCCCTGGTCCACATGCCGGTCGTGGACAGTGCTGCAAATCATCAGAAACTCCTGGAGGTGGAGGTGGGGCTCCTCTGTAGCAAGTCATGGAACCGAGGAAGCATCTGCAAGGTGTTCGGGGGAACTTGAAGTCCCCACGATAGCCGGTACCACCACCCAATGGTGCATCAGTGTAGATCCGGGGTTGTGCAACTCCCGCATCGGTCTAGGTGGTCCTGCTCCTCCCGCGGCTGCTGCCGCTGCGGCGGCGGCCGCGGCTGCTGCTGCGGCTCGTGCCTGTGCATCATCGGGCTCCTCGGGCTCGCTCTGCTGATCTTGCTCTGCTCTGAGCCTCTCCACTCTCTCCTCATCTCAATCATAAATGCCCCCTGATCGCGGAGCTGCTGCTGGACTGTATCGAGTGATGCGATCAGGGTGGAGTTGATCGCTCCCTGGTCTAGTACAATATGCTCTGGCTGACGGGAGTGATCGTCTGAACTGCCGGCTCCGGCCATGTCGACGTCTGCAAAATCAAACGAGCCCAACTCAGGTGCTGTGAAATGTATCAATCTCTCCTCGGGCTCGTGTCTCTCAGGTAGATCAGAAAGGGGATCGAGGGGGAACAGGGTGGAGTCGTTCTCGGGCTCGGAGAGCGGGTCTGAGCTCTCGCGAGCCAACCTAGATGATGAGGTAGACGCGCCCGAAAGCGGTGCAACCAGAGGCTGCCTAAGAGACCGTCTACCCATCATCTTGATCTGGCGAGTGGGGCAGATGAGATCTGGAAAAATATGATCTAAAAACAAACCCCCGGTTCACTAACGCAACGCGAGCTGAAGACCGTAAAAGTTCGGTCAGATTATCTTGTCAATTTTATTTTGGTGAACACACAAATTATCAGAGCGCTTACGTGACCTGTTGGGTTATCCGCTGCTAACCCAACCGACTGGGCCCGCACGGAAGAGTCGGTAATCAGTCGGGTTTAGCAACGAGGGCTCTACCTAGTGTGCGGGTCACTCTCTCGCGCATACAAACCAAGCAATGAGGGGGTTGCTCTCCCCAAGACAAAAATTTTTAGGGTGAGCGAGTTTTAAGGTCAATAATTTTAGTAGTCCCAATTTTATGGTTTCACTTTTTTAATATTTTTCAAAACAAACAAATCGCCTAAACGAATTTTTCGGTTCTCCTGATTATTAAGTCCAAAACAGGGGGAGAAGTCGAAAAAACCGATGCACGAGAAATCAATGATGCATGCAAAGTCAGAAATGCGTACCTTGCTCCAGCTCTCTACATGCAATATGATCCGCGCATAAAATAAAAGACAGAAATAAAACTAACCTAAATGATGCAGCGGGAAAGCCGAGTCCTAGACGAGCAACTTCTAGCGAAGAACCGTCTAACCGGTCACCGACCTCCAAGCCAAAGAGTCCGGTCTTGGCCCGTCCCTCCCCTGCCCGACAAATCAGGGGTAGGAGTAAGCGCTTTACAGGACGGGCTACGGCACGTAGGCCACGAGGCTTGAGTCGGTTATTTTTATTATTGATTTTAAGTAGGTCCAATTACGGTCTATAGGAACAGATATGCAATTAGGTGTGTGGATCCTACTTAATTACGGCACAATCACCAGAAAATCCTAAGTCTAGGGGCTCGAGCAAAAACCGCGAAAAACCGGAAAAGACAATAAGAAAGAAAAAGAAAGCCGCGAAGAAAACCGCGAAAAACCGCGCAAGTCCTAAAGGGTCCCCCGAGCACACCGGTGCTCGGCGAAACAGACCCGCTACGGTAGAAGTCCAAGTCCAAACAGTCCAAGTCCATGTATTATTACAATAATAATAAAATAAAATAAAATCCTAATCTAACCTCACCCACTCAACTCTCTCTCTCTCTCGCTCTCTCCTGCGGCTTCGTAAAGAAGGAAGCCGCCTCCAAGTTCCTCAGCTGCACCGGCTCCTCGAAAGTTGCCTCCGCGGTCCTCGGGCCCTCGCAAGACAAAGAGAAGAGTGGTCAGACCGGCAAAAATAATCAAATAATAAAGAAAAGAAAAGGAAAATAAAAGTGAGGGTATATATGCAAAAATGGGAAATGAAATAAACACACAAAATAAAACAAAAATAAAAATAAAAGAAAATCAAAATAAAACAAAAAGAAAATAGATACAAAAGCCGCGAAAAGCCGCGAGCTCCGAAGAGCCGCGAAAAGCCGCGAAAACAAAAACGAAAATAAAAATAAAAAGAACTACTAAGCCGTGCTCCCCGGCAACGGCGCCATTCTGATAACAGGCCTGAAGGCTAGGGTATAGGTGCTAAATGTAGGTCGTCGCGACCCAAGCGATCAAGTCGTGTCAATCAAGAAAAATCAGACCACTCGAAACACGTAAAATCAATCAAGCACAAAATCAGCGGTCTAGCTATGAGATTAACCTGGTATAGCCCAGGGTCGAACACAAGGAGCACGGGTTGGCCAAAGGCCTACGAAGTAGTAAAAATAAAATAAAATAAAAGCAAATGTTTTTAGTGGTTTTTAATAATTTTTTATATTTTTTTTTTTGGATTTTTAAATGTGAAGAAAATAAAAGAAACACAAAATCAAGCAAGCTTCAACTAATTATTAAATGTGCCAAAATTCAAGCAAAAATGCAAACAAAAATGTTTTTATGTTTTTTAGGTTTTTTAGTGTTTTTGGTGAATTTTTGGGATTTTTCTAATGTGTATTTTATTTTCTAAAAATCAAACAGTACTGAAAATGCAAGGCACTGTCCAGCCAGACCCAAAACCCAAAGATAAAATATCTAAGGATCTCAGAGGGACGTGGAGGTAATTTTCCTGTATACTAAATAAAATAAGGAAAATTTGAGCACCAAAATTATTGTTTTTGGGTTTTTAGATTAATTATTATGATTTTTATGAGTTTTTAGGTATTTTTGAATTTTTAGGGTTTTTAATCAGTGAAAAATAGCCAAAATTTGCTAGAAAATCAAGAAACACAAAAGAAACAGTACCTAATGTTTTTGGAATTTTGGAGGGGGTTTTTATATTTTTTTGGGATTTTTAATTCTAGACAGTAGCTAAAATAGAGGTTTTTGAATTTTTAAAAATAACAAATAAAATAAAAAATGTCCTCAAAAATTCTCAAAAATTCTACAACATGGCAGGAGCCATGTGTCAAATTTTCATCGAATTTGGAGGTGATTTGATATTTTATTCAAAAATCAAAAGAGGGCACTGTGCACAGGGACTGAAGTGCAAATACCCGAAGCTCTGGGGGTCCAGGTGCAATTTTCCTAGCAAGTCACGTGCGTGGCGCGTGCCTGGGGCACTCAGGGACCTTTTGGTAAGAAAAACAAGTCCGAGGACCTTTTGGTAACTCGTACCAAAAAGTCCAGGGGCTATGTTGCAAATAACCCACTAAAGACGCACATGTGCAAATAAAACGCTCACAGGGGCATATATGCAATTACCAAAAAGTTTTCATTCATTAACAAACAACCAGAACTACAGGACTAATACTGCAAATACACCAAACATACACGTGACGAAGCACGTGGCTCACACAAACAGGGGCATAAATGCAAATACTAAAGAGCACGAGGTCCAATGTGCAAATAACCCAACGTAAATAAAAAGCACAAAATATTTACAGGACTGAAACGTAAAGCATAAACTAAGAGGGGGCCTACGGTAAATTACCCCTTTATTACGTCGACGGCTGGATGATGGACGCGTGGCCTGATCTAACGGTCCTTGACGACTGGCGCCGCTCTCCTTCCGCACGTGGGCCTGATCGACGTCTCAGAGGAGGGCACGTGGAAGATCTAACGGCCTCAGGTGCTGGTGCCTCTCTCTCTGCGCTAACGGTCCGGATCGACCCTCGAGATGATCGACGGTAACTGCTCCTCCTGGAATGGACGGACGTGATGCGAACTGGGGAGCTGAGGGCGATCGGACGGTGCTCGAGGATCCTGGAAGAACAGTTGGCCGGCGAGCTTCACCGGCCTCGTGCGAGTGCTGTGGTCCTCCTCAGCTGCCTCTGGATATCGGAGAAGATTCGCGATGAAGTTCCGCAGCTGTTGGTGGCCTCCGATGGCCCAGCCGAGCCCTGGAGGGACTCCGGTGAGGTCGGCGGAGGGAAGCTCCTGGCCAAAGTGTCGGGAGGCCTCAGATGGTCTCCGCTGGTCCTGCAAAGTATCTCAGAAGCTCCGCGGGTCGAGGGCAAAGTGCCTCGACCCGGTTAGGTGGTGTGGAGGTGAGCTGTGCGTCGGGGTGAGCGAGCTCCAGCGAGCGATGGACGGTGGAGCTCGAACCCCCAGCTCCTGTGCGAGCTGGGTTGGACGAAGGGGCAGAGAAGGTGCGTGGGGGGAAGGCGATGGTGAACGTGGGTTCCGATGATCGAAATGATGCTCGAGATGGTCGGAATCAACGGAATACAGCGGAGCTACGATTTGGGGCAAACTCGAAATTAGGCGAAATAGGAAAGCTAGAAGGTTACCTGGGCGGTGTGGAAGACTGTGCTGGAGCTGAGGTAGCTCCTGGTCGTGGCCTCGAAGGTCGTCAAGTCCTGAGGCTCGAGCTCCTGCACTGGGCGGAGCACGGCGGCGCTACGTCGCCGGATCAGTGGTCCGGTCACCCCCTCCTCACTACGACACGGGCAACCGAGAGCTGTCACCTCAGGGGATGCTGTGGAGGTCACGGGATGAAGGGTGGAGAGCCAAAGATGGTAGAAGAATGAGGCGGAGCTCAGACTATATACCATGGAGGGTCCGGCAAGATTCGATCGGGTAGGGTAGCGTGAAGCGCGGATCCCAATGCACTCCCTCGGGCGATGATCTCGGATGCAAGACGAAGGATTAGGACCCGGGGTTTGCGCGAATGGCAGGCGGATCAGGCGGGGAAAAATCGGAGAAATCGGGTCGACAGCCCGATCCGCGGGAGAAGAGGGTCCGCGGGGGGAGTTGACCGGGGGGTCAACATCCCCGTGGACCAATCAGGAGAGGCCACGTCAGAAAAGATTTAGAAATTGAATTAAAAATAACAAATGGCCGATTTAATTAAAACTCAAAACATGAAATATTTTTGTTTTAATTTTTTCTATTTTTTGGTGATTTTTAATTAATTTTTGGAAAGAAAAATAAGGTATTTACAATGTATAGCTATACATAGGTATATATACAATATATGGTTTTTAATTTTGATTTTTAATTAGTTATTTTTATACAATTTTATTCCCATTTTATATTTTATTTATTTATAGAATAAAATGAGGAATAAAAGGATATTTTTATTTTATTTTTATTATTTATATACATAGGTGAAATAAATAGTTATGTACAACTATATACATGACATATGTACAATATATTTTTGTTGTTTTAATTTTGTTATTTTTATTTGATTTTTTTGATTTTGTTTTGTTTCTTTTTATTTATTTTACATAGAATATTTGCAAAAAGTTTTGCAAATAAATTTATTTATTTATAAGGTTAAATAAATAAGGAGGCATGGTCTATGTACATGGTGAAAGGGTATTTTTGGTCTTTTTGATTTTTAGCTTTTTGTTTTGTTTTTATACTTTATAAATATGTACAAATATTTACAAACATATTTTTGGGTGAGGAAAATATAATTTATTTTATCTACACCAATATTTACACATGAGCCCCTATCTCCCTCTACTTGGCTTTTATGCGGTCAGGCCCATGCTGAGCCCTCCCTTGGGTTAGGTTGCTCAATATTTATTCTAAATATTTCCCTCTTTTTCTTTTCCATCTTTATTCTTTTATTTTTGCACAAAAACATGCTAATTATAGATATTTACAAAATGCATGCTTTTGCTAATTATTCCTATTTACAAGTATCTACATGCATTTGCATAGGTTTTTGTAGCTAAAATATAAGAATAAAGAGTGATGAATGGGTATTCATCATAGGCTTGATTACTAGGTTCAATCAAGTCAATAAGATTATAAGGCACATGCCTCTCCATTCGGTATGTTTGATCGACCATGTCATGCCCTAAGGTCAAGTTGGGATGTGTGAATTGTTGTCCAGTCCCTACTTGAGATGAGCATGAGGTATGTGGGGGCACATAGTTCTGTCATTTTTCTGTCTCAGCAGTAGCTTGATCTTCAAATGATCCCTTGATTCCAGCAAATGTCTGACTGTAAGGTGAACCAACCCAAAGTGGAAGTGGATTCGGGGTGTAAGAAGGTGGGGTAGGTGAGAAATGTGAAGTGTCTTTGGCTCTATCCTAGTGTCATCACTCTCTCACTTGCAAGTGAATCAAACAATGAGGGCTTTATGCACCCGTAAAATAAGGTTTAATTTTAGTCAATTTTTAGTCCAATTCAATTAGTAGTCCTGATTTTAATGATTAGTTGTCACTGTAGTTAATCCACACAAGCAATCACGTCTACCATCCAATCCAAATTCCTTTTATCCTAAGTTAGAAAAATCGAGAGAGGGAATCAAAAAAAGCCAATGCGATCGAGAAAATGATGATGAATGCTCTAATAAGAATACTTACAGTGCCTCCAGCTCTCTACAATGTGGGATGTAATACTGAATTGAAATTTCACACTATATAAAATGCAAACGAGAAAACCGTTCCTAGACCAGCAGTTCTATTAGTGAGTGATGAACAAATTAATTTTGACTAATAGTTTTGCGGTCTAAGTGTGTCTCGTTAAATGTGATGTGTGGTCCTATAAAGTACGAGTACAAGTCGAAAAAAACTTGCTTTGAGAGCTGCGAGTGTAGGTCCTAGTCTACGTCAAGCAAACCACATAACCATGAAGGGTCCAATGTCCATTCTTGATACACATACGAGATTCTGAATGGAATCCACAGAAAATCAAGCAATTATTAAACTTCTTTTAAAAAAACTAAAATTTCTCTTCAAAAATCTTCTTGCCATCTCAACAACCGACTTGATCCACGAATCGTCGGCCTCCGATGCACTTCGAGATGCATCGACTTCAGGAAATCCGCTCCAAGTCCACTGGGCCCTTGCACAAAAAGATAAAAATTATGTCAGAGAGAGATATCAAAATATATACAAAAATTAAGTAGAGAAATAATTGAGAGAAAAAATGAAATAAATACAAGGTAGTTCAGGGGTCAGACTACCCGAGAGAATGGAAAAACTTAATCTAATTTTCTAAAATGATCCTAAGTCATTTGCCTCCCCGACAACGGCTCCGGTCCTTGCTCAGATCATGGTGATGATCAAGCTCGAGCAGCAATCTGAGAAGCTGCGATAAGAGATGATTATCCCTTGGATCTTGCAGCCCCCAGAACACGCCGCTCACAACAGACGCTCTCCCTAAATGTCACCAGGGAAGGGGCGAAGCTCGGGTACCTAGAGCTCAAAGATGGCAGATGAAGATGAATGAAGGGGATGGGGAGAATAAAAATAGGAAGAAGATGCGGGGAATTTAGAAAAGAAGTGGGGTGGAAGTTGGAGCAGTGGTGGAGGAAGTGGAGAGAATGGGGGGGTTGGTGGCTTGGGTGAGATGTTGGAGTAGAGAAGGAGTAAAAGGAGGGAAAATAAAAATAAATAAAATAAGTCGGCTATTAAAAATAATGAAGAGAAAAGGAAATAAAAAGTGAGAGAGGAAAAAATATAAATTTTAAATTAAAAAGAAATTAATTAATTAATTAATTATAAAATAAAAATAAGTAAATAAATAAATAATAAACAAAATAAATAATGAAAATAATAAAAAAATGGGGTAATACGTGGCGGCTCCAGGAGCAGCCACGTGTCGCACCTAGAAAAATCAAAAATTAAATGTAAAAGAAATAACAAAAATGGTCAAATCAAAAAGTGGTAAACACGAAAGTTGCTATCCCGACGAGATCTACAACTTTCGTGAAGGACCACAAATCAAAATAAATCATATATGCAAAGTGTATTTTTGGGTGGTATCTTATATGTATAAAATAACACATTTTTATTTATTCCAATTTTTTGTCATTTTTAAATTAGAGAAAAATCAAAATAAAGTTAGATAAAATATGAAAGGAATATTTACAACTTAATCTATTTTTTGTATTTTTAATAAATAAGAAAATAAAAAGATAATATAAAGGGTATTTTGGTCAATATGTACAATATACAATAAGATCCCAACACCCCAGTTTCACATATGAACTCCAATTTCTATGAAATTGGTTTTGTTTTGAAGGTCTTTGAATATATATTACTTTAAAAGTGAATAGACCAAAATCAGACATTGTATGAGAGAGATATGTGCATTTTAAAGTTCATAGTCTCAAACTTGGATTTGGGTTTTATTGGACAATTTTACAAGTTAGTATCTTTTTGATATTTTTTCTTTATTAGTGTTAGTAATATATACACTATAGAGTTGATTTTATTGGATTTGGAGTTAGTATAAAATAGATACAAATATGTGATTTTAGCTAATATACAGGTGAATATTTACAAGTAAACTTGGCTTCTTATTTAATGCACATATGAATGCTAAAATGCACATATTATTTACACATGCATGAATGCTAATTATGCAATATAAGTGGAGATATGCAGCTAATTACTCGGGAGCAAGATCTATTTAACTTTTAGAGTGATGAATCACATATTCATCAGTAACCAATTGTCCTTAACCCTTCTCGTTTCTTTTTCTTCTTTCTTCCCCTCTCCGTTCACATCCTCTTCTTCTCATTTAATTTCATCGCGAACAACCCCTTAGCCTTGCAACCACCTTCATCTCCGCCTCCATCAAGCTCCACCCATCGATCAACATCGTGAAAACCTCAACTCGACCAGACTAGACCATCTTCATTCTCTCCCTCCTCGTTGCTCCTTCTTCCCTCATGCAGTCTTCCAACTCCACTGTAATTGTGCTTGGAGGATAGCTCCGCTGCTCCACCCACTATGGAGTGCCCTCCGTCCATCTCCTTGCACTCAACATCACCAACAAGCTCCAGCCCCCATCGCCCTCGAGCTAAGGCCGATGCTTGCAGGTCTGTAGAGGATTAATCTCCACCAGCTACCTTAAAGCTCTGCAGCTTCAAGGTCTTCCTCACCAATCAACCTCGAGCTTTGCACAACACCTTGAGTCAGCCAAGCTTCCCCGCTTCACCTATCATGGTGCTCCATCACACCACCAACTCCTCCCTGATCTCCCGGTGCCTCGACTCATGCCTCGACCGCAAGTCACCTCATCGATCCTTCACCACCTCCACGTAATCGTCTCAAATTCACCTTCAATAGCAGTCAACCACCTAGGCCAGCTGAAGCTCCATGCACCATCGCAGACACCTTAGCTCCACCACCCTACCTCAGCCTCCTCTTCAGCCTCAGCTCGCCACCCAAAGCCCTCTACATGTGAGGCTCATGGGGGGCATCGAGAAACATTGCACCGAATCCCCCAGTCTTCTACATTAATACCAGAAGCATCCCTACCATTAGAGGCTCAAGAGGCCTACGTGCCAAGTGGATAATTATGTAAATACCCCTGCAGCTCTATTTATTTATTTTTTCCTTTCTTGTAATTGCATTGTTACCCCTATATTTTGGAATCAAATGAACATCATATTGTTATCATATTTCATTTTAAAAATAGCATATTGTAGAACATTTTAATCTTTATCATGTGGATATTTGCATTTATTTTTGTGAAATATGGTTGACTTAGTGTAATTATTTTAGTGGAAAACTGCATAAATTTTACCCAGTACATGATCTTAAATTGATATTAAATCAATCATTGCTCCAAAAGTTCTTAAAAATTCATATCAGGTAGAATTAAGTGTGTTCTATTTTATGCACAAAATACATTCCCCATTGCACACATATCGAGGCCATAATTAATTAAGTGTCTATTAGAGTAATTTATTTTTATTAGGTCATAGACCCATTTTTTATGATCTAATATTTTTCTTAGATACCTCTCAGATAGACATATCCAGGATAATTTTATTCCTGAGAAATAAATAAGTTTACTATTGATTATAATTATTTTGTAAAAATATCTTGTATATATTTTAAATTCATAATAAATTCATTTCGCATCCGAAAATTCCAAAAAATGTTACAGTAGCTTAATTTCATCATATTTCATATTTTGGCCTTGTTTGATGATTTTTTGATATCATTTTATCAAAAACTATAATTTAGTCCCTTAACTTGCCTGAAATTACATCTCATTTTTAACTGCATAAAAAACTACAAAAAATGCTTCTGTGAAAACCTAGCATCTAAATCGACTATTAACTGACCTAGGAGACAGTGGCCTCTCTGAGTTCGACCTTGGGCTTGACCAAGTAAAATAAAAATATGACTACACTTATTAATTGAGAAATTAATTTAGTGGTCTTTCTTGATTGAATCCAAAGTGCCTGCCCACAATGAACATATTAAAACGTTAATTTCACCAAATTAGCAAAGGGCATTTCTAGGTTCATCAGTTTATGCCCCCTCTAAACTCTTTTATAGGTCCATCCTCATTGGTCGGACGTTAGGGGGAGCTCGGTTCTAGAACTCCTCCTTCGACGAGTAGACATCGCCATCATCTTCCAAGAGATCTCACACCTCCTCCTCTTTCAGCTCTTCTTTGCTAGCCTCCAAGGATCTTTCTTAGAGCTTCAACAAGGACATCAGAGCAAATTGGAGCTCTGATAATAAGTTGTTTGTGAGGGATCCTATCGTCCAATCTTGGAGGGCCTACGATGCCTGACAATTCAAGTCCGATAATAATTTTATCGGCGCCTCTCTCAGCTCTCGAATATCAACAACCAAATGAATCAACAATCAACCCACAATCTAAGATAAATCTATGAAAATTATTAACTCAAAATTTATTTTTATTTTAACTCTACAAAATATGTGTATACTGAATAAGTGTAGAGTGTCGGGTGCTATAGAGATAGGCAAAGAATTATTGTTTACATAGAATAAACAACAACTGTTTTTCGTACTTTTTGGTTTTTTGCGGGTTTCTAATTATATTTAATTTTTGAAATTTTTATTTTATATAATTTTAATTTTATATTTTATATTTTCTTATTTTACATTTTTAATTTATTTTTCTTCTTAATATGTAATAAGTATATATAAGTATATACATATGGGAGTTGGGAGCCTACACCCGAGGGTGTAGGTAACTATCTACACCTGGCTACTTACTTACACCCATCTTTATTTTTCATTATTTTTGTATTTTTTGCAAGAAACCTTAGGTGATTTTCTTAATATATTGAGTGGAATATGTGTTTCAAGTTTCATGCAAAACAACCATTACTAACATGTTCATCTAGAAGAGTCATTTTCAACAATTCAGAGACCGTTAAAATTTGAGTCTTGATGGAGATGATAGAAGTACCGAATTAAGTTGAATTTGGAATGACAACATGGTTATAAATGGTGACCTAATTCCCCAAAAGTTTCATTTCTAAAAAATAAAAAAATACTGAAAAAAGAGCTGAGTGTAAGTAGTTACCTACACCCCCGGGTGCAGGCTCCCTTTTCGTTCTTTATATATATATATATATATATTAGTACGTATAATATAAATAATGAATAACAGATAAATATGTAATAAATATGTAGAATCAGGAAAATATAATTAAGTACATTCTTTTTTATTTTTTAAATGTATTAAAATATATTTATAAGAATTTATAGTAATATTATTAATATTAATAAGTATATAAATATATAAGGTCTATATAGGTTTTTATATTTATGAATAAAACTAAATACCCAAAATTTACAAAATAAAATGTTTTCATCTTTTTTTATATTTTTCTCCATTTTTGTGATTTTTTAGGTAATCTATGCTACTTTTTAGATATTTTTAAAGTTTGAAATACTCCAAAACATGGAGTTAATAAATAGGTTGAATTGTTTTGAGGCTAAAGATATAAAATAAGTGCGAATTTTCTCAAAACTATTTTTAATATGTATTATATATATAAAAATTATATAACAAAAAATAGATTTGTTTGTTTTATAATTTTTGATGATTTTTAGGGTTTGGAGGTTTTTTCAATTTTAAGGGTTTTCTTTTGTATTTTTTGTGGCTTTTGGTCTGAAGTTATATTCTATAATAATATACATATATTTTATGATTTTTAGATACATTTTTTTATAATTTTTTGTATTTTTTATATCTAAATAGGGAATAAATAACTCTAATTGAATTTAATAAATGGAAAATACCAGTAAAATGCTAAATAAAAATCATGGCGAGAATAAGAATCAGGTGAAGCATTTAATGTAGATTTTCCATGAATTTTTAAACACATGAGCTATTTTATTAAAAATAAAAGTTACAAATTAATTTACAATGTACTATTAGGGTATAATTGCAAAAAACATTACAGGGGTTGTGGTGCAATTTAACCCAACGTTTTTTACTTAATTACAAAATTTATAAATTGAATCAAAATAAAGGAACATAGAGGGTGTCCTCTGTAATTTTGCCACCTCATTTGGGCTGCCACGTGAGGTGAGTTGGCATTGGACGTGATTGTTATCTAGAATAACTGTAGAGGCCCAGAGGCAATTTTTACAAAAAAATACTGAACATCTTTAAATATTGACAAGACTATTTAATAAGGACAAAAGGCGTGAGGGGGCCTAAGTAATATACCCTTTTAAGTGTGACGGATGGGGAGACTCCACGTGGCCCAATAAATGGATGAGACAAGGCGAGGCAGCGCTTCACTGAGATTGAACAACCCAGATTAGATCTGGGCTAGGGGCTTGATCCAACGGTAGTAAAGTGGCTTGGAAGTATAACCATGAATAAAGTCCCAACGAACTTTGATCGATGATATCTCCTCGTCCATGCCTTCTTCGTAGTTGAGGGGTTCCTTAGCATCCTGGATGACTTCTGCATCGGCAGGCATCTTCAAAAGAGTCTGGGGCCCATCAGAGGGGCCCTGGAGCGTCATCAGCCACTTAGAGCTCATGTTCTGGCTTTGTTCTTTGCTCCATATGGCTCAACTTGGCATAACTCCTGTAAAAAATGTTAAGGATAATGAGATGGTTGTGGCTGACCCTCTCTTGAAGCTGACAACACAAAGGGGTAGTAAGGTGATGGAGGTCCGGCGAAGGCAGAGGCGGGGGACCTTGGTGGCTTGAATCCTTGAAGGATTCAAGGTGAAATGAAGGGGAACCAATGAAGCATGTGGTGAGGATCCAAGGCAAGGAGGAATCGAGGTCAGAATTGGTCGGGGCATAGAGAATTTTGTGTTGGAGCTTAAGACTCCAGTGAATCTAAGACATAAAATTAAACAATTCTAAAGACAAATTAATGAAATTAAAACTACACCTAAGCTAACGGAATGTAATGCAAACTAAATAACGTACCTAGAAGCTAAAAAAAGCTCTGAATCTTGGAGCAGACGAGGCATTGTCGAAGGTTCTCCGACAACACCTAGATCTCCCTCCTCCATCCTTCTCCATACAGTCAAGGCTAAGGATCGGCTTGATGTCACCATTCCAATCAACTTGGGTGGGTGTCCTATTAGGGTTACATTTACGCTAGATGGAGGGTTGTCCTCATTTTCAGCCAAATCTTGTGGCTTTTTTCACCTATATACTATTGTGTATGCATCCATGGTCCGACTCAAGATGACTCTCTTCTTGAGCCATAGTTTTGCATCATTCGGTTTGACCTCTATCTTCATGTGGTTAGAGTCCTTTTCAGAATTTTGTCTTGTATGTCTCACCCATCCACTTCGTTCCCTTCTGTTTCATCTTCTCCTACTCCTAGGCATGTTGTGTTGTAGTACGAGGCCTGCATCAAGGAGATTGTTGATATTATTGAGTCGGGCATATTTAAGGCTGGAATGAGTGTGCTTCCTTCAACATATTATGGATCTGATTTATGTGATGATATTATTAAGGTTTCATCTATTGTACACCTGGTTGAGGATGTGATCTCTGAGGCAATATAGATTGGGTATGATGATAATGATGTTATGTGTTTCCATTTCTCAATACCAACCCTTGAGCCAGTTCTACATGCCTTGTTTCAGGAGCCTATTGTACCACCTTTGATGGTACCTCAGCAGATGGAGCCAGAACCTGCATTATGTCACCCATCCTATTAGCCGATCTATTTTCCTCTTGATTTTCCTTTCCCCTTAGAGCACATAGTTGATTTTGATCATTACTCCGAACCATTCTAGTGGATGTTGTTTAGTGGGGACCGACATTTTCACATGCCACATCTTGTTAATCCTTCCCATCAACTTTCCGTGCTCCCGATAGATGAGTGTTACAATTTTTTTGAGGATGAAAGTTTATATGTTAGCATCACCTTGCTTTCCGATTTTGAGCTTGCATTATGCCCTGAGGGTTTTCTATGAGTAGTTTCAATACTTTCTAGGTACACGGTTTCACCCTCTGATTGTGCAGTCAATCTGTCGACTGTAGAGATCGAGTCGTTTTTCAATAAGGGAAAAGGAAAGAATGTTAGAATGAATTTTCTTTCCTAAACCAATCCACGATAGAACGGACAAAGGATCGAGCTTGGTCGGGCTTAAAACAAGCATTTTACCAGAGCCTTAACTAGGATTAGGATTTTAAGCTCAACAATTCTCAAGTTCCACTAATCCTTATTTAGGTTCACTTCAATGTCCAACTCAGATCCAGTTATCCATATCGCTAAGTCTTTCAACCTTGAATTCAATTTGTACTATGTGTGAATTGTGTTAGCTCTTCCTGCTTAAAGAAGTGAAGAAACTACCCATCCCAATAATACACTCCCATTGGTTCCTCATCTAGCTACTCTTTCCTCGAGGAGAGGGTATTTCCTTCTAACATCAGGTCTTGTTGTGTCCACACTCAGTAGTGAGAGAATGTAGAAGAATGAGAAGAGAACTAGAGTGTGACTAGTGTACTCGCATCTCCTTGTGAAGCCCAGCTAGTGTAGCTAAGTCTCCACTAAGATGTGTAGCTTTTTGGAAGCTTGTACCATTGTGGTCATATTTAGTATTTGGTGGTTTTGTAATGTTGCTTACACTGCATCAATTTTTTGTGCCTCGACGGTTATAGAGTCTTTTATTTTTGTCCATGTTTTGAGGTCCTGGAAAAAATTGTGCCAGCAGATCCATGCCTCATCCGAAGCTTTATTTCAACCCCACAACTCTCATCTTTAGACGTCCATGCCACTAGACAAGGATGAAAATGCGCCGCTAAATTGAACTACCCTTAGCAACCTCATGCAAGTTGAGCTATGTGCAAAGTGCATGTGTCCAAAATTGGTTCACTGATGAAGAGTTAAACGGATGACACCAAGTGTTCTACTTAGGCAAGTTTAAGTTGACTTTCCAAATATGGTCTTATGGAACCCAAAGATTTAAGCCAAAGACCTGAAGATTTTAATTTCCAGTTCCTAATTAGGGTCCTTACAATGAAAGTTAAAGGCCATAATCAAGCTCCATCCGTTAGACTATTCCCAATCTTTAGTTCGAGAAATAAAATTTATTTTGAAAAATGCTAATGCAAATGCAACCATGTTTTGTGAATTACTTTTTTCTAAATTTTACTCATTTCTATGTATTTTAAATATTTTGCCATTTTTATGGATTTTAAAACTTTGTTTTTTTTATGGATTTTTCAATTTCTATAAAAAAAGCATATGTGCAAGAATTTTACAAGATAAGTTACAAGTATTTTATTTTGATTAAATATCTAATGATATTATAAATTTTATATACAAAGAATTTTACAAAGATTAACTGATTTTTACACATATTTTAATAAATAGGATTTCTAAAAAGTATTATACATATTAAATACATATTTTAAATTCATATTTTAAACTAAGAATTTTAAATAAGAATTTTACAAATATTTTACTTATTTATAAGGATTTTATGAATACTAAATAAACAAATGGTTTTTAAAATAACCCTTACCCACTTTTATGGATTTTATAGATATAAAAAATACATAAAAGTATGAGTTATGTGCTCAAGTGCATATATATACAATATATACATACCCCCGTACTTAGATGGTGTTATGCCCTCATAGCGTCAAAAGATAAAAAGGAGGACATAACTCGTGCTATGTAAAAGTGGGTGAAAAGAATAGAAAGAATAGAAGTCAATCGACCCCCCTATACTTATGATCAGGTCATCGTAAGTATAGTGGAAGACAAAAATAAGGTGACTAAGGAAAAGGAATATGCAAATGAAGGAACAAAAGAACAAAAGAGAAACAAAATCAACGAAATCATTCGGTCCCCTATACTTAGGATAAGGCTTCCTAAGTATAGAAAAGAATGTGGCTAAAAATTAGGGACCAATTATTAGTGTAAAAGAAAGGAAAACAAAAGAAAAGGAAAAAGAACAAAATCAAAAAACTCAAATCAACGCGCAATCAGTCCCCCATATACCTAGGATATGGTATCCTAATTATATAAAGACGAGCAGAAAATGGAGACGATTGTGGACTACGAAGAATATACAAGTGGTGGTGCACTCAAAAAACCGAAAGGCTCACAGGTCTCTATACATGACAAATGAAGTGGAAGAGTAGACATAAGTCCTTTATAAAGTAGATCACCTCAACCTTGGTCGTATGGAATCATCTGCTCTACAAGTGTGTACTGATCCCTGGCTGAACAAGTAGAGCTGCCTATGTGAATGAACGATGTGTATGGCATATGTCTCTCTATTGTAATATATGTCTCTAGAGTTGGACTATATAAGGTGTCTATATATGTATCCATCACACCATCCGACTCTCTATGCTTAATAGATCGAATAATCTCGAAAATGTAATCAGCTGACTTTCGTAATGGAATTTGTGTAGTCTCCATCTGCGGCAATGAGATTTCTACCGAACTGACTGCTCAACTGGTTCTGATATGATCTTTGTCTCCTGAATAACTAGAAACCATGTAATCTACCCCATCCTTGTGTAGGATATCGTGGGTATCAAAATAAACGCTCTCAAGTTCAAGAGATTGTGTCTCATCTATGTGTTGGCAATCATCTGCAAGATCGGTGTCCTTTGAAGTAAATGACAGTACTGATCTGGGACTACTACATCCTATCGCCATCTCAATATGTATCTCTCCACTGTCTGTATGGAATGATACTCTCCCAACATTATAATCAAAGAGTGCTCTCACTATCTGGAAGAAGGGTCTCCCGAGAATTATTTGAGCAAGGTGTAACTACGTCAGTCACGTCATATCTAGGATAGTAAATTCCACTGGAAACTGCAAGCCCTGAACGATCACGATAATGTTCCTCAACACACCTCTAGGTCTCTTCATAGATCGATCGACAAACTGAATTATCGCTCGTGATTTGTTAAGAGGACCTAGATTAAGCTTATCAAGTAAAGAAGATGGAAGGAAATTAATCAAGGAATCATTATTTTAGAGAGTATGATGGAATGTAACATCTGTAATCTGGCATGTGACATAGTGAGAACTTGCATCTCTCTTCTTTTTGGGTACCTTATTCTTAATAGCACATGAAGTAGCCTCGGTCAATACATGCTTCTCAACTCGTGATTTCCTTTTCCTATGAACTGTGCATTTGTAGCTCAACTGATTCTTGAGCATAGGAAAGTGATCCAAGTCATCGTGGAGCGAGATCTTCAAAAAGATGTGATCTTTCAATAGTCTTTCTGTTTCAGGAGTAACATGATTCTTTCTGGTATTTTTCTTTCCTTTTCCATATAAAGCATAAGGAAAAGGAACCATCTCAGGAACAACAAAATTTTCCTTTTTATTCACATCAAAGGTGGAATCAACGTGTACATTGAGAGTCTCAGAAGTATGTAAAAAACACTCTAAAATGGGTGAAGAAAAATCTGCATCGAGAGTGCCTGCATGGTCGGGCTTGGTATCATCATCTGACTCTCATGTCCATATAAAATGACTCCGGATCTTTCCCCTGAATGTCATCATGATGGACACCGTGCAGGTCCACATCGTAATGCTCATCCTCTTCAGCATCTGAATGTAAAAAATCAATATCATCATGGATCAGCGCTTGCTCCTCATCGTGTGCCCTCTCCTCCTCTCGATCAGCTGCTTGTGGTGATCTACCGCTCCTGAGATGAATAAAGTTAGATAAAAAATCAGGAAAAGAGATAGTATCTGTAGTGGTGTCTACCTGATCTGTGTGCCTCCTCTTTTTAATCGGATTTAGCTGAGGTTGTGTTGGGAGAGTGGTCTTGGGCATAGTTAACTTATCTAGACAATGGTTAACCTGCTCCCTCTTTATCCTATGTGTACTCTGGAGTGTGCCAATCATATCCATGATCTGATTCAGTATGAGGTCATGTGAAGATATCTCAGACTCAGTGTGGTGTCACTGACTGTCTACTCTCTCCTTCTTAGGAGTGTGCCGCTGTAGTGTATAAGGTTAAGGAGACCTCTGAAGTGTGAAAGAAGACTATTTCTTATGGTGCTGATAGGCATGTGGATATATAGCACAATACTAATGTGAATATGGTGTCTGATAGGTGTGCCGATGAGACTATTACTACGTGAAGTGATGGTGGTGCTGAAAATGCGGGCTTCCATGCCGCAGATGACTATACTGCTGATGATGTATGCTATGAGGAGTAAAATGTGGTGAAGGCTGAACAAGAGCGTACCAAATCCTGTTGATCTCAAAAGTGGAATGATAATCAACTTCATAATCTCCAGGGGTAGTGATCTGACTCGGGTTGGCATTGGATGGATCCTCGTACCAATCAATCCGCGGAGGCTTAGTAGGTTATACTGGCTCGCTCTGAATGTACTGAATATAACGGGTGGGATGAGTGGGTAAAGATCTTCGTACAGGATGAGAAGTGGAAGAAGGACGAGACTGCTGGTTCTGGAGCTGCAGCTCGGTCACCTTCTTCGTCAAATCACTCAGTTGCTAAGGAAGTGACAAGAGTTTCTGCAACTCTCGCAGCGGCTGTAAATCCTTAACATGCTTCCGAGTCACGTCGACTAATGTCAGCTTCTCACTAATGAATCCTAGGTCGGATCATGAATCAGAAGCATAAACATGCGTCACCTTCTGATGCTCTCATTGGTGTGGTGGCTTTGGGCCCTTCTGGAATGCTTGAGTGTTGTCTACAACACATGAATTCTTTTCCATCCCCTCAAAGATGGACCAAATTTACTCGACATCTCTATTTCGGTTTTTTTGGCCACATGCGGCGCTCACTAGGCCATGTACATCCGGCTGAATTCCTCCAAAATAATTCTAAACAAGCATCTTCAAAGGTATCTCATGATGAGGGCATCTCTCAGTCAAATCCTTGAATCTATCTCATGCATCAAGGAATGATTCATGTAATTTTGTGAAATTGGAGTTCTGACTCCTCATCATGTTTTCGTCTCAGAGGGAAATATTTATGTAGGAATGTAGACTTCAGATCGTCCCATGTAGAAATCTCCCTCCCAAGTCACTCAACCAGTAAAGCATCTTATCTACTAAGGCGAAGGGGAAGGCCTTGAGGGGTATAGCCTCCAGCATACCTCTTGGATAGCTATTCGTACCACATATCATCTCGAACTATTGTAGAAAGGTGAACGTCTCCTTTGAAGTGTTCCCATAGTACTGTGGAGGCAGTGAAATAAAGGATGGTCTTAGCTCGTACAACCCTTGATTTGATGGTAACCGAATCCAGTGGTGTAGCGTCCTCGCTCCCAGGTCATACTCATCTTGTAAAGTTGCGGGAACCACGACAGGTGGTGGTGGGTTCCTGGTTCCTGCTCTCAGTGCAGTGATCTCAGCTCTAAGCTCATACTGGACTCTACACTGCTCTCTGATCTGTAAGCTCATATGTTGTAATGTGTCTAGAATCACATATGTAATATATAAAGCTGGATCATATCTCCCATATGTTCGTCTCTCATCATCATGCGGTCTCTACTCAACAGCTCTGTCCTCAACTGGTCCCTTCTCTGTAGACATGATTCTAGAATCCTCTAGGAAGGAAAAAGTCTCATAAGAACTCTATGAAAAATGTGAAGGAGAAATAGACAAAAAAATTGAGGTGTGGGTCTACCTCAACTAAAAGGATGGGAGGCGAGGGAGTCTAGGTCTGACTCACCTCATGACTAAGTACGACCGACTCGGGAAGAGGGCCATCTTGAGTCTGTGAAGACATACGATAAATGGTGGAACGTCGAAAGTTCACAGAGTTTGAGCGTAAAATCCATCTAGTCATCATCCTCAATGTCAAAAGAAGCACGGGAGCGAATACGATGTCAAGTAAAGAACATGAGAGTCAAGGCTTATAAGACACGGAATAACGCACAACTCATATACAAAAATAATGCGAACCCCATATTCAATAACTTCATATTGTGAAGACTGCAAGAGTTCAATATTTTATCATTTCAATTTTATTTTTGGTGATTAATCGTTATATTAACAAACTCAAAGAGGGTGTTGCCTTGTCGCCCAGTGTACACATTCACAGTCCCCCAAACGGTGGTACCATCTGCACGGGCTGTCAGGTTATATCAGGCCCAAAGTGAACTATAAGGCATGAGTACACCAAAATGACTTCCTATTGTCGGAGGCAAGTGCTTACAATTGTAACCATGCACCAAAATGTGATGCACAAATACTTAAGGCACAAGTCCAGGGATTTTTGGCTCTAATTCTTTAGGTTGCTTCCTCACCGACTATCTGGAGTGTACCTGAATATAATGAGAGGTCTGCTCTCCCAATACAAATTAAGTCTAGGTATTTTTTTATTTTTGTCAAGTTTTTAAAAGAGATTTTTTTTTTATTTTTGAGATTTTTCACTTTTTTGGATATTTTCGGAAATATCTAAAGGGATGTCGATTATTTAAATTTGTAAAACTATGTCTCATGGATAGAGAATCATGGAATGTGGTGGAAAATAATGATGCAAGCAGAGATAAAATTCATACATTGTGTCAGCAATATACATGCAACTGATTAGCGTAAAAATGTAAAACATACGCTAATGCATGCAAAAGCGATAAAAACTGAGTCCTAATCAGCATCTCTAGCATAAGAATGAAATAATTTTTAAAACAATCTGACTTGCGCCCAAGTGTGGATTACGGATCTGGGTTTTACTTTTAATCGTCTAATCAAACAAGCATGCAACCTTAGGCTCTACAAAAACGTATGAAACAAAGAAAATTCGAAGAAAAACGAAAACCACGTTGAGGTCCTGATGAATCTACGTTTCATCATATTTAACTCTATCATTTTGGTCTAAAAACTCCAAGTAAATGCGTGTAAATACTGTTAATTCATGCATTTTGTCATCCATGCATATTTGTGTAAATATTGTATAAAATACTATTTTCAAAGCCAAAACTAAAGAATAAAGAAAAGAAACGAAAAAGAATAAAATATTGCAAATATTTTATGACTCGAGACCCCGAGACCTAGGCATCTCGATGACTAGGTCGACAAGGAATAAAGTAGGGGGAGATAAGGGCCAAAAAACAATAAAAATTCCTTTTATTTAATTCATTCTTTATTTATTTTTGGGACCTAGTTTTATTTCTACTTTTTATACTTCAAATAAAGAACTTTTGTACATGAAAGTTGTAGATAATTAAATAAAGAAAAATACAAAATTGATTTTAAATAAAAATAATGTACAGATAAAAAGTTATGATCTGAATAAAATTCCAAAATCTCAACTTCCCAGACATGTATCTCTCAAATAAAAACTCGAAATGTATCAAAACCACCTTTATTTGTATAAAACTTTTAATAAGCTATTTAATGAAGGTGGTTTCATATTTTTCGGAGCTACGATGTGAAAGTTGAGTTTTGGACCCTTATTGTATACTTATACTGATTAAAATATTCAATTTATTTATTATTCATTATTTTTATAATTTTCTTTTTTATAACTTTGTAAATATTATGTATAATATTTGTGAATATCAAAGAAGGAATAAAATACTAAATAAAACATAAAAATAAAATACTTGTACGAAATACATAGGTATAATACCAATAAGTATACCTATATAATTACTACTTCTATTTATTTAATTGTATAAAATACATCAGAAAAATAAAATAAAAATATACTTAATTTTATAAAATTAACTTATAAATATATACACTAAGAAACAAAATAAATAAAATTAAATATACAAAATAATAAAAATTAAAATATTAAAATATATAGATAAATATTCCTGTATAGCCCTTAAAAGGGAACTTGTAATTTTAAACCTCTAAAAAATAAATAAAAATCACAATAAATTAATTTATAAAATAATAAACATTTTTTATTTTATAAGTTTAATTTGATAAAATCATTTACTATTTTTTTCCGATTTTTTAAATGTTTTCAGGATGTTTTTTGCCGGTTGGTCCACGTGGACCAACCAGGTCGCGACAAAAGTTGACTTGGGTCAACTCTCTGCCCAACATCATGTAGGTTGTTAGACAGTGGTTTTTGTCCCATCTTTGCAGATTTATCGAGGTCGACCCTTTCATCTTCTTGTGTTACTTCCTTCTTGACTTTTGTTCTCCACGGATCGAGGATTCATGCCGGGGCTCTCCTTGGGTTGTGGACCAACGATTCGCCCGGTCTCCTTCGATCTCTGAGCCACCTCGTCTACCCATTCAACCCCCCCTGACATCCCTTGGACTTTGACCACTCTTCCACCCACGAAACCCAACCTTTGGAGCTTGCAAGCCTTCCTGGTGACAACAGGAGTGAGTTGCAATCGTCAGGAGGAGACACGGGCGTTGAATTGAGCGGCTCCAGCTCACCGGAGTAGGGCCGCCCAAGATAGTTGACGGCGTCCTCTTTGGTGAGTTTCACTTTCCTTCTATGCTCTTTTCCATCTTTATATTATCCCTAGTAGATTCTAGCACGTCTCTATCCTCGATTTCATCCCAAAATCGTCACGATCCTCTCTCGATCTAAGCCCGACCGAGCTTCGAGCTTTGTCGGCCATCGTCAATCAAAACTAGACATTCTATCCACCCATCTGCCCTACTGCGGGGTTGAGGCACTTTGCCCTCGACCCCTTCACCCTTTTCTTGTAGGGCTCGCACTTTCCTTTGTGCCAGGAGCATTTTTTGGTCAACACCGGAGATCCTGGAGCCCCTCAACTCCGCCACCTCCGTGCGAGAACGCCGGTCCACCCCGACGAGTTTTGTCGCTCCCATCATCTTGAGGGAGCCTGCCGGAGCACCTGAGGCCTTTTAGGAGCGTCATCGAGCAACGAAAGAGGAGGAGTGGAGCCGGGGAAACTTGCCTCACCGGAGGAGGATCCTGTTCTTCCATCTACCCTCTGCACCGTTGGATCTGGCCCTGTTCTTCCAGGTCATCCAGCCACCGTTCGATTACGCGTGCCCCACACCGCCCGATCATCATCAGTCGTCTAATCTGGGCTGCAGAACACGAATCGTCATCGGTCATCCCTGATCCGACACGTGTCCAAGTGAAATAACGTCGTACGTTTGATCGCTCACGCCTGGGTATTTTGCAACTTAACCCGACCATATTTTTGTATATATTAAGTAATACCAAAGCTTTCATTTGCCGTGTTATGTTTTTGTAATAATTGCATAAAGACCCCCGTATTAGTCCTATTTACACTTAAGTCCTTATCCAGGTCAGCCGATAGAACTGGGATATTTGCAACCAAGCCCTTGCAGGTTTTGGTATTTAATTTTTAGTCAGATTTTTGATTAATTAAGTTATTACTTTTTGGTAGATTTGCAAGTAGGTCCTTGACTTTTGGGAATTATAGTTGTGCCCCCGCCAGGTGCGCACATGGTTACCCACGTGATCCTTGGCGTTTTTGCAGATACATCCTCGTGGCTTTTTTCATTGAGTTTAGGTCCCATAACTTTTATTTACGTTATAATTTTCTGGAAAAATTACAACTAGGCCCCTAGACTTTGACATATTTGCAAAAATACGCATGCTAGGGTTGTAGTTTCTTTTTGCTTATAGTAATTATTTCAAGCATCTATAAAACCCTAAAAATATCAAAAAATTACCTAGCTTCTTGTTGCATTGCATTTCCACGCCATATTTTTATTTTCCATTTTTGCACCATTTTAATATTTATAAAATTCAAAAACATGCATTTTCATCACTGTTTGCATCAGAAAATCCATAAAAAATATAAAAACTCTTTGAAAATCTCCCAAAAAATATATTTTGTTTATTTCTGTGTGTTTTATATTTAGACAAAAAATCACTAAAAATATAAAAGAAAACCCATAAAAGTTGTAAAATGCCTTAAATCTCATAAAAATATAAAAAATCCATAAAAAATCATAAAAATATAGTTTCTGTGCTTGGATTTTCTGTTATTTCATTATCTTTAATTTAAAATTAATTTGGGGAAATTTTGACTCAGATTTTATGTTATTTCTCCATTTAATTTCATATTTATATTTTATTATTCTTTTTTAGTATATTTGTCTTTAAAAATACCTATAAAATTAGAAAAAATATAGAAAAATCACATAAACATTAGAAAATCATAAAAAGCACAAAAACAATTTATTTCTTCTATTTTGCTTATTTTTACCTATTTTTATATATACATTATCGCTCCCTTTCCCTTTATATATATATATATCTTATTTTCTAATTAAAAGAAAAAGAAAATACAAAAAAGTATAAAATATAAAAAGAAAATATAAAATCAGAAATTAAAAATCAAAATATAAAAATATAAAATTAAAAATAAAATTAAAAAATAAAAATTAAAAACCTACAAAAAATCAATTTGGCTAAGTATTTAACATGATATTGGGTGCTTGACTTTTTCTTGCTAGCTTGACACCTTCGCTTCCCGTGTTCGACCCCTACTTGCTTGCCACTATAAAATCTTAGTAGGGTATAATAAATTTTAACTCCTAATTTTAATTGCTCAATTATTTGTGTGGGTTAATTGTTGATCAACGTGAGGATTGGAGTAGTCGCCTCAGCAACAGTGAGCTTGAGTTATCAGGCCACTACTTAGCGACTTCCATCTTTTCGTTTTTCAAATGAAGCCGTTGCTGGGGAGCATTGGCTTGTAGAGCAGATTTTTTATCTTGTCACTTGCTTAGCTATTTTTTAATATCTCTCTTTATCTTATCATTAAATTGTGAACTATCTGACATCTTTTTCTTGTCTTCTTGCGAGGGACCACGGACAGAGGAGGATCGCCTATGTGATTCTACGCAACCTTGGGAAGCGGAGCTGGCTATTCTACCCTAGCCGACAGGAGAGAACAGGAGACTCTTGAGAGAGAGAGGGTAGTTTGGGTTTTTTATTTTTGTGAGAGAGAGATTTATTGGTCTATTAATTTATAATAATACAGGTACATAGGACTTTGGACATTCGGGCACAATTTTCAAGTGTCTGTTCACTTGGGGGCTCACCACGATTTTTGACGGATTTCATCGCTTTCTTTTACTTTGTTTCCCAATTTTGGTTTTCTTTCTTTTGTGGAATGAGCCCTTAGTCTTTAGGCGTTCTTGATCGTGTAATCTAAGGACAAACACCTAATAACCCTTGCATGTACCTATAGTCTTTACGTTTGGACTTAGATATTAATTAATTGATATAGTACTCAGTCTCGAAGCTGCGTGTCTCTAGAGGTCGTATACAACGCTTGCAGGACCCGTTGTGGCGGGCACAGATCGGCATCAGAGATCGGACTTAGGCTTCGTTCTGAGTACTTAGCATTGGTTCTTCACGTGTAGTAATTTCCTGCTTAGGTCATTTTCCGTGTGCATATCGACATTTAGAATAGATTTACAATCTCCTGTTTTGCATCCTGCATGGAGAGAGCTGGGAGGCACTGTAAGTCTTCTAACTGAGCATTCATCATTTAGGCACTAAGGTGAGATTTCCATCTTAATGTTACCTTGCATTGCTTTTCCGATCTTCTCCCTCTGTTTTGGATCAATTAGGAATCAAAGAAAATACCAAAACATTAGGCGCTTGTATTGAATCTACTCAAAACAAGTGATAGCACAAAAAAATTTAAAAAGGGGCTGCTAAAAATACTTGACCTAAATAAAATTGATTAATTGGACTCATTGCCTTGAGGCGAGCAAAGCCCTCATTTGTTTTCAGGTTGCATTAGAAGGTCTCCTTCCTAGTGAGGTGAGCGACTTCGTAAGGATTAGAGCCCAAAACCCAGTCTACGGCTGCCTTGTGTATCGCCTGGATTTCCGAAGTATTGGCGCTTCTATTGTACGTAGACGAGTAGGGCTTGGTCGGCAATGCTGCTCTCTATTGTGTGGAGCATTGACCTTGTCCGAAGTATCGAGCATAGGCCATGCCTTCATGGGGGTGTCTGTCTCATCGTCTTGCGTCCGAGTAGCTTCTTACACGCTCACGGGTGATTCCGTTGCAAGCAAGTTCCGAAGTATTGGTTTTGCCTATCAGCTTCCTCCCTCTATTTCTTTGGCTGAGTAGGGATCTAGGAAGGGTTACAAGGACCTCAAAAAGTGCAGATTACATGTTACAAAGGAGGAGGACAAATATGGATACTTTTCCGACAGTACTCTCTCTCCTAAGGACTCGTTATAAGATAAATTGCCTGAATTCAAATCTAAAAACAGCAAAGATAATTGTCGACCCTTCACGGCTTCATGGGTCGAGTTGGTGAATCCATTGCTTGAGGTTTGATTGATTAATCTTATTAAGGTCAAGATCAAAAACATCGCGTATTTGCACAATTTTGCTCTCCTTCCATTTGACCCTCGCTCAGTGTGAGCCTTCTACTATTTTACATTCCTTTTATTTCTTGTCTACCTTCATACTCTTCATCCATCATCTATTCCTTTTGACCCTCTCAAGATGTCATCACACGGATGGTTTAGTCGAGATCCCGCCGACACCTATATCGATTCTGTGTCGCCAACATCTTCAATAATGTGGGGTGATCTCCAAGAAGTTAGTTCGGATCTTGCGAATTTTTCCTTGGACTCCCCTATTCTCTCTTCTTTCAATACTTTCCTTTCTCCCATAAATCCGCTGTTCAGGATAGACTCGCAACCCGAATTAGCTCTTTCCCTTCAAATAAATCAGGATTACTCTTGTCCCAGAATTAACCCTCTGTGGATGGAGATTGATTTCATTCAATATCCTATGCTCCCTTCATAGTATTCGAGGATTGACCTTAATTACAGACTCATCTCAGCAGTTGGTGTTCAGAAAGAAATTGATCAGGGTTTACTCCATCGTGCAGATTCTCAACCTGATCACGAGCCCGAGGTTCAAGTCTATTCCGAGATGGCTCCAACTAGTAGAGGAAAGTGTCCGCAGCCCCAGCCAGCCGAACCAGCAGACCAGGGGGAAGGATAGTACACTACACAAAATGAGGTCAACAGTCAGTTGCTTGCTTCTATCCAGGCTATCCAATAGTAACTAACCAATCAGGCTTTGGCCCAGACCGCATTCCAAGATATGCTTAATGACTTAAGGAGAAGGGCCGATGAGAGAGATGACAGACGGGAGGATGAGCCAGATTAAGAGTTCAATCCGGGAGGTGCTGGAGACAAATTTTCAGTGGAGAGACCCGAGTTTGATAAAATGGATGCAGAACCACCTCAACCGAAGCCTACCTTAAAACAAACATACAACCCTAGAGCGGGTTGTATCACCGAGTGGATCCAAATTCCACAAATTCATGCCCACTTCGAGCTGAAGCCGCAGTTTCTGTCTCTGCTTCCCACATTCCATGGGAACACTACTGAGGAACCATATATCCATCTTAAGAAGTTCAGCCGCATCTGTTCCACTTCTCACTACCCTGGTATTCCATTGAGGGTAGTCAAGTTGACCGCCTTTCCTTTCAGCCTCCAAGATAAGGCCTTATATTGGGTCGACCACTTGGGGAAGGTAGTCACGACCTGGGAGGAGCTAAAGTCCACAATTCTCCACAAATTCTACCCTCTCGGTTGCTTGAACCAGATGCGTGCCCGCATCTCCAGTTTTTGTCAACAACCCCACGAAATCATTCATGAAGCGTGGGAAAGATTTAATGATCTCCAGGAGAAGTGCCCCCACCACGAGATTCCAAAGACTAGTCTCGTACATCATTTCTTTGGTGGGCTAACACTCGAGAGACAAAAGCTCGTTGATGTCGCTTGCGGTGTCTCTCACTTTAACAAGGATGAGGATGTGGTATGGAATGTCTTTGAGGAAATGGCTGAAGGAGAGGCCGCTCAGTCCTCATCACGTGCCTACATGAAGATGCCTGCCAGTGTCAGCAAGCCAGTGAACATGGCTACCCATACTGAAGACAAGGACGAGAGCTCCAACCTCAGCATTATCGGGAACCACTTGTCTAAAGATGACATTATTGAGAAGAGATCCCAAGACCTCGAAAAATTATCCATCATCGAGAAGAGAACCCAGGTTCTGGAGAAGCTCGTCTTGATTTCTGAACAACTGGAGCAGCTAGTTTGAGCTCTGAATGCCAACACTTGCAACTATGTATCTTCTACTGTCGAGAACTCCACTGAGTAGAAGGAATCACCACATATCCAGCCTCCTCATCCGAATCTTCCGCAGCTTCCGCCAGTTCAGCACGTATAATACGTGCAGGTCCTGGAGCAACCCCTGCAGTCCCAGACCCAGATGGTTGTCTATCAACCAGAGCTGGAGCCAACATATCCAGAGATGTTTCCTCCTCCCCCGCCACACATTCAAGAGATCAACGGTATGTGGGAACATGAACAGCAGTTGACCCGTCCTCAGGGACACTCCCATGGTCAGAATTCGGCCAATCGACCACTCACCAACAGCAGTAGGGAGGTAGGAACTTCCAGTCCTTCCAGCCTCAAAATCAGCAGCCGCAGCAATATGGGAACCCATGGAGGCAAGGATACCGGCATCAGCAATCCGGCTACCGTAATCAAAGCCACCCTCCATAGCAACCGGCTGCAGCATATCACAATTCATATCCCTCCCAATAGTATTCGCAGTATCCCTCTCGTTTTCCTCCCCACCATTTTGCGTAAGGTTACCAACAACAACCCCCTCCACAGAATCAGAACCAGAGGCCCCAAGGGGCGATTCATCTGAGATTGCACCAGTGAACCCGACCCTCGCATGTCTTGAACAACTTTTCAAACATATGGCTGAGATGACCTAGAAGCTTGACGACCTAACGGCCACCAAAACCGTCATACCAGCCTAGGTCGAGGCCAATCAAAATAACTTCCGACACAAGGAGCAGGTGGCTTGCAATGATCTGCTCGATTCAGGTAGAAATGATTTGTTTATATCTAATGATGTTACTCTCAAGAACGAGGATGCTGCAGCCATCAGCAGTTGCGAAGGGAAAGCACATTGTATCTGATGGGGAGTCGTCAGCCTAGCCAGCACGAGGGTCATGCAACATTTTTGCAGGTGCACCATCTGCAGAAAACTCACAAAAAATGAAGAAAATACAAAAACACAAAGAGATGACAACAACCTCAGTGGAGATCAGCCAGCATTGGAGACGAATGCACATGTCCCGGAACCAGCATCAGCCTTGAAAGATTTTGCACCTGCAGCGAAGCCAAAGCCAACACCAGAAGCCGAGCCAGTAGTTTTTGGTCCACACATTGTAGATGATTCTCTACCTTTTTGCCATCTACTTGTAAACAACAATATGGACACTATTTTGGATGACATTGTTGGAGATTATGTAAATATTCCTTTAACATAAGCAATGAAAAACACAAAAAAATGAAAATTTTGTAAAATGCTTTTTCCGACCCTACCATCATTAAGATTATTCAGCATTTGGTCTTGAATATGCCATTAATGAAAGCTCTTGAGTACATGCCAGCTATGAAGAAAAGACTGAAAGATGCATATACAAATAAGCGTAGGCCTCATCCGCACAACACTAGAAACAAAGGTGGCAAGCCTGAGAAGCACATCCTTACAATGGCCACAATCAATGCCATCAGCAATCTCCCAGATAAGAAGCCAGATAATGGAGCACCTCTTGTGTGCTGTCAGATGTTCAATCAGGAGTTCTAACACACTATGCTAGATAGCGGGTCTTCTGTTAACTTGATGCCAGCCTCATTACTCACAGAATTTAGACTAGGACCGCTCAAGCCCACCAAGATGATTCTACAGTTCGCAGATAAATCAGTAAAGCGACCGAGGGGCGTATTGGAGGGCGTGATAGTCACGGTTCAAGGGAAGCAGTTCCCAGCTGATTTTGTTGTACTAAACATGGACGTCTCTGCACCTTTGCTCCTCACTCCAATCATACTTGGGCGACCATTCCTGCGGACATCAAACGTAGTGGTGAATTATGGGACTGGAGAAATTACTTTTGGCACTGGTAGTAAAACGATCAAAATAGAAACCTTGTCTGATTCCAGACCGTCAGAAGGAACATCTGCGGCATGTGCAAGGGTGATTAATTATTCCGAAGACTGCGACTTTTTAGCTGAAATTCCAGATACCAATCTCTTTTTGGATGACAATGAGATACATGAATTCCTCTCTCCCATGGAAGGATTGGAGACCGCAGTCGAATTTCCCCTTATCAATCATGATGAGATAGGTGATGGTCTACTTGAGGAGACCCAGGTGGCGATGACGTGCCTTCAAGATGAAGACTAGATTACTTAAGAGTTCTGCAAGGAAGAAGAGATCATTGAGACATTCTGTAAAATTATTGAATGATGAGGCAGAACAGAGCATGGTGGATGCCAAACAGACGAAAGAGTCACCACCGGAAGTAATAGCTGAAGTTGCTTTTGAAACAGCTCCTAGCCCACCTAAGTTGAAGGAATTGCCCTCCAATATGAAGTATTCCTTCCTTGCGGGCAAACCTAACATGTAATCGGTCAATATCAATGGTTATCTGACCGCAAACCAAGAATCTCATCTGATGGAGGTTCTTGAACGCAACCGCAAGGCGATAGGCTGGAGAACTTCATATCTCCATGGGATCAATCCATCTTTGTGCTCGCATCGCATTTTCCTAGAGGAAGATTGCAAACCCTCTCGAGAACTTTAGAGAAGACTCAATCCTAATCTGTGGGAGGATGTTATGAAAGAGATCCAGAAATAGTGCGATGCAGGATTCATTTATCCCATTTCCGACAGCAAATGGGTGAGCCCTCTGCATGTGGTGCCAAAGAAACCAGGGATCACCATTGTAAAGAATGACAAAGGAGAGGAGATCACGATCAGAGTACCCACTTCTTGGCGAGTGTGCGTGGATTACAGAAGACTTAATCTCACCACCAAGAAGAACCACTTTCCTTTACCCTTCATCGACCAAATCTTGGAGAGATTGGCCGCGAAGGAATACTTCTGCTTCTTGGATGGATACTCTGGGTATAATCAAGTTTCTATCGCTCCTGAAGACCAAGAGAAAACTACGTTCACCTGTCCTTTTGGTACATATGCCTTCAGACGGATGTCGTTCGGGCTTTGCAACGCCCCAGCCACATATTAAAGGTTTATGCTAGCAGTTTTTGCTGACATGGTGGGCAACTTTCTTGAGGTCTTTATGGAAGATTTTTCGATCTACGGGACTCATTCGATTAATGTCTGGAATATTTAGATCGAGTCTTATGGAGGTGCTACGAAGTAAATCTGGTGCTCTCATGGGAAAAGAACAACTTCATGGTGACCGAAGGAATTGTGCTGGGTCACGTTGTTTCTAAACATAGCATGGAGGTTGACCCAGCCAAGGTGGAGGTGATTTCTAAACTTGAGCCACCTATGACAATCAAGCAAGTCAAGTCATTTTTGGGCCATGTCGGTTTATTACCGTTGATTCATAAAAGATTTCAGTAAATTGGCCAGATCTCTAACTGAGTTGCTCAGTAAGGAGAATGAATTCATCGTGGATGATCGTGTGCTCCTTGCCTTCAATCAACTGAAAGAACTTATCACTCAGGCCACTGTCTTGCAGCCACCAATCTGGACTCTGCCTTTTGAGATAATGACCGATGCGTCAGATATGCCATTTGTGCTCTACTCGAACAGAGGAAAGATAATGTATCATTTCCAATTCACTACGTTAGTCGAACGCTCAATGAAGTACAACGAAACTACACGGTCACCGAAAAGGAGCTGCTCGCGGTAGTCTTTGCCTTAGAGAAGTTTAGATCCTATCTCCTCGGATCCAAAGTGATCATTTACACTGACCATTCGGCCATCTGGTATTTACAGCAGAATAAGGACGCCAAACCACGCCTTATCCGATGGATCCTTCTCCTCCAGGAATTTGAGCTTGAAATCAGATATAAACCCGGGGTAAAGAATGTGGTGGCTGACCATTTATCTAGGCTTCCTAACCAGAATCTCCTGAGCTGAGCCTGTAACCAATTACAGAGACCTTTCTAGATGAAGCAATTCTGTCACTCACCTTGCTTCCGTGGTATTTGGATATTGTGAATTATCTCGTGACCAAGAGAATCACACAGGATTGGCCGAAGTTGAAAATAGACAAATTCTGGTCTAAAATCCATTTCTACCAGTGGGAGGATCCATATCTATTTCGTGAAGGGGCAGACTGTATATGGAGGAGGTGCATTCCTCAGGAGGAAGTTCCAAGTGTCCTCGCCTTGTGCCATGATCAAGACTCCGGAGGACATCATCAAGCAGACGAACGATAGCAAAAGTTCTTCAGAGTGGCCTTTGGTGGCCTACATTATTCTAGGATACAAAAGACTATGTCAAGTGCTGCACTGACTGTCAAAAGATGGGCGGAACCATCGGAATGAGAGACACGATGCCTCTAAAATTCATTCAGATATCAGAAGTATTTGACGCATGGGGCATCGACTTTATGGGCCCATTTCCCAACATCCAAGGCTATGAATACATTATGCTTGCTGTCGACTATTTGAGTCACCGGGTGGAGGCTATTTCCACCCGAACCGCTGACAGTCGGACTGTCTGTCAATTCTTGAGAGATCACATCATCGCACGGTTTGGGATTCCCAAGATTCTAAGATCTGACGGGGGTATTCATTTCATAAATAGAGAGGTGAAGAAGATAACTCAAGAATTCTACATTGATCATCGTGTTGCTTCACCTTACCACCCGCAATCCAATAGCTTAGCTGAATGTTCAAACAGGGAGATCAAGACAATTCTACAGAAGCTTGTGCGTCCGGATCGTAATAACTGGTCTCAGCTACTTGATTCAGTTCTTTGGGCTTACAGAACCACCTACAAGTCACCCTTGGGAATGTCTCCCTACAGCCTTATGTATGGCAAGCCATGTCATCTGCCCGTTGAATTGATTCACAAATCTTTATGGGCCATCAACATTTGTAATTTGGATTCTGAGAAAGCTGGGAAGAACCAAAAATTGGATCTGAACAGATTATTGGAATTCAGAGATTATGCATACAACAACAGTCTGATGTACAAGGAGAAGGTTAAAACATGGCATGACAAGCATATCCGCCGCAAGTCCTTCGAGTCGGGTCAGAAGGTGTGGTTGTTTGATGCGAAATTAAAGATCTTTCCAGGTAAATTAAAGAGCAAGTGAACTAAGCCATTTATGATAAAGCATGTGTGTGACAATGGAAGCGTATTGATATCTAGTTTATCAGCTGACGCACAACCATTTGTAGTCAATGGACAACATCTGAAGCCTTACCTTGAACATGATACATTTATGTCTATCGTTGACTCTATTCAAGTAATCTATAAGGATGAACTTTATATTTCCGAAGTGGTAGAAGAAGACAAAACAGAGCAGAACATTTTTGAATGATTTTACTTCTTTTCTTCTTTTCTTATTTTCCTTCTTTCCTCTCCTATTCCACCAATAAGATGGCATCCCCTTCATCATTGCTACACTGAGGATGCACTTTATCCTAAGTGTAGGGGGGATGTACATCCCGAGTTGTTCTTCTTTCATCTTAATTTCTTTTCTTCTTTTCTTCTTTTCCTTTTCTATATTCTTTTTCTACCGAAAAGGTGTTAGCCCTTTTTGTCAGTCTTCTATACTTAGGATGTACATTGTCCTAACTATAGGGAGGTGTGCACCACGAGTTCTGTCATTCTTTTTTATCCTCTCCATTGTGTCCTCTTCTTGTCTATACTAAGGGATATCTTACCCTATGTATAGGGGGAGATAGTCTGAGTACGATCTGTTCATTCCCACACTTGACCCTCCCTGCTTTATGTACAGTCTGCTATACTTAGGATTATTTGATCTTAAATATAGGGGGGACGGTCAACTTCTCATTCGTTCATTCATTTCTCCGTTCCTTTATTCTTTAGATTTTCCTATACTCAGTACGAGTTATGTCTTCTCTTGTCTCTCTGATCTATGAGGACATAGGTCAAGCTAAGTATGGGGGGTCGTAGATACTGTGTATATACTTTAGCAATAACTCATACTTTCATATTTTTATTAATAGTGTGGCTACAAACACTACTAAATTCATTAAAACCTTAATAAAAAGATGTTTTATTCCTCAAATTCTTTTTTATATTTAATAAATTAATAAATCAGGAGAAAATATTTTTTGCAAAATGTTTGAAAAATAATTTGAAAATCTGTTTGAAAAATATTTTGAAAACTATTTGGAAAACATTTTGTTCAATATTTTCAACCTTTGTAAAAATTGTTTGGTTTTGAAAATTTTATTTTTGTGAAATAAAATGTATGAAAAACTATTTGCAAATGGTTTGAAAATGGTTGCAAAATTATTTTGAAAAATCTAACTATACTGTTTGAAAAACATTTGCAAAATGATTTTCAAATGTGTGAAAATGTTTGTAAAATTTGCTTGTAAAAATTATTTTGGACTATAGTTTTCGAAAATTGTTTGAAAAATCTTTTTCAAATAAGTTTAAGGAATATATACATCACACCTAACATTCTTTATTACATATACCAATACAATTGACCATTTACCCTTGTAAATTCTTAAAATCTACTTCTTATAAATATAAGATGCATCCCTGTGTAATTATTTTGACCTAGTTTTTACCCAAAATCTTTTGTTTTCAAAAATCCCAAAAACATTTGCAAAAGTAAAAATACCAAAAATATTTGAAAAATCTTTTTGAAAATACAAAAAAATGCATATGCATCATCTTTTTTAAAAAATCCATAAAAAGTTCAAAATCGTGAAAATTGCATCACAAAAATATTTTCTGATTCTGCATAGCATTTGCATAGCATGAGCATTTTTCGGATTGAGTTTGATAGTTGAACAAGTCTAAGTAAAATCCGAAAATTGGAGCTTGGTTGGACCTTAAAATCTACCTAATAACAGGAACCTTATAGGAATTGAAATTGAGGTACTTCAGGTCTAGTTGACTTAATTCTTTGAGGATCATGAGACTTGATTTAATGGATTCTTGAGTGCCTAAGTAGAGTATTCTGGAGAACACACACGACTCTTGTTGATAATGACCTAACTTAAGCACCTGCACCTTTCACCTAGCTCAACTCAGTTATAGTGGTGAGGGGATCGGATTTGCCGGTATGAGACGTACACAAGTGGAAACAGTTTCCTCCTCTAGGGAGGGAAGTGCACCCCAACCCTTCCGGTGATGAGGAATTCTAAAGATAGGAGAATGTGTGTTGCAATAAAGCTTCAAAAGAGGGATAGTCTACTGGCTCAAGAGGAAAAACTCCTTATGTAAATGCTGCTGTAAATAGTATTTCAAAAAAAACTCCAAAAAAAGTGGACAGACCTGTACAAAAATAAAATGCTTGCCGGAGTGTATATATGTTGTATAGAAAATAAGCAAGCTTGAGCTTCAAAGTCAAATCATGTGAGCATGTAGCTGGATGACTTGACTACACTGGTCTTGCATCCTAGGATAGGTAGCTACACTGGCTACCATCCATTCTTCTCTTCACCCCCTCCTCTTGAGCTGGTTGTTACTTGAACTTAGAAGGAAATACCCCGCTCCTCGAGGAAGGAGTTGCTGGATTGGGGAATCATTGGGTTTTCGTACTGAAGAAGTCAACCTATTTGTCATTCTAGTTGGGGAGAGCCACCATCACTTACAATGTACGAGTCAGCTTCACAGTCGTAAGGGTTTGCATATGAGTTGAAATATTTCTAACCTGGCTATTGAGGAGATTTGAGCAGGGTTTTGGGCTTCTCGAAGGCTGTTGGATTTCAAATCCGATTCTTGCTAAGGTTCCGCCCGTACTAAAATTCCAAAGGTCCAACTTAAGCTCCAAACTTTGATTTTGTGAAGACAAGTTTGAAAATTAAATTTAATCCAGTTTTCTTCATTTTCTTTTCTTTGTTTTTCTTTTTCTTCACTTATTGCATAAGTGTTTGCTAGGGACTAGCAAAGGCAAGTATAGGGGGATGATATATCTACATTTCATCATCTTTATTCTATCATTTTGCCTTAAAAAACATAGTAAATGCGTGTAAATACTGTTAATTCATGCATTTTATAATCCGTTCATATTTGTGTAAATATTGTATAAAATACTGTTTTTAATACCAAAATTATAGAATAAAGAAAAGAAAAGAAAAAGAATAATATATTGCAAATATTTTATGACCCGAGACCCCGAGACCTTAGCATCTCGATGACTAGGTCGACAAGGAATAAAGTAGGGGGAGACAAGGGCTAAAAAACCAATAAAAATTCCTTTTACTTAATTCATTCTTTTTTCCACTTTTTATACTTCAACTAAAGAACTTTTGTACATGAAAGTTGTAGATAATTAAATAAAGAAAAATACAAAATTGATTTCATACAAAAATAATGTACAATAAAAAGTTATGATCTGAATAAAATTCCAAAATCCCAACTTCACAGACCTGTATCGCTCAAATAAAAACTCGAAATGTATCAAAATCACTTTAATTATATATAATTTTTAATAAGCTATTGAATGAAGCTAGTTTTATATTTTTCGGAGCTACGGTGTGAAAGTTGAGTTTTGGACCCCTATTATATACTTTTACTGATTAAAATATTCATTTTATTTATTATTCATTATTTTTATAATTTATATTTTTATAACTTTTTCAATATTACGTATAATATATGTGTATATTAAAGCAGGAATAAAATACTAAATAAAACATAAAAATAAAATACTTGTATGAAATACATAGGTATAATACTAATAAGTATACCTATATAATAAATACTTCTATTTATTTAATTGTATAAAATACATCAGAAAAATAAAATAAAAATATATTTAAGTTTAAAATTAAGTTAAAAAAATAATAAATGAAATAAATAAAATAAGATATACAAATAATAAAAAATAAAATATTAAAATATATAGATGAATATACCTGTATAGCCCTTAAAAGGGAACTTGTAATTTTAAACCTCTAAAAAATAAATAAAAATCACAATAAAATACTTTATAAAATAATAAACATTTTTTATTTTATAAATTTAATTTAATAAAATCATTTAATTATTCTTTTTGATTTTTTAAATCTTTTCAGGATGTTTTTTCCTGGTTGGTCCACGTGGATCAACCAGGTCGCGACAAAAGTTGACTTGGGTCAACTCTCTGCCCAACGTCCTGTAGGTTGTCAGACCGTGGTTTTTGTCCCATCTTTGTGGATTTATCGAGGTCGACCCTTTCATCTTCTTATGTTACTTCCTTCTTGACTTTTGTTCTCCACGGATCGAGGATTGACGTAGGGGGCTCTCCTTGGGCTGTGGACCATTGATTCGCCCGGTCTCCTTCGATCTCTGAGTCGCCTCATCTACCCATTCAACCCCCCTGACATCCCTTGGACTTTGACCACTCTTCCACCCGTGAAACCCAAACTTTGGAGCTTGCAAGCCTTTGACAGTAGGAGTGAGTTGCAATCGTCAGGAGGAGATGCGTGCGTTGAATCGAGCGGCTCCAGCTCGCTGGAGTAGGGTCGCCCAAGCTAGTCTACAGTGTCCTCTTGGGTGAGTTTCTCTTTCCTTCTATGCTCTTTTCCATCTTTATATTATCCCTAGTAGATTCTAGCGCGTCTCTATCCTCGATTTCATCCCAAAATCGTCACGATCCTCTCTCGATCTAAGCTCGGACAAGCGTTGAGCTTTGCCGGCCATCGTCAATCGAAACCAGATGTTCTATCTGCCCATCTATCCTACTGTGGGGTCAAGGCACTTTGCCCTCAACCCCTTCACCCTTTTCTTGCAAGACTCGTACTTTCCTTCGCGCCAGGAGCAATTTTTGGTCAACACAGGAGATCCTGGAGACCCTCAGCTCCGCCACCTCCGTGCGAGAATGCCAGTCCACCCCAGCGAGTTTTGTCGCTCCCAGAACCTTGAGGAAGCATGCCGGAGCACCCGAGGCCATTTAGGAGTATCATCGAGCAATGGAGGAGGAGGAGCGGAGCCGGGGAAACTCGCCTCACCGGAGGAGGATCCCTGTTCTTACATCGACCCTCTACACCTTTTGATCTGGCCCTGATCTTCCAGGTCATCCAGCCATCGTTCGATCATGCATGCCCTGCACCGTCCGATCGTCATCAGCTGTCTAATGTGGGCCGCAGAACATGAATCGTCATCGGTCGTCCCTGATCCAAAACGTGTCCAAGTGAAAGAATGTCGGCCGTTTGATCGCTCGTGCTTGGGTATTTTGCAACTTAACCCGGTCATCTTTTTGAATTTATTAATTAATACCAAAGCTTTCATTTGCCATGTTATGTTTTTGTAATAATTGCATAAAGACCCTCGTATTAGTTCAATTTGCATTTAAGTCCTTGTTCAGGTCAGCCGATAGAACTGGGATATTTTGCAACTAAGCCCTTCCGGGGTTTAGTATTTAGATTTTAGTCGGATTTTTTATTAATTAACTTATAACTTTTTAGTTGATTTGCAAGTAGGCCCTTGTCTTTTTGGGAATTACAGTTATGCCCCCGCCAGGTGCGCACGTGGTTACCCATATGATACTTGGCGTTTTTACAGATACATCCTCGTAGCTTTTTACATTGAGTTTTGGTCCCATAATTTTGTATATATGTTATAATTTTCCGGAAAAATTACAACTAGGTCCCTGAACTGTGAGATATTTGCAAAAATACCCCTACTAGGGTTGTAATTTCTTTTTGCTTATAGTACTTATTTCAAGCATCTACAAAACACTGAAAAAATCCCAAAAAATTACCCTAGCTTCCTGTTGCAATGCATTTCCACGCCATATTTTTATTTTGCATTTTTGAACCATTTTAATATTTATAACAATTCAAAAACTTGCATTTTCATCCCTGTTTGCATTAGAAAATCCATAAACAATATAAAAAGCCTTTGAAAAATTCCCAAAAAAATATATTTTGTTTATTTTTGTGTGTTTTATATTAATATTAAAAATCACTAAAAAATATAAAAGAAAACCCATAAAAATTGCAAACCCCCTAAAACCTTCATCAAAATATTAAAAATCCATAAACAAATCACAAAAATATAGTTTCTGCGCTAAATTTTTTGTATTTTATTGTATTTAGTTTAAAATTAATTTGGGGAATTTTAGACTCTGATTTGTGTTTTATATCTCCATTTTTTTCGGATTCATATTTTATTCCCTGTTTTCAGTATTTTTGACTTAGAAAACCCAAAAAAATTAAAAAAAATATAGAAAAATCACAAAAACATTAGAAAAGCATAAAAAGCACAAAAAGATTTTATTTCCTCTATTTTGCTTATTTTTACCTATTTTTATATGTACATTATCCCTCCCTTCTCTTATTTTATATATCTTATTTTATAATTTAAAGAAAAAGAAAATAAAAAAATATTAAATATAAAAAGAAAATACAAAATTAGAAATTAAAAACCAAAATATAGATATATAAAATTAAAAATAAAATTAAAAAATATAAAATTAAAAACCCAAAAAAATTCAATTTGGCTAAGTATTTAACATGATATTGGGTGCTTGATTTTTATCTCGCCAGCTTGACACCTTTGCTTCCCGTGTTTGACCCCTACTTGCTTGCCACTATACAATTTTAGTAGGGTATAATAAATTTTAACTCCTACTTTTAATTGCTCAATTATTTGTGTGGGTTAATTGTTGGTCAACGTGAGGATTGGAGTAGTCACCTTAGCGACAGTGAGCCTGAGTTGTTAGGCCATTACTTAGCGACTCCCATCTTTTTGTTTTTCAGGTCCCCCAAGTGCACCAGCATCTGGTGAAACAATCCCCAGAAAAATTGTAAAAAAGTCCAAGTCCAGTCGGGATATCATTAGTAGACCCCCTGATACAAAAATAAACACGGGCAAGTGCCCCTGCCTCTCCAAAACGAAAAATGGGCAAGTGCCATCTCTCAAAAGAAAACAAAATATAACGACCAAAATAAATATAACTCTGTATGGATAACCCGCTCTACTCCTCTACAACCGGATCTAAGAAGAACGATCCGATCTCTGCACTATTAGCTTAGTCGGTTTCTTAAGAAACCGGATAATCACGCAGACCCTACAAAATAGGTTAGCTACAGAGAAAAAAAATTTAAACAAAAAATCAAAAGAAATAAGAGAAAAAGACTAAAAAAACGAGAAGAAGACTCCAATAAAAGTACGAAAAACTGCGAGAAAATAAAGGAAAAATCAGATAAAGGAAAAGTCAGACACAAAACTCTTGAAGAAAATAAGAGAAAATAAAAAAATCAAGAGAATCAGAAGATATATAAAACAATCAAAACAACGAAAACTTGAACAAAATTGAGAAACGCAAAAAAAGAAGAAAATAGAGAAAGAACAGAAAAATATCGCAAGAAACAAAACTTAAAAAATCTCAAGTGCGGCTACACCTTCCCCGCAACGTCACCATTTTGATAACTAAATTTTGCCCAATAGAGAACCGCTTAAAACAAAATTTTGATTATTCAAACAAAAACCAACACTGATGAAAAGATTGATGTTTCACTACTTATTTATCCAGGTGAGGTAGAAAATCATGCTCGGAATTTTCAAGGAGAGAGAAAATATTTTTGTGATATTTTTATCTTTCTTTTATTTTCTTTTCAAGATGAAAAAACTCTTTTTAGGATTATAATTTTTAAAATTTTTTATTTGATTTTAATTTTCCAATTTTTATTTAGTTTTCAAAGAGATATTTATCAAACAAATTTATCTACAATATGTATGTGAAAAATAGAGTATATATAGTAGATAAAAGACCTTGAACAACGGCCTCGAAAGAAGACAGGAAAACAACTCAAAATGGATCAAAGATTGAGAAAGAAATCCAAAATATGAAACTCTTCATCGAAATTTGATACAAGAACTTTCATGTTTTAAGTTTTTCTAATTTAATATTTTCTATTTTTCTATTTTTCTTTTATTTTTATATTTGAATAAATCTCATTGGGTCATGTGGCTCCTTCTGGTTAAGCCACGTGCCCCTCCTCCCTTTGCATCATTCGTCGGCCTGCCACACCGTCCGATCGCCTTCTGGGCACCGTCATCTCAACCATCTATCCCCCTTCATCCTCCACCCTTCGATCGGCACCTCCAGATCTAATCTAGAGCGCCGCTTCCGCCCGCACTGCGACTGTTGGATCACTAGATCCAACGGCCAAGCTGCCTTACTTGCAGCCCTTCAATTCGACCTAATTGATCAGATCATGGCCACTCTATCGCACCCTAACCCCAACTGTTGGATCGCAAGATCCAACAGCCGTACCTTCATCTCCTACCTCCAACATCTCTCTCTCTCCCACGTCCACCACAAAAACCACGCACCCCCTTCCCATTTTCTCCACCTTCCTGACACCACCCTCGCTTCTCTGACCAGGCCAGGTCCAAGCCATAACTCCCACCATCTTTGTGTGCCTCCTATCCTTGTTCCTCTCTTTTCTTCTAGTCAGCATGAGCCTCCGAACCCACCACTTCCACCACCTACACCTCTGCCTTTCCCTCTTCAAATACGCCATCTCCGTCCTCCTTCTCCCTTGTCTACCTTTATACGGGTCGAGGCCCAGTGCCTCTCCTCTCCTTTGTGACAAAAAGGGGACTAATCGAGGATGTGAGGATGACCTCCGATCCTGCTGACGATCCATGGCCATGATAGGCCATGACACGACCCTAACACAACCAAGGAGCTGCTCTAATGGGTCGCAAGAGTCCAGCGATGACTGGAGCTCCCCTTGGAGATCAGCCTAGATTGCTTCGTCTACCATACATTCTTCAACCTCCAGGTAAGTCCCCTCTTCTCTTCCATCTTGTTTCTTCTAATTATCTTGGTGCACACAAGTATGTTCACCCTCAGTTGATTACCTCACTATCTTCGCCTCACCTCACTCATCCTCGCGCTACACTCTGGCCACCTTCTTGGTCCTCCACAACCTCTAGCCACGTCGTTCATTTTCTCCGCCTTCATGGTGGAGGAACCAGATGAGCCTCTGCCTTCTCTGCTCGATAAGGCTTCCATCTCACCTCATTGCACAAGAGCACAAGACCTACACGCTTTGGATATTTTCCACTAACACTTGCAGGAACACTCCTTCAAAGGTCGGACATCCGGCAGAGCCAAGTTCTCAAGCTCTGCCTCCGACGTGGGTGCATCGATAGCCACCTCCAAAAAGGATGGTGCCTTCCCCATGCTCCAACCTTGGTCTCCATACTTCCAGGATTCTGCCTAAGTCTTCAGCTAGCCCGGAGGATGACGATGGAGCTCATATAGCCCTGCTGGAGTGCCATTTACGCTAACCGATATCGACGGAGGAGGAAGCGCCAGAAGGTACATGTGTCGTTGGATGGCACCCCTCCGGTGCCCATCAAATGGGTCATGATCAGCCATGTCGACCACTCCGAGGCCTGGAGGTTCGGGCAGTCCAAGATAGCTCCTAAAGATCAGATCCCTCCACGTAGCTCCAGCCTCCGCCCTAGCCTCCCGAGCCAAGCACCAAGCCTCGCCTTCATCCGAGACTAGCCCTCACATGCTCCAGTCACATGATGGTGGGTAAATTGCATCCGTGCCCCGTAACTTTCTCCAATTTACATTCAGGTCCCTGTAGGCACGTGCAATGCATGCATGCCTGGGGTTATTTGCAAACCAGTCCCTCCGGGTTTCAATAATTGCACTATAGACCTTGTGTGCATGGAAAATTTACATGGAAGGCCTTGCGGTTATTGTTAATTACATTTATGCCCATGTTTGTGATGATTTTGTAATTATTTTCATGTTTTCTTCACGTTTATGCCCCTAGACTATTTTGCGAATATCTTGAGCAAATGATCTCCGTTTAAGTTTATTTCAATTTCATTTTGAAGCATGATTCATTGTCTATCCATTAGCATTATTTATTTCTTATTCTGGCACATAAATCAGGATGATAAATTCTAGTTATATAGTGTCATACGTTTAATGATTTTTAATGCCATTTCTTAGTTTATCAGTTAAATTTTTTTCATGAATTGATCCTGAAATTAATCACACATTTATTGCTCAATGATTTTATTTATGTAGGGTACATTTGCATATTTTTACTTGTGTCATGTTGCATTATAAAAACAAAATAAAAAGGGCGGTCTTTTGTTCATGCATCATCTGTCTTTATTGATTGCATCATATTTCCTTGTTGTTTGACCAAGTAGTTGTTAATTAATCACTTGATATGAATATTAAGAGTCTGAATAGCAACATAAGAAGCTCGTGTCCCTGAATTCAACTTTGGTACACTTACCAAGTAAAATAAATTCTCCACCTATTCGAAAGGGTGGACTTTGATGAGGATCCATTTTTCACCTCATGTGCTATTGTTAAAACGATGATATTAGAGAGGTGATAACACGGTTCTTTAAGTGACATTGTTTCCAGGGACAAATATCATCTTTTATTTTATTTGGTTTTTACTATTTGATTAAGTGTTAATTTCTAACTCGTATGTCAAGCAATTCGTTTCACATGCATTGTTTGTTAATTCTCTAATATCCATCTAATGCTTGCTTGTTGTGGCAGGTACCCTTAGCGACCAATGACACTTGGAAGACAAGGAGGCCAAGAGTGGGAGCTCCCGCCATGAGGAGCCACAGAAGCACCATTGCAGAAATTAATGAGAATTAATGTGTCTCGCATTGTTCATGTCTTCATGTAATAATTGTCTTTACAGCGGTCTTCATTTGAAGACTCGCAATTGTAAATGAACAAAGAGTCATTGTGGTTGTGTGGGATTTGCCCCACTTGAGTGTCGACATAGGATTAGGCACGCAGCTCTCCGAGCTATTTTATTTCATATCTTATGTGTTTGATCGTAGGTAGGACACACAAAAAAATTGAGACGCACGTAGACATCGCTTCACTTAGCCAAAAACAAATCTATTCTTTCCTCACTAATATAAGCATGCTAGGTACGATTTTCATCGACTTGCATACATTTAGTATTGGATTCCAATTCAGTCTCTCAAAGAAAGCTAAAGTAACTGAGATTTTTTATCTTTAGCATAGATCATGATTCAAACATATGCATCGATTTTTTCTCGACTTCTCTACCTGGATTTATCACATACGATTTAAAGGGAAATTGGGAATGGTCGTTAGACGATGTATGCTTGATTTGTGCTCGCATTAAAATCAGTGATAACCTTGAAGCTAAAATTGGGACTGTTAGTGAATGTCGAACAAATAAAATGTAGTAAATTTATTCTTGGAGAGCAACACCCTCTTTACGTAGGATATTATGAACTGATGTAACATTAAGCCTTGCGTAAATGAGAATGCACTTGATTTGATCACCAATAAAAATGAAAAGATAAAAGACCAACAGTTGTTGGTTTCATGTGTGACTTGGAAAATCAATGGTGTTGCTTGGTTGATTGAGCCTTGTTTGTAAATTTTCCAAACCCTCCCATAGATACAAGGTACATTCATCTCCAAAGATTCATTCATGTGTAAATCCATCCTAAATTCTTTGTTCTCCTCAGGTCTCTCTAAACTAAACTTATCCATCTCTTTACTTAGGCTATTCTCAGCCTAAGTATAGGGGGACCTAAGTCCCAGTGAATTCCAGACCCATTTATCCTTCTTTCCGGAACTTAGGATATGTTAATCTAAGTGTAGGGGGCGTCCTCCTCAGTTCTAATATATCTTCCTATATCTTAACTTGAGTTAAGGCTTTGTATCACTTAGTGCTATGAGGACATAACATAAGTTAAGTATAGGGGGGGTATACCATATATACTGTATATATACTTTAGCCATAGCTCTTATTTTGAAAATTTTGAAAAATTTTAAACTTTTTTGGGATAGATGATGAATCCGCATTTCATCATCTTTATTCTATCATTTTGGCACCAAAAACCCTAGCAAATGCCTGTAAATAGCATTAAATAGAACATTTTAGCATTCATGCATGTACCTGTATATAGTGTATAAAATACTATAATTAAAGCCAAAATTATAGAATAAATAAAAGAAAAGAAAAAGAATAAAATATTATAAATATTTTATGACCCAAACCCCCGAGACTTGGGCATCTTGATGAATAGGTCGACAAGGAATAGAGTAGGGGGAGATAAGGGTTAAATACCTGTTCATTTTATCCATTCTTTATTCATTTTAGGACCTATTTTTGGTTCCACTTTTTATACATCAAATAAAGAAACTTTGTACATGAAAGTTGTAGATAATTAAATATAGAAAAATATAAAATTGATTTTACTGAAAAATAATGTACAGATAAAAAGTTATGGTCTGAATAAAAATCCAGAATCCCAACTTCCCAGACCCGTATCTCACAACTGAAAACTCCAAACGCATCAAACTCACTTTAATTGTATATAGAAGAAAATAAGCTATTTAATGGCGGTGGTTTCGCATTTGGCGGAGCTACGGTTTGAAAGTTGAGTTTTGGACCCACATTGTATATTTGTACTGATTAAAATATTCAATTTATTATTTATTAGTTATTTTTATATTTTTATATTTTTATAATTATGTAAATATTACTTATAATAATTATGTACATTAAAACAGGAATAAAAACCCAAAAAAACTCAAAATAAAAATACTTGCATATACAAAACACAAGTATTATACCTATATACATACCTATACATTACCTACTTGTATTTTATTAAATATACAAAATACATCAGAAAAATAAAATAAAAATATATTCATGTGTGCAAAAGTATCTTATAATTTTGTAAAATAATAAACAAAAATAAACAAATTAAAATCACAAAATAAAAATAAATTAATAAAATATATAGACATTATACCTATAAGGGCTAAAAAAGGTAACTTACAAAAATATACTTCATAAAAATAATTAAAAATCACCATAAAATAATTTAGAAAATAATAAACATTTTTTATTTTATAACCTAAAAATAATAAAATCATTTTCGATTTTTAAATGAATTTACAAAGGTTTTTCGAGGGGTTTTTCCTGGTTGGTCCACGTGGACCAACCAGGTGGCGCCCCCAGTTGACCCCGGTCAACTGGTCGCCTCCCCTCCTGCGCCCGTTGTCAGAGTTGGTTTTTGAGCCAATTTCTTGGCTTTATCGCAACCAAACCTTTCACCTTTCGACTCGATTTCTTCTGCAAATCTCTTCATCGATCATCCACCTTGCCCGCCCCATGATTACATTGGGCCAAGGACCAACGATTGCTCCAATCTTCGTTGATCTTTGAGCCCTTGTCACCTTAGGTCAAACCACTTAAAATGAACCCCAGACTTTGGATTTGAATTTGAGTCCCTTCGGTCCACCCCTCATTGCCTCTCTTGTGCTCTGTGGATTCTTGGAGGTGACAGCTCCACCGTGGTCCCTTCAGCCAAGGCGTACGAGGTCGGAGGCGTCTCCACCACCTCCCCCAACTCCGACAGTCGAGGAACCTCATTTTCTCTGGCTCCGGCCATTGAGGGCCCCCTTCCTCTTATTTCTCATTCGCATCTTATTCGTGTTAGTTCTAGGAGTAAAAACCCTCAAAAATACTTAAGGTTCATCGCTCGAATCAACTGATCATTCATCTTGGCCGGAGCGCAACTCCGGCCAAACACCCCAAGTCGCGTTACGCCTCGCTGCCACCATCTTGAGGTCCAGGCAGTTTGCCATGGACCTCCTAACCATTTTTGCAGGTCAACGCGCTTTGACTCGCGCCTGGAGGCGAATTTGGAGCCTCGTCGGAGCTCGCGAAGCCCTCCAGCTCCGCCGGCCTCCTGCGAGCACCCCGGCCTTCGCCGTGGTATTTTGATGCCCCCAGGAGGAAGAGGAGACCTCCAGGAGTCTCCACGTCCATTTTGAAGCCCAACCGCCACCGGAGGACGGAGATCTAGCACGGAGAAGCTCGCCCTCACCGACGTTCTTCGCTGTTCTTGGTCCTAGCCTCCGCACCGTTGGATCGTGGAGAAGCCCCAGATTGCACAGCATCCGTCCGATCCTCCATCGCCTTCACCGTCCGATCGTTCGAGGAAGATCTAATCTCAGCCGTGCATCGTTGAAGCGTCATCGGTCGTCCGTCGCTCGCCACATGGATAAGTGGCCTAGTCTCCGCCGTTGGATCGCGCGCGCAAGGGGTATTTTTCTACTTTAACCCCGCGCATTTTGTATTTACTATTTAGTACACAACTTTCATCTGTAGTGTAAAAGTTTTGTAATATTTGCATGTAAACCCTCGTATTTATTTTATTTGCACTTAGGTCCTCCGCCACGTCACCTCACGTGACATGTTCACGTGAGGTGTGGGCATTTTGTAGGGAGGCCCTCGGCCCTTTGGTTATTTCGATTAAGTACCAGAAATTGTAGTTTAAATGTAAAACTTTTGGGAAAATTGCATGTATACCCTCGGGTTTTGTTGAAATTACATTTCAATCCCTGCCAAGCGCGTGCATTTCACGCTCCCTAGTGGGTATTTTGCGCCGATACCCCTGCGGGTTTGCTAATTGGTATTTGGTCCTTGAAATTAAATATTAAGTGTATTATTTTGTGGAGAAATTGCTTGTATGCCCCTGGACTTTTAGATATTTGCACTTATACCCCTACCAGGCTGTGACATTTTTGCTTGCTTGATCTATTTAATTAGGGCAACATTTTAATTTGAAAAATTCTCAAAAATTCAAGTTAAGCTCATGTGTGCTTGTTCTTTAACGCCCTATTTTTATTTTTTGATTTTATTGCATTTTATTATTTATTAAAAATCAAAAAATTGCTTTTTACCTAATGTCTAGTTTAGAAAATACCAAAAAATATTACAATACCTCGAAAAATTCCAAAAAAATTTCCTACTGTCTATTTTAACCTACTTTAGTGTCAGTCCAAAAACTACTAAGAATTTCAAAAGAAAAACCTTAAAAATTCAAAAATACCTAAAAACTACAAAAAAATCTAAAAAATTATAAAAAAACTCTAAAAATGCAAACTCAACACCTGTAGGTTCTATATTTTATCCTCTTTATTTTAAAAATAGTATGGAAAAATTTTGTGGCTGTTTGATATTTTTAACTCCCATTTTACCCCCAACTAGTAGCTAATTCCCTGTTTTCCTTTATTTCAGTATTTAAAAATACCAAAAATATTTTGAAAAATACCCAAAAATCACAAAAATAGTAGAAAATTATAAAAATACCAAAAAGATTTTATTTCTGAATTTTTGGTTATTTTTGCATATATTTATAAATCTTGTAGCATCTCTTTTATTACCTTGTGTATATATTCTACTATTGAAAAAGAAAAAAAATAAAAAATAAAATATAAAAATCAGAAAATTAAAAATCAAAATACAAAATTTGAAATTAAATAAAAAAATTAAAATTTAAAAACCCACAAAAATATTTGGTTGCATAGTGTAGACATCACTTCACTTTCACTCACACACACACTTGTGCATCTGCCATGTTTGCTACCTGTGTTCGAACTCTCTGCATACTTGCTTGCTCTACATCTTTTGTGCAGAGTTAAAAATAAATTTTAACTCCACATTTATTTCTTATTGCTTGATCTATAGTGCGGGTTAATTGTTGATTAATTAGGGATTTTTAGCGGTCACCGCAGCGACCCTCGTGTTCCCGCTTTGTGTGGAATACACGACCCTAGAAATTCGTAGTTATCAATAGAGTATACATTTTCTTGAACTAAGTTGTATGAAATGTTTTCAAAGCTTAGAAAATTCTGTAAACTATGTTACATTATTTTAAAGAAATATTTTGAAAATGGTTTGAAAAATGGGTTTTACTTGTTTTGAAAAATTATTTGAAAAATGTTAAAATCTATATCTATATGTGACACAATTTGGAAAATCTTTTCAAAAATATGTTCACAAATTAGGGTGTAAATGAGACTAACTTGTGTCTGTAAATCTTTTTTCAAAAAAACCTAATGAGTTGATTTAGTCCCTGACACATTCACGTTCACACAATATTAGTGAAGTTCAAGAACACTTGGTTTATGAGGTCTTGAGATTTCGAGTTAACCAGCCTTAGTCATTAGGGTTTTTGATTTAATTAATCACATTTTCCTAGTTTGAAATATTTGTGTGCTATATTGCATGATTAGTCTCTACCTTAAGAATATGATCGGCACCTCACATGCACGACTACAGTTGTGATGAAATGAGTTGAAATTTCACTTGAGGAACTGGTATGAGGGATTTGAGTTTGGACCTGATTTTATGATGCTCGAGGATGGGATAAAATCAATGAAGGCTTCATGAAACCTGAGTGTCGGCATCTTTGGCCAGTATGAGAGCATGGTTCTTGTACTATCTCTTGGCATTTACCTATGCGCCAGGATGCGATGAAAAACTAAAAAATTATTGATCATTGTGTGCCAACTTTTGGTAAAAGCAGTGGAGCTAGCCAAAATTCAAAAGAAAAGAAAAGAAATAAATGTTGGAAGAAAAGCTCTCACCATACAAAGTAAAATAACAAAGAGAGCTTTCCATCGTATAGTGATACAACTCTGGGTGTAGAAGGTACGATAGGTACTCAAAAAAGACACACCCCGATTTACTCCTAGGAAAATAAGTGCAAACGACTCCAACTTCTCTTGATGGACACAGTGATTAACAACCAAAATACATGTGTTGAGTTAATAAGTCACTCGAAAGGATCCTTGTTCCAATGAGAGGGAGAGAAGAAATGACACAATCCTATGCCCTCCATCAACTAGCCTTCCATCTACACTTTGAAGTCTGACAACTAAAGATATGGTAGATTGGATGCAAGAAATAGTTTATTCCCTAGTATTAAGGATTGGGTTCTTAGGAGAATCTCTTGGACCGGAACCTTTGGTGACATTGAGACTCTACTCTTGCAATTGTAGTCCACACTTAAAGTCATATCCTTATTATTTATGTATACAAAGAGAGTCTGATGATTAGGGAAATCGGATACCTTTTGATTAAAGCTTGGTTCAGCTTAGAAATTTTGATCTTTAAAATTGGGAGTTCTTAAACGGACCAGGTCTTGTATTCATATGCAAATTCAGGGGTTAATCAAACTTATGCATGCTTGAGATGCTCGAGGATGAGCATAGTTTAAGTATAGGGGGATGGTGAACCTCAGATTCATAATAACAACAACAAAGCCTTTTCCCACAATTAAGTAGTCTTGGCTACATGGCCTCCATTCAGATCTATCTTGGGTCAATCCCGGGCTTATATCAAAAAAACTAAGATCCCTTCGTATAGTCTCTTTCCAACACTTTTTGGGCCATCCTCGCCCTCTCTTAGTCAGCTCAACATCCCAACACTCGCATCTCCTAACTGGTGCATCTGTTTATCTTCTTTGCAAATGACTAATCATCTATAGCGGTTTTCTCGCATCTTATCCTCGATCAGAGCTACACCAACTTTCTTTTTTATTTCATCATTCCGAATCTGATCTTTACGTGTGTGTGTCCATACATCCGCCTTAGAATTTTCATTTCTGCTACAGCCATTCTCTGCACATGTCTATGGTTCACAGGCCAACATTCAGATCCATAGAGCATAGCAGGTCTGACGGCTGCTTTGTAAAACTTTCCTTTATTTTTGAAGGAATTTTCTTATCACAGAGAACAACGGAGGCTCCTCTCCACTTTATCTAGCCTGCATTTATTCTATTAGTAACATCTCCATCAATTTCTCCATCCTGTTGCAAAATAGATCCCAGATATCTAAAAGAGTCTCTCTTCCAAATGTTATTGTCACCAATCTTTACCTCAATTCCTTCACCATTGCTTCATCAAAGGTGCACTCCATATATTCCATCTTAGCCCTACTTATATGAAATCCTTTAGTCTCCAATGCATATCTCCAAACCTCAAGCTTCTCGTTTACTCCACCTCTAGTCTCGTCGATCAACACAATATCATCAACAAATAACATACATTGACTCATCCTGAATATGACTTGCCAACTCGTCCATAATCAAAGTAAAAAGAAATGGACTGAAAGCCGAACCGTGATGTAAACCAATGTTGATGTCAAAATAGTCAGTCTTCCAGGACAGGGTCCTTACACAAGATAAAGCCCTATCATACATGTCCTTCATGAGGTTAATGTATAGGACAAGTACTTATCTCTTCTCCAAAACTCTCCACAATATTTCTCGTGGGACAGAATCATAAGCCTTCTCCAAAGCAATAAAGATCATATGGAGGTTCTTCCTTTTAGCTATATAAATCTCCATTGTTCTCCTCAGCAAAAGGATGGCTTCAATAGTTGAGCGACTTGGCATGAATCCAAATTGATTTTCTTTTACATTGGAAACTTTCCTCAGCCTTCTTTCGGTCACACGTTCCCAAATTTTCATAGTGTGACTCATCAACTTGATACCTCTGTAATTTGAACAATTTTGAATCTCTCCTTTATTCTTATAAAGATGCATCACAATACTCCTCCAATCTTTAGACATTTTCTTGCTTCTCGAAATAACATTGAATAGATTTGTAAGCCAAGTCAAACCGTGCTCACCTAAAACTCTACATACTTCTACAGGGATGTCATCCGGTCCTACACCTTTCCCAGGTCTCATAACCTTTGAAGCCTCCTCTAGTTCCTTTCTTTGGATTCGTCAATAACTTGCACGATTCAAGTAACTTGCACTACTAGCTAGATCACCCAAAGTGATCTTTCTATTTCCTTCCCCAATGAAAAGTTTATGGAAGTACTGCTCCCATCTAGTCTCTATGTCCTTCTTAGTAATAAGCACATGACCTTCCTCGTCCTCAATGCATCTCACTTGAGAAAGGTCTTTGGTCTTTCTTTCTCTTGCTTTGGCCAACCTGAATATATCCTTCTGGCCCTCCTTAGAGTCGAGATTTTTATAAAAAAAAAACTTCATAAGCTTTTGACTTAGCTTCGCTTACAGCCTTCTTTGCTTCTTCTTTGTTATTTTTGTAGTTTGTGATAATTTCTGTTGTTCTACCCTTAGACATAGCTTTAAAGCATGCTCTTTTAATTTTTAGTTTCTCTTGCACCCCTTCACTCCACCATCAAGCCTCCTTTTGACCTAGCGCTCCTCCCTTCGACTCGTCTAGTATCTCTTTGGCTATCTTTCGGATACAAGATTCTACTGCCTCCTACATCTCGTTTGCACTTCCGCTACAATCCCAAGATAAGTCTTCTAAAACTTTTCCTTGAAGCCCGATTGCTTCAGTGGAAGATTCCACCATCTAGTTCTAGTGATCTTAGAAACCCTCCTTTTCTTTAACAGTCCTTTTATTTGCACATCCAAGACTAACAAGCGATGTTGAGTTGTCAAACCCTCTCCTGGGATTACTTTGCAGTCTTTACAACACACCCGATCTCTTCTCCTCAACGCAAAGTAATCTATTTGTGTTCTAATTGGCCCATTCTTATAAGTAATTAAATGCTTCTCCCTCTTCTTGAAGAGAGTGTTTGCTATGAAAAGATCATATGCCGTTACAAAATCCAGAATGGTTTTTCCCTCTTCATTTCTATCCCCAAAACCATGTCCTCCATGAACACTAGCATACCCTGAAGCATCTTTTCCACATGTCCATTAAGATCTCCACCTATGCAAATCATCTCTCTTTGTTGGATTCCTTGTAAAATCTTATCCAGATCCTCCCAAAAAGCTTGTTTAGTCCTTTAATCTAAACCAATTTGTGGTGAATAAACTGAGATGATATTCAGAATTTCTTTTTCAAGCACCACTTTTAGCATAATAATCCGATCCCTAAATCTTTGCACCTCAACCACACAATCCTTAAAATGCATATGAACAACCACTCCAACACTGTTTCTACCCTTATCTTTACCTGAATACCAAAGTTTAAACATTGTCTTCTCGATCTCCCTTGCTTTCTCTCCAACCCTTTTAGTCTCTTGAAGACATAGTATAGGAATCTTCTTTCTTTTCATCGTATCCACTATCTCCAATAATTTAGATTGAAAATTAATCCCCTAGATTAAAAATTTCAATAAAATTAGATTAAATAGTGTATATATTTTTGTTATAAAAATTAATTAAAAATACAAAACAAAATACAAAAGAAAAAATGCAGTGATTTTATTCCTTAAATATGCTCCCAAAAATAGTTCTCCCTTTTTTTAACTTATTTTGTGTTTTTGGTCAACATGAAACTTGTAGATCTCATCAAGATCTACAACTTTCTTGTTTTAAGTTTTTTCTAATTCGACCTTTTTCTAATTATTTTTTATTTTTATTTTTTATATTTGAATAAATCTCATTGGGCCACGTGGCTCCTTCTGGTTGAGCCACGCAACCTGCCTCCCTTTGTGCCACCCGCCGCCCTGCCACACCGTTCGATCGCCTTCTAAGTGACCTCATCTCAACCGCCCGTCCCCCTTCATCCTCCACCCTTCGATCGATGCCTCCAGATCTAATCTGGAGCGCCCGCTACTGCCCTGACACTACCGTTAGATCACTAGATCCAACGGTCAAGCCGCCTCACTTGCAGCCCTTCGATTAGACCTGATTGATCAGATCACGACCGCTCCATCGCACCCTAACCCCAACCGTTGGATCGCAAGATCCAACAGCCGCACCTTCATCTCCTACCTCCAGTCTCTCTCTCTCTCTCTCCCACGTCCACCACGAAAACCACGTGCCCCCTTCCAATTTTCTCCACCTTCTCGACGCCACCCTTACTTCTCTAAACAGGCCAAGTCCAAGCCATAACTCCCACCATCTTCGCGTGCCTTCTAGCTTTGTTCCTCTCTCTTCTTCTGGTCAGCGTGAGCCTCTGAACCCACTACTTCCACCATCTGCACCTATGCCTTTTCCCTTTTCAAATGCACCGTCTCCACCCTCCTCCCTTGTCCAACTTTACGCAGGCTGAGGCCCAACGCCTCTCCTCTCCTTTATGACAGTAAGGGGACTAATCGAGGACACGAGGATGACCTCCTATCCAGGTGATGACCCATGGCCATGGTAGGCCATGACATGGCCCTAACACGGCCGAGGAGCTACTTTGAAGGCTCGCTAGAGTCCAGCAAAGGACGAAGCTCCCCTTGGAGCTCAGCCTAGACCGCTTCGTCTGCCATACATTCTTCAACCTCCAGGTAAGTCCCCTCTTCTCTTCCGTCTTATTTCTTCTAATTGGTTATGTGCACATAAGTATGTTCACCCACAATTGATCACCTCACTAGCTTTGCCTCACCTCACTCATCCTCGTGCTACACTCCGACCACCTTCTCGATCCTCCACAACCTCCAGCCCCATCGTCCATTTTCTCCGCCTTCACGGCGGATGAACCTGATGAGCCTCTACCTTCTCTGCACGATAGGGATTTTACCTTACCTCACTTCACATACGCACAAGTCCTGCACGCTTCGGCTATTTCCCACTAACACTTGCAGGAACACTCCTTCAAAGGCAGGACTTCGGGCGGAGCCAAGTTCTCAAGCTCCACCTTCGACGTGGGTGCATCGCCATCCACCTCAAGAAAGGTTGGCGCCTTCCCCAAGCTCTAGCCTTGGTTTCCATGCTTCTAGGATTCTACTTGGGTCTTCAGCTAGACTAGAGGATGACGGTGGAGATCGTGCAACCCTGCTGGAGTTCCATTTTTGCTGCCAGAGAGCGACAGAGGAGGAAGCACCAGAAGGTACATGTGTCATTGGATGGCACCCCTCTGGTGCCCATCCAACAACTCATGATCAGCCACGTCGACCACTCCAAGGCCTGAAGGTTCGGGTAGTCTGAGCCAGCTCCTGAAGATCATATCCCTCCACGTGGCCCGAGCCTCTGCCCTAGCCTCCTGAGTCAAGCATCGAGCCTCTCCTTCATCGGAACCTAGCCCTCACGTGCTCTGGTCATGTGGGGGTGGGTAAATTGCATCGGTGCTCTACCACTTTTCTCCAATTTGCATTCAGGTCCCTCCAGGCTCGTGAATGCATGCGCACCTGGGGTTATTTGCAAACCCCTTCAAGTCTTAATAATTGTAATATATTCCCTACGTGCATGGAAAATTTATAGTGAAGCCTTGCGGTTATTGTTAATTACATTTATGCCCATACAAGGACCTGTTTATGATGATTTTGTCATTATTTTCATGTTTTCTTCACATTTATGCACCTGGACTATTTTGCGAATATCTTGAGCATTTGCTCTTTGTTTAAGTTGATTTCAATTTCATTTTGAAGCATGTTTCATTGTCTATTCATTGACATTATTTATTTCATGTTCTAACACCTAAATCAGGATGATAATTCTAGTTATATAATGTCATATGTTTAATGATTTTTAATGTCATTTGTTAGTTTATCAGTTAAATTCTTTCGGGAATTGATCTTGAAAATGATCACATATTTATTGCTCAATGATTTTATTTATGTAGGGCATATCTGCATATTTTTACACTTGTATCACATTGCATTATAAAAACAAAATAAAAAATGGGTCTTGTATTCATGCATCATCTGTCTTCATTGATTGCATCATATTTCCTTGATGGTTGACCTAGTAGTTGTTAATTAATTCACTTGATACGAATATTAAGAGTCTGAATAGCAACTTAAGAAGCTCGTATCCCTGAGTTCGACCTCAGTACACTTACCACGTACAATAAATTCTCCACCTATTCGAAAGGGTAGTCTTTGACGAGGAACCGTTTTCACCTCTTGTGCTACTGTTAAAACGCAGGTAGTCGCTCAATGGGGTGGTACTTCTCGAAGCAGCACGCCTAGCTGGTGGCAATTCAAGACTGATGCATCCTTGGAACGACTTCCCCTGACATACCTCCTCCATGTAGAGATCCTCTCGGGGCACTGTCAACGTCGTATGTGGCAAGGATAAACGGGAAAAGTTGAAGGTCAGGCAGTTGTGAATTGGAGAAGGAAGATTAGTTGTGAAGGACGAGGGGAATTATATAGGGCTATCGGAGGTGTATTAGGTTAGATCTAATGGGGGTGGGTGTTGGGGTAGTTAGGTCTAGGGAATCAAGGGTTTAGATCATGTAATGGGTGAACGATATGGAGGGAATAAATCCATGAAGATGGTTGGTCAGAACAGCTTCTAACAACCATTCTTGAAGAAGATGAATGAGGTGCCGACACGTGTCAGCACCTGGTTGGCTAGATACCAAATAAATTTATAAATTAAATATAAAATAGTAAATAGTGTTATCTTAAAAAGTTATAAGAATAAAAGTATATATTCAAATTAACATATTTATTTTATAATTTATTTTTATATTTAATAAATATTTCATGAAAATATACATATAATATTAATAAATATGCATATAGTATACTTAATAAATAGGATTTTGATTTTTAATTTAATAATTTATTAAATAACATACTATTTTTATATTTATTAGAATAATAAATATGATTGTATGATATTTATGGATTTTATTAAATTAATTTATATATATACATACAAGAATATATTCTACAGTTTAATTTCATCTATAAATTAGGGGTTTTGATTAATTTAAAATATTATATACTGTCTAAAAATTCTGAAATAAGTTATAGATAAATACAAGATCAAGAAAAAAATTAAAAACTATAAAATGAGTAAAACTAAAAATAGTGTGTTATAAATAAAATAAATAGCCCAGAAACCCAGTTGTCATTAGGTCCCAAAATTATCTTTTTGCAAACGAACTTAGATTTTAGTGAAATCACTTTCATTAATTAGATAATATTATTTTATGAACTTTAAAGGTGAGTAAAGTGAAATTCGAGTTTGTATGAAAAAGTTATGATGTTTGGATTTTAAGAAATTGACTATTTGAAAGTTGGATTTCTGGGCATATATACAAGATAATATTTTGAACTTATTTTTATATTTTTCTATACATTTTTAGAAATAAATAGGAGAAGAGTTGGTGAAAATATGTTCAAATGAATTAATTATAAATCTTTGATGTTTTGGTATTATTTAATAAATAATAAATAATGTATGAAATGTACAAATAATTCTTTTTGTGGTTTTGTTCCTTATCTCCCCCTACTTATTTGTTTGTCGACCAATCCATGTTGACTTGGTTTCGGGGGTTAGGTTATGTAAATATATCCTTCGGCTATATTTGTATTTTATGTGTCACATTGTACATTTATACATATTTATAATCCGCCTTCTTTAATTTTCTTTATTTATATTCTTTTATTTATTACATTATTTAAGTGCATAAAAATGCATTTGTATTCATGAATGTCATTTTGCTAAGAAATGAAAATTAATGGATATTTACATGCATTTTTTAAGGATTTTAAGAAAAAATGCAGAAAGAATGTTAATGAATCATGGATTCATCAGTCGTCTGGTTCTGTAACTCCTTTGAGTTTGCTCTCCTCAACGACCTTTGTGAGGATGAGCCATGTTTTCTGGCATTCGATGATTTCTCTAACCTTTCGACCATATGTACATCAGATTCCTGACTGCTTAGGGTCTCCTGATCTTTACTCTTGGTATCTTACTGATACTATTATTGATTTGAAGGATTCCATCATTGATCCATCATTCTCAACATTTGATTTTGTCAGCTTCGTTCACTCATTCCTTTCTTACAAGCTGATGATTTCTTCTCAACCACTGATCACTGGCTTAATTTTTTATTCTCTTCTCCTGATGTCATACACCCACTTGATTGCATATACAGGAGTTCTTTTTGATCTCATCGTCGTTCTCACTATGAGACGTACGATGGCATTCTCCTGACAAATGTCGCCCAGAACCCTGATACATCGTTGTCCTAACACTTGCGTCCGGTTGGGGGCATAAAACATAGCGCTCGTTGAGAGGCACCTCAACACTCCATACCTCTTATTGATACGTGTTTCATCTTCAATTCCTTCAATCTTTCTTGTGTCCTACACCTCAGATCCATTGTCTGATTATTACGTCCATACTTAGGACGTACTTTGTCCAAAACATATGGGGTGTAGACTAAGTTGTTCTTTCTTCATTTTATTTCATCGCTCATATAATTTCCGATACTTAGGGATATGTAACCCTAAGTATAGGTTAAGTGATGTGTTCATAACGTAATGTAATTTTTCTTTTTATCGGTTTATCGGTCTCCTCGCTTGTCTCCTCTCTTGTCGATATTCCTATCTATAATTAAGGATCAATTACTCTAAGTATAGGGGGAGACATACTGAGTTGTTGATCTTTTCATTCCCACCCTTGACCCTCCCTACTTTGTATATAGTATGTTATACTTAGGAATATATGATCCTAAGTACAGGGGGACAATTGACTTCTTATTCCTTCATTATTTAGTCGTTTAAGTGTAGGCTTTCCTATACTCGGTGCAAGTTATGTCTTCCTTTTTCTCTCTGATCTATGAGGACATAGCTCAAGGTAAGTATAGGGGGCGTATATACGATGTATATACTTTATCCATAACTTGTAAATTCGTATTTTTGAATAATATTTCTAAAATACTATATGAATCTATGATTAATTAATTGTGAAGAAAAAACTAGTGTAAATACTTATAAAAATTCTTCAAAATTCTTTGTGATAAATAAGGTTAGAAATGTTTTGCCAATTGATTTTGAAAAATGGTTGCTAAATATTTGAAGAATCTTTTGAAACCGTTTGAAAAAGTTTTTATAAAATATTTCAAACCTTTGTAAAAATATGTTGTTTGTAGAGATTTCTTTTATTTATTTGAATAACTTTTTTGGAAAATCAGTTTGCAAATTATTTGAAAATGATTGTAAAATACTTCGAAAAATCTTTACAAAATGCTTTTCTAATGTTGTAAAAAATTGTAAAAATGCATGTTAAATTAACTGTAGAAAACCAATTTTTGAAAATGTTTGTGAAAATTATTTCAAATATTTTGAGAAGCTTGTGTAAATTAGAACTCAAATAAAAATCTTCAAAATTTGTATAAAACTCATATACATAACTTATAAATAACCACTAATAGTCAACTTGTAAATTCCTAGTGTAAAAATACACCTCAACTCTTGTAAATAACAGATATACTCCCACGTAAATATATGCACATATTTCCTTTACTAACCTTTATTAAAAAATCCATAAAAAATGCAAAATTCTAAAACTCATAAAAATTTGCAAAATATTTTCAAAAATGAGCAAAAAATTACCAAACTTTTTCAAAAATCCATAAAAAGTTCAAAATCAGAAAATTATTTAACAAAAAGATTTTTGTTTTCATTGCATATGCATTGGCATTTTTCAGATTGATAATGACAAATGAACTAGTCTTATTAAAATCTGAAGATCAGAGCTTGGTTAGAACTTAATACACTTATTCACATGAACCTTATAGGAACTGGAATTGAGGCACTTTAGGTCTAGTAGACTTAATTCTTTGAGACCACGAGACTATGTTCAAATGTAATCTTGACTACCTACGTAGAATATTTCAAGACACACGAATGACTCATGTCAACAGTGACCTAACTAGCATACCCGCACCTTACACTTTACTCAACTCAGTTGAAGTGGTAGAGGGCTGGATTTTCCGGCATGAGGCACAAGTGAATGGAAGCATACGAAGTCACAATCTATGGCCATTGGTGCCCCAACTCAATCTAGTAGACATGAGGTCTAATGACATGATGTTGTTGGTTTCAATAATGCTTCAATAGAGGGATAGTCTACTGTCTCATGAGGAAAAAGTCCTTATGCAAATGATGTTGTAAATGGTATTTTAAAAATGTAAAATCAAAATCTCAAAAAAAACATAGACGAGCAAAAATAAATGAAAAATCAATTCCCGTCGGAGTATATATATATATATTCAATAAGAAAGCTTGTACATCAAAGTAAAAAATTCATGTGAGCCTGCAACTGGATGACTTGGCTACACTGGTCAAGCATAATAGGATTGGTAGCTACACTGGCTACCATCCATTCTCTTCTCCTCCTACTCTTCTTGATCCAGTTACACTTAAACTTAGAAGGGGATGCCTCTAGAGGAAAGAGTTGTTGGATTGGGGAATTAGGATCTCCATGTCGGAAAAGACAATCTCTTTACCGCTTCAGCTGAGAGGAGCTACATATCACTTACATTGTACAGGATAGATTCATAGTCATATGGGACTGCGTATGATATTATCATATTCTGACATGGCACTTGAGGAGATTTGGGCATAGTTTTTTGGTTCTTAGAGGATGTTGAGTTTCAAGTCTGCTTGCCAATAAGGTTCTGACCAAACCTAAAATCCCAAGGTCTGACTAAGCTCCAAACTTTGACTTTATGAATATAAGTTTAAGAGTTACAATCAATAAAATTTCTTTTCTTTTCTTTTCTTTATTTTCTCTTTCTGCACTTATTGGCATAAATGATTTTTAGAAACTAGCAAAGGCAAGTATATGAGGATGATGAATCTCCATTTCGTAACCTTTAATATTTTGATAAAAATAATAAATCATTTAATATTTTAAATCAATTTAATAAGGTATTTATTTCCAGTTTTGTTTGCTAGTGGCTGACATGGACAAATGGGAGGTGAGTCCACGTTGACCTTGATCAACTCCTCGTCCCCCATGGTCCTGCGTCTATCAACGGCTGACTGCCTCGATTTCTCCATTTTTCACTGATCGAGGCTTGCATCTTCTCGGCTTGACTTCTTCATGACTTTTCATCCGTGATCGTCACTCTCTCATGTGAATGCATAACCTCGATCAATGGATCACTGAATCGAGCCACGTACATGGTCAAAGCATCCCTTGTACATTTACTCTTCCTCCTCCCCCACTTCAAACTGGATCCATTCTTCATGCACTGGAACCCTTAGATCCACCATAGGTGTGTCGAGCTTGTTGATAGCAAGTGCACCATCGGATCTACAACACGTTTGAGGTTACAGAGAAGAAGATCCTCATAGATGGCAAAGCCCCATCCCATTGTCCCTGCTCCTAGTCCCCAAGTACAAGCATCTCATTTTCTTGCATTTTTAGGTAGTCTTTAGTCCCTTGAACTTAGTGTCGTTTCAATTTTATGGTGTTTTAATTGTTTTAGTATAGAATTAGGTCGAGATTAGTTCGTTGGAGGACTACGATCTGGCCACGGTCCCACCGTTCTCTCCAATGTTTAGCCTCGCTGACCACCCCATTAGTTCCCCTTTCAATTTCTCCAACACAACGTTCTACTCCACCAACCCAGATCGGTTCCACATCTGGAATTTGAGGTCTATTTGCCACTTCGCCAGACCTCTCCGCTTCACCTACTTTTCACTTCAACTTCCACCAAATAAAGGCAATAACCAATTGTCTGAGCCTTGCCTTTTTCCCTACATTCTTATATGTTGTGAAGGATCCATCTGAGGGCCAAAAGAATCACGGGATGGATGCCCATGTACCCGAGCTTTGCAGCGACTCCAAGACCCCAACAATGGGTCCCGAACCTTTTTATCACCTCCGACAGACGTGGAAGGGCTTGGGATCCATTTTGTGCCCTTGGGACGCTCCCAGGAGGTCAGAGTTGCAAGCAGTAGCCGATCGAAGCTTCCATGATGGAGTGTTCTTCCATGTTCTTCTAGTCATATTCTCCATTATTTGATCGAGGTACTTCCCCAGGTAAAGTAAGAGCCCATGGATTTGACCACTCACAACCATTCGATCAACAACTAAGATCTATTCCCAATCGTCAAACCTTGATGCGATACAGGCACATCTCGACCATCCACGTTGATAAGTGAAGACCCATCAACTGTTGGATTACATTTAGAAGGTATTTTGCATCTCCTCGCCTCCCCCTCATTTTTTTTATTATTAATAGCTAAAAATAACCTCTGCAGTCATATTATTGTTGTAAAAATTATGAATTGAACCACAAACTTTCAATTATTACACTAAATCGTCTGCTACGCATGCGTGAGGCGACGTGGCATTTTGTAGATGACCCCTTCGGGTCTTGGTTTTAGTTTTACTCTTGTAATTTTTATTTTAAGTGTTATTTTGTGGAAAGTTGCATCTATCCCCTAGAAGTTTTGCTATATTACAAAATACCCCTACGAGCAATGAATTTTCTTATTTGTTGCTTTTATTTTTATTAAATGTTTCTAATACTCTACAATCCTAAAAAAATAGGGTAAATTCCTTAAATGTTGTTCTATTACATATATTTTTGATAAGGTATTTTATTTATTTTTCTATTTATTAAAAATAAAAAGCAGAGCATTTATTCCATATTTGATTTTAAAAATAAAAAAATTAAATCACTTTTAAGAATTCCAAAAAAAATCAGAGTATCTCTATTTTTGTATTTTGTAACTTCAAACCATAAAATTACTAAAAATTGTAAAATAAAAACAATAAAAAGCAAAAAATAAAAAAAACTTGGAAAAATCAATAAAAAATATATGAAAATCCAAAAATATTTATATTTATCTCTGAATTTTATCTATATTATATGTTAGATATTAAAATAGTTTGAAATTTTTGAGATATTTTTTATTTTTGAATTCCAAAACAATTTGGCATATTATTATAAGTCCCTCTTTCGACATTTTAAATAAATTAAAAAATTCAAAACATTAGAAAAAATATAAGAAAGTTCACTAAAATAGAGGTAAATACTAAAAAACATGAAAATAATTTATTTTTTAATTTTTGACTATATAGTTGTATTTATAAATATAAAACCCTACAAAGAACTTATATATTTTTACTATATATCACTAACAATTATTGTAAATACTTATAAATACCTAGAATATATTTTAAAATCTTTAAAAAATAAAAGGAATGTACTTAATTGTATTTTCCTTACTTTGTATATAGTATACATATATATCAAATAATCTATATCCTATATAGTAATTATCTTATACATATTATATATGCATATATATATATATCTTATTAAAAAGAAAAAGAATTTAAAAAAATTTGAAAATTCTAAAAAGAAATAAAAATTATAAAAATAAAAGCAAAATATATATATTAAAAATTCGTAAAAATATAAAGTATTTAAAACCCATAAAAATATCTAAATAAAAAGACGAGAGAAGGAAAATTTTAGTTTCATTCCCTAATCTTTCTTGTTTGCTCCCTGAGTTGAACACTCTACATACTTACAACTATACACACCTTTTATTGAGTTATAAAAAACTTTAACTCCACACACATATTCCATTGATTTATCATTTTGTGTGGGTTAATTGTTGCTTGATTCACCTTTTGTGAGCGGTCGCCTCAACGACGGCATTCTCGCCTTGTGTAGAATGCCATACCCTTGCAAAAAGCATGTCAACAAGAGCATTATTTGGCTCCACTGAAGTTGTTGAAGCAGTAAATTCATCATCAAAAATTACTTATATAGAGTAGACAACGACCAGGAATGTATTATGCTCTAAATATGCCTTCAACATATAATTGTTGACTAAAAACGTTTGTGCGTTAGACGACAATTCTGATATCAGTACACTTCCATTGTCACATACCATTCTGACTCTATAGGGTACTATCCATTTGCTCTTCAGTTTTTCTAGGAAAATATTCAACTTCGCGTCGAACAACCACACTTTTTGTTCAGATTCGAAGGTCTTTCGTTTGATATGCTTGTTGTGCCAACATTTGACCTTCTCTTTGTACATCAAGATGTTGACATACCTGCAATCTCTAAATTCCATGAGCTTGCTCAGATCCAATTTTCTATGTTGATCACCTTTCTGTGAGTCGAGGTTGCATATGTTCGTTGCCCAAAGTGACTTGTGAATGATCTCCATGGGTAGGTGGCATGGATTTTCATAGATAAGATGATAGGGTAGCATGCCCAAAGAAGACTTGTAGGTTGTTTTGTATGCACAGAGAACCGAGTGCAATAGTTTGACTAGTTCTTTCTGTCCGACCTTATAGGTTTCTACAAGATCGTCTTGATTTCTCTATTGGACAATTCACCCAAGCCATTTGATTAAGGATGATAAGGAGATGTGACTTAGTGATCAATGTTGTACTCCTTTATTAATTTATTTACCTCGTCAGAAATCAGTATCTTCAATATCTGAACTACAAAAAGGTATTATCTTTCAAGAATCTGTAAATTGTTCTGTTGTCTACAGCTCGAGCAGGGATAGCTTCAACCCATCAACTCACATAATCTACAACAAGCAGGATGTATTCGAAGCCCTGACTACTCGGAAATGGACCCGTGAAGTCGATGTCCCATGCATCAAACAAATCAGATATCTAGATAAATTTGAGGGTATGTTGTCTTTAACATGAAGGGTTTTTCCCATTTTTTGGCAGTTGGTACATGCTTTCACATACTCATTTGCATCCTTAAATAGTGTCGGTCACCAGAGGCCACACTGTAGTATCTTTGTTGTCGTTCTACTTCCAAAATGTTGTCCACCATATTCGAGCTTATGGCAGTGCTCGAGGGCACTTTTGTACTCCTCCTGAGAAATACACCGACACCAAATACAATCCACTCCTTCCCTGAACAAGTATGGGTCTTTCCATTGGTAAAAATGAATATCAGACAAGACTTGTCCTTCTTGATTTTTGTCCAATATTATGGAACTGCCCTAGAGATGAGGTAGTCCACAATATCGGCATACCAAGGGAGAGACCCAATGTTGAGAATGGAATCATCAGAGAAAAGAATGACCAAATAGAGATCACTACTCAGGTAACGACAACTTGGCCTATGTGTGTTGATTACAGGTTCCTGAACTGAGCGATAAAGAAGGGTCATTTCCCTCTGCCATTCATTGATCAAGTTCTTGAGAGACTTGTAGAGAAAGAATACGTCTGCTATTTAGATGGGTACTTTGGGTACAATCAATTGGCAATTGCCCGTAAAGGCCAAGAGAAGCACGCTCATCTTCCCATTCGGCACTTATGCATTTCAAAGAATGTCATTTGGCCTCTGCAACACGCCAACTACTTTTGAAGTTGCATTCTAGTCATCTTTACTGATATGTTCGAGAGTTTTCTCGAAGTTTTTAGGTTTTGATTCATGCCTAATGCACCTAGACAATGTACTACATAAGTGTCGTGAAGTTAATCTTGTATTTCATGTGAAAAGAGCTGCTTCATGGTCACATAAGGAATTGTACTGGGCCATGTCATCTCCAAGCATGGCATGGAGGTCGACCAAGCAAAGGTGTAATTTCTAAACTCCATCCACCTCACAATGTGAAGAATGTGAGGCCATTCTAATGTCATGTCGACTTATATCATCGATTCATAAAGGACTTCAACAAACTTGCCCGACCTCTAACTGAGCTTCTTTACAAGGATACTGAGTTCATTGTAGATTAGTCAGTTCTCCAATCATTTTATATATTGAAAGAACTGGTCATTGAGGCACCAGTCCTACAACCACCATATTGGTCTCTTCCATTCGAGATCGTGATCGATGCATCCGATTTTGCAGTTGGGGTTGTTCTAGGACAAAGAAGAGACAAGATGCCATATGCCATCCACTACGCCAACAAAACATTAGATGAAGTGCAAAGAAATTATATAGTTATAGAGCATCGGTTTCTTTGGAACAACATGGCTCGCCCATTTGGAATCATAGATAGGATAAAAAAGGTCTTCTTCACACCACTTCATGATTTCCTTCATGATGATGTCTCGAAGATTAGGGTTTAAGCTTCTCTGAAATTCACAGGATGGCTTGTAATCATCTTCAAGGTATAAGTGGTGCGAACACAAAGCCAGATTTGCCCCGTAGAGATCAGATACTTTTTAACCAAGTGCCTTGTGGTTCTTTTATAGAACCTCGAGAAGTCAAGATTCTTGATTTCGTGTCAGCTTGTTGTTGATAATGACCAGATACATGTGTTCTTCACCCACAAGGAAAGTGTACTTCATACCTATCATGAGTGGATTAAATTCTATTAATTGTTGATCTTGCTCCATTGTTAATTCGGATACCGTACTGGTAGATGCTTGTTCTGCTGATTTTAAATGAGGTGCAGCTCACCTCTGTTACTCCTAGCTCTGAAGTAAATGTGTTGAACATATCTGCAATGAATTATTCATGTTCAGTCTGGCATGAGTATTCTTAAAACATGTTGATCTATGACTCAGATTCTAACTCCTAGTCGGCAAGAAAGCATGGACTGATTGTGCTATCCAAGTCCTCCTCTAAAGAGAGTATTTCCTATGTAACAATGTCATTTAGAGAAAGATGTTGATCGCTCACATCAACAATATCACAATCTTCAACTGATGATTCTGGCTTTCCCTCCATCATATGTTGCTTTCGGTTTGCTGATCATATTCATGGTGACTTTATCAGTGCTGGAACGGAAGGTGATCTTCATAGAGCCTTAGTCAATGACCGCCTCGGTTGTGCGAAGGAACGATCAACCAAGAATAATTGGAGTCTAGAGTAACAGTGCAGGAGATTCCATATCTAGGACAACAAAATCCACAGAGAATCGTGTGTCCAACACAGTCATGATAACATCTTCCAATAGACCTCTGGGGCGCTTGACGGATTGATCTGCAAATTACATGATCGCTCTTGTAGGCTTAAGCGGTCCAAGCCCAAATTCTTGCAGCGGTGAGGACATGAGGTTTATTGAAGACCTGTTGTCAGTAAGAGTGCACTCAAAAACTTGGTTAAAAATTCAGCATCTTATGTTAGGTACTCCCTTGTCTTTCTTCTTCCGCAGGAGGTCACTAATTGCATTTACTGTAGCCATGATCAAAATTTATTTATCTCATCTATTACATATTTTCTTACGGCTATGACGCTTTGAGGAACATAATTGTTTCAATCCTTTCTTCACCGCTGGCATGTATTCCATGGACTCCACGAGTGGTATTTTCAAAACAAGATTTTCAATGATTTCAACCATAGCATGGTCGGATAGTGCATTTTTCAAATTTCTAATTTTTTAGTATTTTTCATGGCATCTGGAAATAGAATTATCATAGAAGAAAATGCATTGTTCTTAATTACATCATTATTTACATATGATTAACCATAAGAGGGTCCATAATGCAAAAAAAAGGCAAAAACATATGTTTATGAGCTTCAGCTTTATCGAGCTGTGCTAGAAGGGATGTAGGTGTTGACTCCTCTAGGGTTGGTCCTTCTTGGCTTTGGCTTTTATTTTATTTTTGTAACTTTTCTATTTTCTTATTTTTTGTAAATATTTCTCTTGAAGGTGGTGATGGTGGGTGGTTGGTGCTTCTCCTCCATCATTTTCTTCCTCACCCAGCTCTACTACTGGATCGGCTGATGCAAAAGATGACTCTACAGAAGATGCTTTATTTTTTACCTTGGCGGTTGCTGATGGCTGCAATACTCTACCACTCATGAGAGTCACCACATTATACAACATATAGTGTGAAATACCTGACTCAGTTGTATCGGTGGAGACATAACAAACAATGCTCTTTGCCTTAAAATTGTTGGGGTTCACCTCACTGCACTGGTATTGGAGTTTTGGTGGTAGTGAGGCCATAAAGATTTTGGGACATCTCTGCGAGGCCTTTGATGAGTTGGGACAAGAAATCAAGCACTGGGTTCATAGGAGCAGCCTCAGATGATTCAGCATGTTGACCATGATTGAAGCGATACTATGGATGTTACTGGGGGGAATACTGTTGATTGTGGCGAGGAGGGAGTTGTTGTTGATGAAATTCCAGAGGATGGAGATACTGACGCTGCATAGGTTGGTGTGATCCCTGGACAAACCTTCCACTGGAGGGTTGGTGATACAGTCAAATGGTCAAAGATTGGCCTTCATGCTTTCCTCCTGGACAGGCCAATTGGGCATCATTATTCCAAATGCCATTCACCTCTTGTATCTGTGCCGATGATAGGAAAAATGGATCTACATAAGAAGGAGGTTGGGGATCTGGCTAATGGAGTATAATCTACTGAGACGACAACAATGGTGATAGTCAGGTGCTTGCACGTAACTTACATGTTGGACCTGAGGCTGACCTCTACTCAGCTGAGGCTATATGGAGATGATGGTTCCTTCTGCTCAGTGGGAATGGTGGTCGTCAGGCTCGTAGACTGATGATGCTCACAAGCAACTCCAATTTTTTAGAAATCAAATCCATCTAGTCTAGGTTTTGGGTCATCTATTCGATCACGAACAATTTTATCCAAGTTTTATGATCACTTTTCAATTATATCTACCTTAAACAGGTGGATCCATATGATGCTGAGGTTGGAGCTCTTATCCCCGTCCACTCAATTAGATGTTGCCATATTAACAAGCTTGTGGTGGAGCTGTAGCTATCGTTTATATGCGCGAGATGAGGATAGAATGGCCTCTCCTTCATACATCTCTTAAAGATATACCAGACGACGTCCTCATCCTTGTTGAAGTGAGAGACCCTACAAGAAGCATCCACAAGCCTCTGACTTTGTGGAGTCAGTCCCTCGAAAATTGTTGGACCAGGCTGGTCCTCAAGATGTCATGGTGGGGGCACTTCTCTTGTAAATCATGGAACCTCTCCCATGCTTCGTGTATGGACTTGTCCAGTCCTTTGGAGAAGTTGTTGATATGTGCTCGCATCTGATTGAGACGACCAAGTGGATAATATTTCTGGAGGAACATAGACTTCAGTTCCTCCCAGGTCGCCATGACCTTCCGGTTAGCAATGTGAGCCAGAGACAAACCATTCCTACAATAAATTTTATTGTAATTTTTGATTTATCAACATAGGTTATTGGTTATTTCACTCCCTATCTTAAATTAAATGAATGAATGCACTAAAAGGTCCCTGTGTATATTAGGGTTATGTACCATGGCCATCTTAATAATCATAGAGTTGTTTATTCAATAGTTGAATCATAGAGGTTGGTGCTTGGATTAATATCTAAGGAGTTAGATTGAGGACTCATTAAGCACCGTCAAATGATTATTAAGAGATGATCTCCAACCTAAGTAGGAGATGGCAATCCTTTCTCATTAGGTTGATATCTGACTGACCTCTTGATGCAGGTCTTGTACATGGGAATAGAGATTCGGAGGTGTCGGATTAGTTAGGTCAAAGAGTTTAGCTTAACCAAAACGAGATAACAAAAGTCCTATGTTGTATACTATCACGATGTAGGCACACATCCTCTGATCGGAGACAGATGTGTTACTATATGTCTAAGTATGTACATTTGGTAGACCAATAGGTTGATGATCTAACCAAGGTCTATACATCGACGAGCTGGTGTGCATATTAGGTCATATGAGTAATGCGATCTCTCAAAGGGATCATACAGGTTCACTTGTGAACTGGAAAACGTTAGCTCACTCATGAGGTGATGGGATCGATAAAATTCCATGCATGGTCATCGTACTTTGGAAGCATGACAAGAATTCGTAGGTATGATGTGTACTTTTGGAAAGCATATGATCGATACCAACTCCCAATGACCAATAAAGGAAAACGATGAAACACTAAAGATGACAGTGTAAAATTGATTTATATCTCCGAGTTTATCATAAGTCTTCCAGTATGCAGGATGTACAGGTATTAGGAATACTTGAGGTGATGTGATCATAAATGATTGTATAACCATGACAATTCCATTATGAGGGAGTGATGAAACATGTCTTGATTTTAGTGACTCCTCTCAATAGAGAAGTAATCTGATCTTGGTCTATGTGTTGGACATTGATCTGAATGAGATTCAGATGCAATGAGAATATTAGATCTATCGTATTGATTTAATCCAACATCTATGAGAGGTCAATGAGATCTGGATTTGATATATGATCTCAATATCCAAGTCACTATACCTAGAACGTACAATCACCATGTACTTATCTCCAAGTATCAGCGGAGAAAGCACATTATTCTTGAAAGAGTTCAAGAATATATTCCATTGTTTAATTATATCTAAGCATTGAGAAATGGATAATTAATGTGAATTAATTACCATGAATTATGTGAATTTGATTCATATTTTTGAATGCATGAGAATGATGATCCTATACAATTAAATGTGATTTAATTATTATTGATAAGAATAATGTGGATAGCACTATCCAATTATTCATATATATTATAAATTTGATTTATAATGTATTAGAGTGAGACTATTGTGATTTATATTTGTTGATTAATTATTGATGTGAATTGGATTCACAATGGATAATTAATTGAAAATATAATTTATATTTTGTTTTTGGTTGTGAATATGATTCACATATTTCCAATGGCATGATTGTAATATTCACAAGATAATTATGAATTATTTTGAGAGATAATTTACAACAAGTGTCCTTGTAAAATCTTGGAGATTTCATGAGATAATGTAATCTCATCGAAAGGAGATTACCCTCTCCCAATTCGAGGAGGTGGACATCCACCAAGTCCTAAGGGGATTAGGTGGACGTCCCCCCTTTCTAGGGATGAGGGCAATCTCATCCTCATTATATCCAAGATTAGTTGATTTAATTTATTATTAATTTATATTGATTTATCAATATATATATATATTAAAATTAAATTAATTGTTTTTTGTGTTTTTACAACAAAATCATGGCCATTGAATTAAACACAAATCAATCTCGTCCATTGATTTTGTGTTGTCCATGGATTGGGATCCATGGACTCCCAAAACCCTATATAAGAAGAGGTAACCCTTGCTCTTCACGTAACTACTTAAATAGCGCTCTCTCTCTTATTCTCACACCACCTTTCTCTCTCCCTTTAGTGGTTGTCCACTCTATCCCTAGCGAGAAGGTCGCTGTTGTCGCTGCATCGCCGTTGTGTTGCCGCTTCGACAACTCTTGGACCACCATCTTCTTTGGTGTGTCCCGCTCATGAAGAAGATGTTTGATATCATGAGATGTGATCACGAGATCCATTGCTTGGATTAACTACTTGGATTGCGAGAAGCACACGACTCATCTCCATGCTCGTAAGTGTCTCCCCTGACGGATCAAGCTTGAGAAAGGAGGTCTCTTCTCTTAGAGATTCGATCACAACCATGCTACAAGAGGTATTCCTTTATCTAGTATGTGGTTTAGATGAAACGATCCAAGAAGTGTTCTTGGATCATGTGGTTTCATCGATTAATTGTTTTTCTAAATTCCGTTGCATCGAGCAACTAGTGCGACTAGACGCTCTCGATATATGATGTGATCCTCACACTTACATGATCTGCTTAAGGATTCTTTCATATCCTTCAAGTCGTGTCAGAGCCTTGTCAGGTATTGGATGTGATCCAAAACCCTTGGCAATCATGATTAATGTTTTGGATGTGCAAGAATCATTGTTTTTTGCATTGGATGCAAGAATTGAATCGATTTTTTATGAAATAAAAACATATTATTTGTGCACTGTTGGGACTTATTTTTTGGTTAATAAAATGTATTCATATTAAATTTGTCCCCAAAACAGTAACCTTTGATTGGTACTAAAATTACACGAAATTTGACTCGAATAGTTCCCGCTATGAAAATTGTTTTGCATGTATTCACGGGTCTATAATAAAATGATTTTTTATCACCGGTTTCCTCTCATGAAACATAAAATAAATATTTAATTAAGTAGAGAATCAAACCATTAAACCGCATGATTTTATTTCGCACGACTCTGACTCTGTTTGCCCTAAATTTTCCATATTTAGTGAAGATGGGTCAGATGATGGTTGGATCATTAAGATCTCTTTATTAATTTGTTTATCATTCAATGTAAATCAAGGAAATTGAGAATTTTCCATGATTAATTGATTATTAATATTTATTTGTGGGAATAATTGATTCAACATCAATTATAATTGAATGAGTGTTTCATGAAAACCCTAAGATATCCTACAATAGTTGTAGGACAATCTCTACATGCAAAACTTGGTTACTTGAATAGGATTGGGGATTTGTTTAGTAAATATCCTTATAATATTAATAAAAATGGTTTTGATTATTATTATGTGACATAACTTTGATTTAAAGTCCAATTATAATCTCAAATACAAAGTGATCAATTGGCATTACCCAAACCTGAGGTGGATATGGTGTCTAGTCAGGGAGCGTTGGGGTAGCAGGTTGCTCCGTAAGAGGTATGTCCCTCCCTTCGATATTGTCCATGACCATAGGTAAGGAAGGGATAATGTTTAAAAGGATCATGATGTATTTTTCTAATTATTAAAATTCAAATAATACATATTTTTGAGATAATACCATCCTTCAAGTAGCAATCAAGTTTGTCGGTTGATTGAATTGGATTGATAATTGATTTAATATAATTAAATTATTTATATCCAATTAAAAACACTCTATTATGAATAGATGTGTATTTACCTTGGATGAAATAATTAGGTGAATATGATTCGTGATAATTAATTAGAATTTGAATATGAGGTGAAGGAACACATAAGTGACATCCATGGTCTCCCGTCAAGACGAACAGTTCCGTCGCCAGGGATTGTATGTAGGAGACGCATGTCTTATGTGACAACTCATGCATACAAGTGCATATGGATCGGGCTCTTTTCTTCTCGAAAGAGTAAGGATGTATATGTAGTGACACCAATATCGAGTCCTCATATTATTTGGGTGATATTGGATTGCGTATAGTGAGTTCTAATCATGTTGACGGTTGGTTCAATTAACAATGGGTCAACATCACCTTAGGGGTGATGGGCCCAGATGTAAAAGACTGAATTGGGAAATGCAAGTTGGACATGTAAGGCGGAATGTGTTCCCACTTCTTTTATCCGAGTTGCAAGTTCTCATATTTTTGGGATGTAACAAAGGTAAAGAGGAGATCCAGTTCATACTAGAGATATAGTGGTAAGGGAATGAACTTTTAAAGTTGAAAAGGCACGACTAATTTGATTAGAAATTCCTTAATCAAAGAATTACAATTGAATATATAATTACTTATATGTTCTAATATAGTACATTCTTAATTTCAGAAAATGAAATCCATGAACCCACTTAGCAGGCTTTTAAAGGTCAATCAGTTGACCAGACCAAATTATTCGGATTGGATCCGAAATTTGGATCTTATCCTTTCTGCTGAGCGCATCTCTTATGTAATGGCTAAGGACAAGTACACATACCCGAAGACTCCAGAAGAAATTAATTCAATGAAAAAAATGATGAAGATCATAATTTGGCAAGGCGTTACATTCTGGGTTCATTGTCCAATGTGCATCAAAAGAAACATGTGGAGATCAACACTTGCTACGATATTATGGTGAATTTGAATGAAATGTTCAGTGTTGTAAACGGCACACAGCGTTACAATATCATGAAAGAACTTATTTGCTGCAAGATTTAGGAGGGGACCGCTATCAGAGAACATGTACTCAAAATGTTTGGGTAATTTTCTGAGCTGGAAACTCTAGGGGCTGACATGGACGTAGATAGCAAGGTGACTTCATTCTGTTGTCACTCCCTAGGTCTTTCAACAACTTTGTGGTCATGTACCACATGAGTAAAATTGATTATAATAATAATGGTCTATTGGTTGCATTAAAGTCTGTAGAGGATGTAATGAAGAAGGATGGCCCCTCTGGCAGTGCAATGGTTGCACAAGTCAAAGGAAAGCGTGGTCGAAAGCATGGTTCTCAATAGGGCCCGATCCAGAAGATAAAGAAGAAGAGTTGAGGCGTTGGCTCATCTTCCAACACTTCCACTTCTATAGCATCAAAGAAAACCAATGTCTCTCATCACTGCAAGAAGTCGGGGTACTGGAGGCGTAATTGCCCAGATTACCTAAAGTCGTTCGACAAAGGTAAAGCCCCAACATGTATGAAATCTACTTTCATCATTGAAACTAATTTTCTCGTTGGATGAGAAGGAAGTTGGGTTATAGATTCTGGTGCTTCTGTTCATGTATGCAATTTGTTACATCTATTTCGGGAAACTAAGAGCCCTGATGAAGGGGAGATAGTCATCCAGATGGGATCTGATGCAAGGGTTGCAGCAGTCGTCGTCGGGACCTGCCGACTATCGTTATCTAATGGAAGAGTCGTAGTACTTAAATAGTTATTTATGTACCGGAAGTCAGAAGGAATCTTATATCTATGTCTAAGCTTGTTAGAAGCGGATATATATTCCTTTTCTATAATAAACTAATCATAAATCATTATTATGGTTTTTTGACTTCTGGTGGACTCTATGAATTGTGCATTGATGAAAATGTCATGAATGTCATTACCCCTAATAAAAACCCTAAAAGATCTAGGGAGGATGGAAATCAATCAAACGTGATTTGGCATCAAAGGCTTGGTCATTTATTTGTTTATAGGATCGTTATATTGATAAAGGATGGACCTTAGATTTTCTAAAGGGTCAATCTTTGCCTCTTGTGAACGTTGTAGTCGAGGTAAAATGATAGGATGCATTTTTGTAACAAAGTTACACGATACGAGGGTATTCTTGACCTAATACATATCGATGTATGTGGTCCCTTCACTACCGCGACCCGAAATGGATACTGATATTATTTGATGTTTATCGATGACCATTCGCGATACGAGTTTATCTTCCATCTACATCATAAATCTGAAACATTTGAAAAGTTCAATGAGTTCAAGGCTTTGGTTGAGAACCAAACTGATAGGAAGATTGAACGGATTCGATCTGACTGAGATGGCGAGTACCTCCCATGTGAATTCAAGGAATACCTTAATGAGAATGGAATTATATCAAATCTCATTCCTCCTGGAACCCCCAACTTAATGGTGTTGCTAAAAGATGCAAGAGGACCATCATGGATATGGTCTGTTCAATGATGAATAAATCACATTTACCTCTTAGTTTCTGAGGATATGTAATAGAGACTGCAATATATATCCTGAACAAGATTCCTAGTAAGTATATACTTAATACTCCTCATGAGCGCTAGTATGGAACCAAACTTAGTGTTAAACACTTGAGAGTTTGGGGGTTGCTTGGTCCATGTGAAGAACATGGATGCAAGTAAGCTAGAATCTCAAATTCGAGAGTGCTACTTCATTGGGTATGTTAAGGATGGTATTAGATACCAGCTTTATAACCCTGAGACCCAAAAGGTTTTCATCTTTAGAGATGTGAAATTTCTGGAGGATGATTTCCTTAAAAGTCAAGACAAAAATGAAGTAGAGGAACTCATTAAGTCCCCTGAGGGTTCTGAGCTTCTGAACCAGAAACTGAAGAGATAAATAAAGATGAAACACTCGTATCTCTTCGAAGGAGTTCGAGGATGGTTGCATCACCTGAAAGGTATGGATTCCATGTGTCAGGTGAAACTGACAATGATCCCGCTTCATTTGATGAAGCACTTGCAGATCATGACATGAATATATGGATGTTAGCAATGAAGTTAGAGATTGACTCCATGCATAAGAATGATGTATGGACCCAAGAGGATCCACCTGAGGGGGTAAAACCCATTGAGTGTAAATGGCAAGAGAAAAAGGGGACCTGATGGGAAAGTAGAGACTTTCAAGGCACAACTCATAGGCAAGGTCTACACACAGAGAGAAGGCATCGACTATGATGAGACGTTCTCTCTTGTGGCTATGCTTAAGTACATCAGGACACTGCTATCTATAGTTGCATCTCTTGACTACGACATCTGGCAGATGGACGTTAAGACAGCTTTTGTCAATGTATACCTCGAGCAGGATATCCATATGGAGCATCCCCAGATATTCATACCTGAGGAAGGTAAAATCTGCAAGCTAAAGAAATCCATCTATGGGCTCAAACAAGCTTCTCATAGCTGGAACATCATATTTGATGAAACCAAACAGAGTTATGATTTTGTGCAGAATCCTGATGAACCTTGTGTGTACAAGAAGCTTAGTGGGGGCGCCATTGTGTTCATTGTACTTTACGTAGATGACATCCTTATTATAGGAAATGATACATGGATGATGACCATTGTTAAGATTTGGCTATCCCATACCTTCGAGATGAAAGATCTTGGAGAAGCCTCTTACATCTTGGGTCTGAAGCTATTTAGAAATCGAGAAAAGAGGATATTGGGATTATCACAACATGGGTACATTAAGAAAATTTTGGAATGTTTACGTATGGAGAGTTCCACGAAAGGTTTCCTTCCCTTAAGACATGGTATCCACCTATATAATGGGATGTCTCCTCAAAGTGTTGAGGAAAAGAAAGCTGTGGTTGGATGCCCCCATGCATTAGTTGTATGAAGCTTAATGTACTCCGTGATGTGTACAAGGACAGATATCTGCCATGCAGTGGGAGTGGTAAGTCTTTACCATTCCTGATGTGGATAACAACATTGGAATGCAGTGAAGAACATCTTCAAGTATCTAAGACGGATGCAAGATTACATCTTGGTCCATGGAGATGGTGATATCCAAGTCTTAGGATACACAGATTCAGACTTCCAGTCAGATATTGATGATCGAAACTCAACATCAGGGTTTGTGTTCTTGTTGAACGGTGGTGTTGCGCTGGAGAAGCAAGAAGCTGGACACTATAGCAGATTCAGCATCGGAAGCCGATAAAATTGTAGCATCTTGGAACTTGGTGTAGTTTCCTCTGATTCTCCCATCTTGCTACTCTACGATAACATTGGAGCCATTGCTCAGATGAAGTAACCTAGATGACATCAAAAGAGTAAGCACACAGAAAGAAATTATAGGACATGCACGCCCACGACGAGCCATTATGCAATGAATGTTATTGCAAATATCATTCCTTGATCTGAAATAAAGAATAACTGATTTGCATAATAGGTCCCTTAGTACAATTAGGGTTATGTATCATGGTCATCTTAATGATCAAACAATTGTTTATTCAATTGTTGAATCATAGAGGTCGGTGCTTGGATGAATATCTAAAGAGTTAGATTGAGATCTCATCAAGCACCGTCAAATGATTATTAAGAGACGATCTCCAGCCTGAGAAGGAGATGGCAATCCTTTCTCTAAAGGTCGATATCTAAACGACCTCTTGATGCAGATCCTCTACTTAGGAATAGATATTCGAATGTGTTAGATAAGTTAGGTCAAAGAGTTGACTTAACAAGATCGAGACAACCAAAGACCTATGTCGTATGTTGTCACGATATAGGCACGCATCCTCTGATCGGAGACGGATGTGTTACTATATGTCTGAGTATGTACATTTGGCAGACCCATATGTTGATGACCTAATCAAGGTCTATACACCGGCACGCTAGTGTGCATATAAGGGCATATGAGTAATATGATCTCTCAAATGGATCATACATGTTCATTTACTAAATCGGAAGACATGAGCTCACTATTGGGAAGATCAACTTCTGTGTGTGGTTGTCTCGCTTTGGAAGCTTGACTGAATTTGTCAGGTTTGATATATGCTTTTAGAAAGTATATGATCAACAACTAGGTATGATATATGCTTTTGGGAAGTATATGATCGATACCAACTGAAAATAGTCAAATGAGAAACTCAAATGATAAATCCCTGAAGTAGACAGTGTAAATTTGATCTAGTACTTCAGGTTTATTCTGGGTCTTCCATTATGCATGATGTACAGGTATTATGAATGGGTGATGTGATCATAAACAATTGTATAACCATGGCGCTTCCATTCCAAGGGAGTGATGAAACAGGTCTGGATTTTAGTGACTCCTCTTAGTAGAGAAGTGATCTAATATTGGTCCAAATGTTGGAGATTGATCTGAATGTGATTCAGATGCAATGAGAAGATTAGATTTGCGGTCTTTGTTTAATAAAGTATCTATGAGAGGTCCGCAAGATCTGGATTTCATATTTGATTTCAATATCCAAGTCACTATACGTGGAACAATACAATCGCTTTGTCCTTATCTCTAAGTATCCGTGGAGAAAGTGCATTGTTCTTGACAGGGTTCAAGGATAATGTCACTATTGATCTATGTATTTGAGCATTGAGAAAATGGATAATTAAATGTGATTTAATTATCATGAATAATATGAATTTGATTCATATTATAAGGAGAGTTATCTAAGATAATTAAATGTGATTTAATTATTACAGATGTAAATAATTTGAATGTGGTTTATGTTATTTGGGCACATGAGAATAGAGACCAAGATGATTAAATATGATTTAACAAGCATATGATTAATGTGGATATCACTATCACAATAATCATGGATATTTTAAATATGGCTTATAATATGATAGAGAGATTTAATTGTAAATAGAATTACAAATTATATGTTGTGAATTGGATTCACAATAAACAATTAATTGTAAATCCAATTTACATATTATGTTGGATATATGAATATGATTCATATTTATCAATGGCATGATTGATGTTTTCACAAATTTAATTTGGAATTATTTTTGTGAAGATAAATGCAATAATAGTTGTTATATTTTATCGTATATAATTAATATATATTAAGGAAGGCAAAACCACCAACAAGGTGGCCGTTCACCTTGACAAAAGTCAAAGGGGGGGATGGTCACCCTTTTTTTAGGACAGTGATTGCCTCCCTTATTATCTCCTTATTATAATTGAAATTAAAATGAATTAATTTGTATCTTGATACATGTATACTATTAATTTATTTTAATTAAATTAGTTGTTGCAAATTTGTAGCAACAATTCATGGTCATTGATTAATAACCTCTTAATCTAAATTGTTAGATTAAGATGGCACATGGATTGAGATCCATATACATCCAACTAGTATAAAAGGAAGGGTAGCGCTTGCCTTTTAAAGCACACACATAATTCCAATAGGGATTAAACTCTCTCCCTCTCTCTCTCTCTACACGCCAACTCTCTCTCTCTCTTTGTGGTTGTCCACCATGGATCCCTAAAGAGAGTCTCCATTGTCATAGCATCGTCGTTATATTGTCGGATTGTTTGCTTGTGGATATATGTCTCCTTCGGTGTGCCTCGCTTGTGAAGAAGACATCTGATCTCGTGTGACGAGATCAGGAGATTCATCGCTTGGATTATTAACATGGATTGCAAGGAGCATGCATCTCATCAACGTGCTCTCAAGCATCTCCTCCGTCGGATCGGACTTGAGACAGGAGGTCTCTTCAATTAGAGATATGATCGCAACCATGCTTCAAGAGGTAAACCTAATACTTGTTTTTAGTTGAGATTAAATGATCCGAGAAGTGTTCTTGGATCATGTGGTTTCATCGTTGAATTTTTTAAATTCCGCTGCCATGAGAGACTAGTGCGACTTGTCTCTCCCAATCGCATACAATATGATCCTCACGTTTCCGTGATGCGCTTAAAGATCTTCCCATATCCTTCAGAAATACCACATAAATAAGGAGATTAAAAAGCATGGTGACATCATAATCACCTAGGTGTCCTCTACCGATAACAGTGTTGATCCTCTTACCAAACCTTTGATGCAGAAGGTTTCCAACCAGCATGACATGAGTATGGGTTTAAGGATTGTACCTGAATGTTTCTAAGGGCTAGTGGGATATTGTTAGCAATGTGAGAGCGAGGTGAAACATTCCTACAATAAATGTTATTGTAATTTTTGATTTATCAACAAAGGTTATTGTTTATTTCACTCCCTATCTAAAATGAATGCACTAAAAGGTCCCTCTATACAATTAGGATTATGTACCATGGCCATCTTAATAATCATACACCTGTTGATTCAAAAGTTGAATCATAGAGGCTGGTGCTTGGATGAATATCTAAGGAGTTAGATTGAGGACTCATCAAGTATTGTCGAATGATTATTAAGAGATGATCTCCAGCCCGAGTAGGAGATGGCAATCCTTTATCATTAGGTTGATATCTGATTGACCTCTTGATGCTGGTCCTCTGCATGGGGATAGAGATTCGGAGGTGTCAAATTAGTTAGGTCAAAGATTGACTTGACGAGATCGAGATAACCAAAGTCCTTGTCGTATACTGTCATGATATAGGAACACATCCGGAGACAGATGTGTTACATATGTCTAAGTGTGTACATTTGGCAGACCAATAGGTTGATGATCTAACCAAGGTCTATACATCAGTGAGCTGGTGTGCATATGAGGGCATACGAGTAATGAGAACTCTCAAAGGGATCATACAGGTTCACTTGTGAACCGGAAGACATGAGCTCACTCATGAGGTATTGGGACCGATCAAATTCCATGCATGGTCATCGTTCTTTAGAAACATGAAAAGAATTAGTAGTATGATATATGCTTTTGGAAATCATATGATCAATACCAACTCCCGATGACCAAGAATGAAAAACTTAATGTTGAAACCCTAAAGATAATGGTGCAAAATTGATATATATCTTTGGGTTTATCATAGGTCTTCCAGTATGCATGGTGTACATGTATTAGGAATACCTGTGGGTGGTGTGATCATAAACGATTGTATAACCATGGCGCTTCCATTCCGAGGGAGTGATAAAACATGTCTGGATTTTAGTGAGTCCTCGCAATAGAGAAGTAATATGATCTTGGTTCAAGTGTTGGACATTGATCTGAATGAGAATGAGATGCAATGAGAAGTTAAGATTTACGACCTTGATTTAATAAAGCATCTATGAGAGGTCCATGAGATGTGGATTTGAGATGTGATCTCGATATCCAAGTCACTATACATGGAACATACAATCACCATGTCCTTATCTCCAAGTATCTACGAAGAAAACGCATTATTTTTGAAAGAGTTCAAGAATAATTCCATTGTTGAATTATATCTAAGCATTGAGAAATGGATAAATAAATGTGATTTAATTATCATGAATAATGTGAATTTGATTCATATTATTTGAATGCAAGAGAATGATGATCCAATATAATTAAATGTGATTTAATTATTATGGATAAGAATAATGTGGATAGTACTATCCAATTATTCATATATATTATAAATGTGATTTATAAGGTATTAGAGATAGACTATTGTGATTTATATTTGTTGATTAATTATTGATGTGAATTGGATTCACATTGGATAATTAATAGAAAATATAATTTACATTTTGTTTTGGGGAATATAATTCACATATTTCCAATGGCATGATTGCAATGTTCATAAGATAATTATGAATTATTTTTATGAGATAATGTACAACAAGTGTTGTTGTAAAATCTTAGAGATTTCATGAGATAATGTAATCTCATGAATTGGAAGGAGATTACCCCTCTCAATTCAAGGAGGTGGATGGTCTCCAAGTCCTAAGGGGATTAGGTGGTCTTCCCCCCCCCCCACCCCTTTTAGGTATGACGGCAATCTCTTCCTCCTGATCTCCAAGATTAGTTGATGTAATTTAGAATTAATTTATATTGATTTTTCTAATATATATAAATTTATTTAAATTATGTGTTGTTGTTTTTTTACAACAAAATCATGGCCATTTAATGAAACACAAATCATTCCCATCCATTGATTTTGTGTTGTCCATGGATTGAGATCCATGGAATCCCAGAACCCTATATAAGAAGAGACAACCCTTGATCTTCAAGTAACAACTTCAATAGCTCTCTCTCTCTCATTCTCACACCACCTCTCTCTCTCCTCCTTGAGTGGCCTTCCACTCTATCTCTAGAGAGAAGGTCACCACCATCGTCGCATCGTCGTTGTGTTGCCGCTTCGACAACTCTTTGATCTCTGTCTTCTTTAGTGTGTCTCGCTTATGAAGAATACATTTGATCTTGTGAGATGAGATCAAGAGATCCATTGCTTGGATCAACTACTTGGATTGCGAGAAGCACGTGACTCATCTCCACGCTCGCAAGCGTCTCCTCCGACCAATCGGTCTTGAGATAGGAGATCTCTTCTCTTAGATACTTGATCACAACCACACTACAAGAGGTATTCCTTTATCTAGTATGTGGTTTAGATGAAACAATCCAAGTAGTTTTCTTATATCATGTGGTTTCATCGATTAATTTTTTTTAAATTCTGTTACATCGAGCAACTAGTACGACTACTCGCTTTCGATTGTATATGATGTGATCCTCACGCTTTTGTGATGTTGTTAAGGATTCTTCCATATCCATCACTTCCCCAAATGGTTAATCTAGTAGAGAGCCTTATCCTGAAGGATGAAGGGGAACACTATCATCTTGGCAATGCCCAATGGAATGCTGGTGTAGTGAGTGGTGTGACAGATACGAGAGAACTACTGAAGATGGATGTAGGGCTCTTCATTTGTGTTCCTGTGGAAGGAGGGAAGAAGAGCCAGAAAATGTGGCTTCAATTCAAAATGCAATTGGCTCATTAGCAGGCCCTCCATTGTATACATCTTCTTCTTCATCACCTCCTCTTCCTCCTCCTATTCTCTCTCTCTCTCCTCAGGTTAAGCAACATTTCTAAGAAAGCATCCTTGTCAAGTGCATGATTTGTCAGCTGCTGCTGGATGGACTAGATGGATGCAAGAAGTTATGCATTCACGGTGTTCGGATCTGATTGTCCCTGATCTGGCCGGTTGATGAATCTGCATTTCATCACCTTTCTTCATTTATTTTAGCTTAAAATCCCTTACAAAACACATGTATAAAATACTAAATCCATATTCTTACTAACTTACATTTGTGCGTAAATATTGTACACTAATTACTATTTTAACCTAAAATAAATAAGTAAATAAAAGAAAAGTAAAGAAAAGATGAAAAAATAAGAAAGGACTGTATATATGTAATATATATAGGCTGACCCGAACCCCGAGAGAAGGTCAAGACTTGGCCTGATTGATCAGGAATAAAGTAGGGGGAAACATGGTGCTTAATCAGAAAATCCAAAAAATGTGTTGTGTATATTTGTATACTTACACTATTTTATTTGTACATAAATTGACATCAAATTAAATAATTTTCAGAACAAAAGTTGTAAAAAAAATGTTTACAAAATAAAATCATGTACAAAATAAAAGTAACCACATCCGGTAAAAGCCATAAAGCAATAATTGAAAGACCAATTCCAGCTCCATATGAACTCAAATTGAACCAAACTCACTTTCATTGTATTCTAAATTGAATTGTATTTAAAATGATTGTGGTTTCATAATTTTTGGAGTTACGGTTGAAAAGTCGGTTTTCTGGGGAGGTTTGTACAATTTTACCATTAATCCTCTATTTAATTGGCTCCTCCTCCCTCATTCTCACTTGATCAATCTTTTGTGAGAGGAGCCCATTCTCTGAGAGCCATCTTGTCCCAGAAGGGTTCCTAGCCTCTGAGTCGTCCGGTGACAGCGAGTCGGCCATCATCGAGGCCATCATAATTTCTATATGCTCCCACAGTGAGATCCACATTTTTCTTCTCTTATTTTTAATCTAGGTTAATCGTAGTTTATTTTTCGCATTTTATTTCGTTGTCATTTTTTTCTATATCTTAGAATCACACAACACGATTTGATCTGAATCTGATCTGATTTTTCACCTTCACATCTCGATCTATTCGTGTTCTTATTCTACCTCACGAAATCTTCCAACTACGGCCGCCTACGGTGGTCAGCAACACGAATCTTTTCCTCATTATTCATCAGATCCCCGTTCACGTATTCCGTTTTGATTTTGGGATTGAGTCGTCATGCTCGCGTCCTAATTTGTTTATAAGTAAAATATATATATATATATATATAGTTTTTTCCTTCTAACATTTGTTTTGTAGGATCAAATAAAAAATTTAAAAAAATAAAAAATAATAATTTCTGCAGTTTCTATTTTAAAAAAAGGTTTTTTTCTCTATAACTGTTTACAAAATTAAAAAAACACACACACAGGCGGCGCCGTTCATCCCACCAGCGGCGCCCGCGTCCTTCAACCGGCATTCCGTCGCTTGGTCGCCAATCTCCAGCCATCCTCCTAGAGAAGCCACCTCCTGCTCGCATCATCAGTCCTACGCAGGCTATCCCATCTGCCTGCAGTCACCTGTAGAGGCCTCCATCACCTGCGCGGCCACCGCCTTTCACCGTCTCGCGAGGTCCACAGCCAGCCACCACCCGCGATCTTTACCTGTCCACAGCCAGCTGCCACCTGTCACCGCCACTCCATCACTACAATGCACCATCGGTCAGCCCCGCCATCCTCGACGCCTTGCTGGCTTTGCCATCCCACTCCCGACTCCCTCGCGCCAGTCCGCGTGCACCTCCTGGAACCGCCATCTCTGCCGCCCAGAATGATGTGCCAACCACCACCGCTATCTGCCTCATCTTCCACCTTCCAAGGGGAAGCACCACCATTGGTCGTCCCATCACCACGTGCCCTACACAACGTAGCCCTTCCAACCCGTCACCGCCATCCTTCACTTGGAACTGCCGAAACCCACTAGCGACTGATCAAAGACCTTCGCAGTTGTCGCATGTGTGCCTTGGAGAAGAAGATGATAGAGGCGGTGGCGCCCCTTCCCTTAGCTTTGACAACGAATGGTGCATCCCCCTTTGTCCCCTGTTTTGGATTGAGAATGAAGAAAGGAGCAATAACCTAGGGGATTATGAAAAAAATATTGGAAAATTTGCAAAGTCGCCCCTAGAGGTTTCCATAATTGCAAGTCAGTTCCACCAGCATCCAGTCACGTGTGGTGCACGCCCTCCTGGGGAAACTGCATTTTTTTCTGTTATTTATTCAATGCTAAAACATTAGTAATTTACATGTCAGTCCCTTTTTTACAGTTATTTTGCATGCCTCTTTTCATTGAAATAAATGGTTTTAGTGCTCTGAAAATTCTACAAAAATTTGTGTAGACTCCTGCTGTGTGCTTGATCATTGTATAAATTTTTCATTGCATTTTATTTTATTTGATATTATTAAAAAATCAAAAACATGTCATTTTTACCTGTTTCAACTTTGAAAAATCCTAAAATTTCGAATATTGCTTCAAAAATTTCAAAAAAAATAGAGTGGTTTACTTTTTGTGTCTTGTATTTTCTTTCCAAATTTTATGCATTATTTATTTATAAAACCCAAAAAAACTACAAAATACTAAAAATATCTTAAAATCATATAAAATTGTTGAAAAATAAAAAAATGTGATTTCATTTCCTATTTGTAGATGATTTCCTGTAGTTTTTAAGATAAATCATTTCCATATATTTTCATTTATCTGCTATTTTCAAACGGAAACATAATCTTATTTTCTCACTGTTTGCATTTTCTCTTGTTTTTGTTCATTTCAAAAATCCTAAAAAAAACCAAAAATCTCTAAAAAAATTACAAAAATTAGTAAAAACTTTGAAAAAAACAAAAAAAAAATTCTTTGGATATTTTGAGCATTATTATATTTGAGAAAAAGTGCCTTTCATTGGTGCATAAATTTGTTTTGAAAATCATATTTTTTAAAATAAAAAAATTGTAAAAATTAAAATAACTAAAAATTTGAAAATCAGAAAATAAAAAATGGAAATAAAAAAGACTAAACATTAAAAAGTAAAATTTTCACAAAAATCATGGTAGTTTGCATTAGAGATTCCTTTTTTCTTTTAATTGATTTTCGATTATTTGAATAACCCTCGAATATTGTAGCCTCCCTGAGTTCGATCATGTTAGCTATACATGTAAATAAGTAGCAAAAATTACTCTTGCTTCATTATTCTTGTAATTAATTATTGGATTGTGAAGAAAAAAATTGTTTGTTTGAGCTGGGAATTTTGGGGATCGCAATGACAGCTTTATATCATTAATAACCAATCCTCGAGATCACGACCCAACACCAGTTCAGTCCTTTTTCTTTCCCTTGAGTGTCCATATCCGATTCAGACTTATATGAATTGATTTACATGGGGTCTAGTGTCGGTTCTGCATAGAAAGATGCATTCTATTGAGATCAACAATATCGTGAATCAGATGAAATGGTTGATCTAGAATTAGGGTCAATTCCATGAATATGTTGAGTTCATTGAATCGATGTCGGTGTCAGCGGGGTCCCAACTAAATCATCCATGAGACAACATCTTGGATAGAAGTGGATTGGATGAGGAATGGAATACGGTGATGAACAATAGATGAAATGAAGAAGGAAACAGTGGAAGAATAAAAAATGAGCTAGGACAAGAAGAAATGAATATAGATAATATGTAAAAAGGACGCAAGTACGCAGAATTGGATCTTTGACATAGTTCTAATTGTAATAAACACAATATAATTATAGATTCACCAAGCCAACATAATGTGAAGCTTTGAGAGCTCGACTATTTTTATCTTTTCAATTTTATTGTTATTTTCATGCAATCTTTGAACAAGTCCTTAGAGGCTAACCCTATAGGAGAGCCAGTACTGCCAGAAAAGTATCATGTACTTTCCACATCCTTAGTAACATGTAACCTACACTTTTTAAAGAGAATCCTTGATATTGGGTCTGGATCCACTACTCATACAAAGAATAGAGGAATAAGCCGATAGGTGAAACCACTACTTCCCCCATAACTGAATCACTTGGACGCAAGATGATAAGACAGACACACCCGTGAGGGCGTGGTCAATGCTCAATACTTTGGACCAGGTCGGTTGTTCTAGACAAGATGAGAACACTCTGCTATAACAATAACATGGTAGTACTCAGGCTGGATTTTGGGCTCTAATCATTATGGGTCATGCCTCACTCAGTCTAGATAGTACATGAAAACAATATGGGCTTTATGAACCCCAAACAATGGTGGCTCGTTATGAATTTTAATTAATGTCAAATTTTATTAAATAGTCCCCTTGTTTTATATTTTTTGGATTCACTTTTTTGAGTATTTTTTAAATATTTCACCTAATTATTTTTTTGTGTTTTTTTTGAATCCTAAGTGACACAGAGCTTATAGAGAAGATGGAAAATCCATGCAAGTGGATACTAAGGGGGAAATCTCACTTTAATATCTAATTGTGCATGCAAAGTAAGGAGACTTACAATGCATCCCAGCTCTCTCCATGAGGTATGCAAAACCGAACTTTTAAATTTACACTACATGCAATGCAAGCTGGTGAAATCGTCCTAAGCAGGACCTGCTATTATCATGAAGAACTGGATTAATTTGATCTAGATCTAAACGTAGGGACCATAGGCACATGCAATATATTAGGTGTTTGGACCTAATTTACTCGAGCAAGAAAGTCCTAAAATATAAGGGTCCAATCACATAAAACAAGTAAAAATAAGGCAGAAAGACAAATCACGGAAAACAAATAAAAACAAAGGGAAAATAGGGAGAATAAAAGTGAAGAAAGCAAAGCAAACGTGAAAAATTTGTTGAGGCCCCAGGTGAACAACCACGGGAATGCACCTCAGAGTGTGAAGCATCCAAAATGTCCAAGTGTTCTTATTATTACAACTTAATTATGCAAAATAAAAAGTCTCTCTTACAAAAATAAAAGAAATTTCTATGCTAAAAACTCTGCTCTTGACTCTCTCTTTAGATCTCTCACTTGCTCTCTCCAATTGACATGTAGAGAAAAGGTCAATCTCCTCGCAGCTCGGGTGCAACGGCTTCATAAGAAGTCGCCTTTGCTACGTGGACCCTCACAAGAAATTCAACAAAGAAGAAAGGTCAAAAGTAAAAAAAAACAATTATTTAGCAGAAGAAATAATAGAGAGAGAAATATGCAAGTGAAAATGTACACTAGGAACCCATCATAAGCATAGCTCCCTAGCAACGATTGCATTTAATAATCACTTGGTCATGAGGGATCCTAGTGTCCAGTCTTAAAGGCCATGCGGTGCTTGATAAATCGGGCCCAGTAATCATTGTATCGGCACCTCTCTCGGCTCTCTGATGTCAACAACCAAATGAATCAACAATAAACCCATAATATAAGATAAATCTACGAAAATGAGTGAGTTAAATTTTATTTTTATTTTAGCTCTATTAAATATGTTTATAATGAATAAGTACAGAGCGTCGAACCACATAGAGGTATAGGGATAGACACATAGTTATTGTCTACGAAGAATAAATAATAATTACTTTTTGTTCTTTTTGGGTTTTTAAATTTTTTGTGGGTTTTAATTTTATATAATTTTTAGGGATTTTTTATTTTTTATATTTTTTAATATTAATTTTTTAATTTTTATTTTCTTTTTATATTTTTCTGATTTTTAATTTCTTTTTCTTTTTAATATGTAATAAATATATATAAGTGTAAAAACATATTAATATGTATGATATAAATAGTGTTAAAGATATGAATATATAATAAATATATAAAATTAGGATAATACAATTAACTACAATCCTTTTTATTTTTAAATAATATTAAAATATATTTATAAGTACTTATGATAATATTTATATTAATAAGCCTATAAATATATATAGTCTATATAGGGTTTTAGATTAATGAATATAATTAAAAATGCTCAAAATTTATATAGTAAAATGTTTTCATTTTTTATATTTTTCTTTATTTTTGTGATTTATTAGGTAATTTATGCAAAATTTTTATAAATTTGTAAATTCTGAAATACTCCAAAACTAAAAGTTAATAATAGGCCGAATTATATTGAGATTTAAAATTTTAAAATAAATGCAAAATTTCTTAAAATTATTTTTAATTTGTATTATTTTATATAAAGAAAAATATAAAATAGAAAAGTGATTTTTTTATATAATTTTTATTCATTTTTTAAGGTTAGGAGGGATTTTTAATTTTTAAGGTTTTTCATTTGTATGTTTTGTGATTGTTGGTCTAAAGTTATATTCTATAATAATAATAACATTTACTTTTTGAAATTATTAGATATGTTTTTCTATTTTTTTGTATTTTTATATCTAAATAAGGAATAAATATCTCCTAATTGGTTTTTAATAAATGGAAAATATAAGTAAAATGCTAAAAAAATTCATGGTAGATTAAGCATCAGATGAAACATTTACTGTAAATTTTCCATGAATTTTCAAGCATAAAAGTTTTCTAATTAAAAATAAAAGGCAAAAACTAATTTACAATGTACTAACAGGGGTATAATTGCAATAAAAATACATTATTGGGGTTATGATCTAATTTAACCTAAAGTTTTGATGTTAATTACAGATTCTAAATTAAATGAAATAAAGGAACCTGGAGAGGGTGCTATGAAATTTTGCCACCTCACATGGGCCACCTTGTGAGGTGAGCTAGCATTATATCTGGTTGTTATTTACATTAATTGTAGGGGTCTAGATGCAATTTTTACATAAAATTTTGAACATCTTTTAATATTTACAGGACTATTTAATAATTACAAAAAGGAGTGAGGGTGCCTAAGTAATTTACCCCGTTAAGTGAGCGCTATCAGATGGATAGGGAGACTCTACGTGGCTTGGTCAACAGACGAGGCGAGGTAATGCTTAGCTGAGATTGAATGGCCTGGATTAGAGCTAGGTCAGGGGCTTGATCCAACGATATTGAAGCGGATTGGAAGAACGTTAAAGAACACCATCCCAATTGGATTGGTGATATCTCCTCATCCTGGCCTTTTCCTTCATAGATGAGGGCCACCACAACTTCCTGGAAGCATTCCGCATCAGCGGATGTCTTCAAAAGAGTATAGGGCCCATTAGAGGTGACCTGGAGCGTCGGCCACTAAGATCTCCTATTCTGGCTTTGTAATTCACTCCAAGTGACTTGGATTGTCGTAACTCCTACATAAAAATGTTAAGGAAAATGAGAGGGTCGTAGTTGACCCTTTCTCGAAGCTGACATCACAAGGGGTAGCAAGGTGATGGAGGTCTAGTGAAGGCAGAGGAGGGGGACCTCGATGGCTCAAATTCTTGCAATATTCGAGGCGAAATGAAGGGGAATCAATGGACCAGGTGGTGAGGATCGAAGGCGAGGTGGACTCGAGGTCGGAAATGGTCAGGGCACAAGCATTTGGTGCTAGAGCTTAAGGTTCCAATGAATCTAAAACCTAAAACTAAACTATTCGAAAGACATATTAACGAAATTAAAACTACACCTAATCTACTAGAGTTAAATGCAAACTGAATAATGTACCTAATAGCTTGAACAAGCTCTGAAGCTTGGAGCAAACGAGGTGTCATCGGAGGTCCTCCAGCATCACTTGGATCCCCCTCCTCTTTCTTTCTCCACACCATCAAGGACAAGGATCGTTTTGATGTCACCTGGCTAATCGACTTGGGGGTCCTATAGGGGTTATCGTTTGGCTAGAGGGGATTAAAATGGAGAAGGAAGCTGAGATTTCTTATTTATAGGAGTGGCAAGGGGCAAAAGGGCGGAGAGGATGGAGGGACGAAGGACGGTGGTAGGTGGAGATGTTAGTATGGGCAAAGAAGAAGTATGATATGGTTGCGGATTAATGGTGGTCTCGAGGAAAATGGACGAGAGGGGAAGGCATGTGAAATTGGCAAAGTTGGGTAGTCACGAGGTTCAGACAAAAGAGGAGGCAGAGGCTGGACATTTGACCGGGGTGTCAATGGTTTATGTGCTCTAGTTGGTCCACGTAGACCAACAAGAAAATTCTAGGGAATAAATCTCATATAAAATCGATAATAAATAAGAATTGAATTTATTATGATTTTTAAAACATATTTTTTTACAATTTTATGTAGTATTTTATTCCTATTTTTATTTATTTTTACAAGTTAATTTATAACATGCTAATATTTACTTGTATGTATATAGGTATATAAACCTATGTTTTATGTATTTTACTTTTATTTTGTATTTTATCTTTCATTATTTTATACACATAAGTTGCATATTTATAACTTATTTAAATACATATATACATAATTTTATTTTATTTTTTTTAACTTTCATTAAGTCCTTAAATAAATATGTATACATATTATATAGGTATATTATCGGTATGTTTACCTATGTATTAAAGTACATTATTTATTTTAGTGCATTTTTTATTATTTTAATTTTAGTATTTACAGGTATTTTAAATAATATTTACAGATGTATAAAAATATAAGAAAGTAAAAAATATGAAGAATGAATATATTGAATGTTATAAACATGTATATTGCACAATGAGGGTCCAAAAGCCAACTTTTGCATCTTAACTCCAAATTGAATGAGCAACCTTCATTAAATAGGTAATTTAATTTTATGAACAATAATGGTTAGTTTGGTGATATTTCATTATGTATGGAGAAAATATAAGTCTGCAAAGTTCTCTTTGCGGCTTTTTATTATGTGTCCCAAGCACACTGTACATTTTTTTAATGAAATAAATTTGTAATTTTTTTTAAATTTTTATATACAAGTTTCGTGTTCATAGTTTATTGATTTGAGATGTGAAAATAGGAAAATAAAATAGGCCTCAAAATGTAATTATTTGGCCATGAAATTAGGGTTTTTAGGTTGTGTTTTCTGTATAATTGACCGCCCTATCTCCCCCTACTTTATTCCTTATCGTCCAAGTCACCAAGATGGTTGGGTCTCAGTATCTAGGGTCACATAGTGTCTTTGACACTTCATTCTTTTTCTTTTATTCCTCTATTCTTTTATTCTGGAGTTTAATATAGTATTTTTATAGTATTTTATACAGTAATTTATGTGCATTCTTGAGTGTTATTTTTCACAAATTAATGATATTTACATGCATTTAATTAGGGATTTAAGGCCAAAATAAAAGAATAAATATTGATGAAATGGAGATTCATCAAACTCCAGGCGTCTCGTCAGAGATCCATTTGTGTCGCCCACACACGATAGAGAAGGACCGTCGAAGACGAGTAGGCATTGTTGGATGATGCCATCCCGATGCTAATCCAACGATGCCTGAGGTGCCACGTCGTCCACTATGGAGCGTGGATTCTCAGTGGGATCGAGCCTCGCCCGAAGTTTTCTCGGCCACCATGTGGCCCGAGCCTCCTACAACGGCCCCACACTTCACCTCGAGCCTCCATCCGCGTGATGAGCACGTGTTGGCATGGGAAAATTGTAGTAAAGCCCTCCATCTTCTCCTTGTTTTCATATAGGTCTAGGTGTGCATGGCTCACATGTTTTGCCTGGGTAATTTGCATAGGAACCACACCAATAGTTGATAATTACAAAATGGTACCCATACTTGAAAATTTTATAAGGAAGCCTAGCCGGTTCTCCGAATTACAAAAAAAGCACTCCAAGGACCTGTTTGAGATATTTTCTCTATTTATTTTGCATTTTTACTGTATTCCCCTAGACCATTTCTTTCATATCTTGAGCATTTAAAATCATTTTTTGTTGATTTCAATTTTATTGTGATGCTTATTTGATGCTCTATTTATTGGCTTAGATTTATTCTCTTATTCGAATATTCAAACATGATATTTAATATTATATATGTAATTTCAAATTGCCTTGCATTTCAATGTCCTTTTATGTAGTCCAGAACCATCTTAGTGCATTAACTGTTAGATGATATTTATCTCTCTTTATTGCTTATTTATGTCGTTAAATTAGGGGCATATATGTACTTTACTTCATGATTACATCACACATTATTCTCTTGCACCTTTTAACTTGCATAAAATCTTTAAAAATGCATTTTGTGGCATCGCATCATATCTTGTCTTTTCTTCATTTTGCCTTGCCTTCTTACATCCCTATTCTAGCATCGTATTATTAATGATCAACATTGTAGTATTAGTAACTGATGAATCTCTGTTTCATCACCTTTATTCTTTCATTTTGGACTTTAAACCCTACCTAATTGCATGTATATAACATTCTTTTATACAAAATAACATTCATTATTTATTTTATATATATTGTATAAAATACTATATTTAAAAACCAAAATAAAAGATTAAAGAAAAGAAAAAGAATGAACTACCATAGGTATTGAATCACTCTAAACCATGAAACTAGGCATCATGATGACTGGGCCTATAAGGAATAAAGTAGGGGGAGATGAGGCCCAATAAATACAATAAACCCTAATTTTCAATTCATCAACAAGTCCATTTTAGGACCTATTTTATACTTTATAATGTGAACCTCAAATTAATAGAATTTGTAGATGAAAGTTGAAGATAAAAATATATAGAACAATATAAAATTTATTTTATGTAAAATTAATACTCAATGTGCCTCGCACACTCAAAATAAAAAATCAAAATCGAAACTTCACAAATATGTATCTTCTCCATATGAACTCAAAATTCATCAAAATCGCTAATTGTATATAACTTTTAATAAGTCATTTAATGAAGATGATTTCATTCTATTTGGAATTAAGATACAAAAGTTAGGTTTTGGATCCCTATTGTATATTATGAATAAAATAATCAATTTATTTATTCTTAATATTTTTCACTATTTGATATTTTCATCATTTTTAAATAATATATGGCATTCAAGTACATATTTATAATAAAAGAAAATAAGTAAAAAAACAATAAAATAATTAAACCTACAAAAATATATAGAAAAGTTATGTATATACAAACATACATAATAAATACACATATTTATTTAAGTATACATATTACTTCAGAAAATTCCAATAAAATATATTTATGTATATTTAAGTAAGTTATAAATAAATAAATTATGTCAATAAAATAATAAAATAGAAAATAAAAATAAATTACATACTATATAGGTCAATATACCTATATTTAAACTTTGAAAAGGTAACTCTTAATAAATCAATTTGTAAAAAAAATAAAAATCATAATAAAATGTTATATAAAATAATAAACATTTTTTATGTTTTATGTTTTATATAATTCATTCGATTATTATTTTATTTTTTATTAATTAATAAATGAAGCGGAATTAATTAACAATACCGAGGACTATCGAGTTTTATTTACTTAATTCATTATTTTATTTTGAATTAATAAATTCTTGTTTTTTATATTTTGAATATTGCAAATTTTTAGGGATTTTTCAGCGAGGGTTAGTAAAGGAACTATATACAGCTATTTACATGGGAGTACTTCTGCATTTACAAGAGTGAAGGTGTACTTTACACAGGGAATTTACAAATTGAGTATTAATCATTTAACATAATTCATACATAAGCTTAATACATGATTTATAAGGATTTTATTTGGACTATTATTTATAGGAGATTCTTAAAACATTTGAAAATGCTTTTGCAAACATTTTGAAATTATATTTTTGTAAATAATTTTGACAAATATTTTTACAAACATTTACAAACCTTGAAAATCATTTTGCAAGTATTTTCCAAACATTATATATATATATATATATCAAATATTTTTCAACCATTTTAAAATCATTTATAAGTAGATTTTTAAAATGTTTATTTGCACAAATAAAAAGAAATTTTGCAAACAGAACTTTTTTACCTAGGTTTGAAAGTATTTTGCAATAGTTTTCAAATAATTTTTCAAATAATTTTTCAACCATATTTCAAATCATTTTGCAGAACATTTTAAACCAATTTATTACAAATGTTTTCAAAGAATTATTGTGTGTTTATTAATTAGCCATATTATTGAAAATACAAAAGTACGAGTTATGGCTAAAGTGTATACAACATATATACGACCACCCCTATACTTAGCTTTAGCTATGTCCTCATAGATCAGAGAGAAAAAAGAAGACATGACTCATACTAAATATAGAACAGTATGTACTATAATGACTAAAGAATCAACGAGTGAGAAGTTGATCGGCCCCCCTATGTATGAAATAATCCTAAGTGTAGCAGAGTGTAAACAAGGAAGGGAGGGTCAAGAGTGGGAATGTATGAATCATCGGCTCGACCTGTCCCCCCATACTTAGGGTGAAATAACCCTATGTATAGAAAAATATCAAGAGTTGAGGGGACATTTGAGGGATCATAGAACTGAATAACTCAGGGTGCTCACCCCCTATACTTAAGACAAAGTATGTCCTAAGTATAGAAGTAATGAAAGGGGTGAGCACCTTTTCGGAAGAATAATAAAAAGGAAAAGGAAAATACTCACCTTGAATTGCAACTATGATTGAATTGACAACGGACAGGAATGTTTCATGCTCTAGATGTGGCTTCAGCAAATGTCCGTTGACTACAAAGGGTAGTACGTCAGGTGACAACGTTTATATGAGAACGCTTCTGCTGTCATGCACAGTCTTCACAATGAATGGCTTGGTCCATTTTCTCTTCAGCTTGCCTGGAAAAATCTTCAATTTTGCATCAAACAACCACACCTTCTATCCAGTTTCGAAAGTCTTCCTATGGATGTGTTTGTCTTAGCATCGCTTGACTTTCTCTTTGTACATCAGGTTATTATCATATGTGTAGTCTTTGAATTCAAGCAATCTATTCAGATCAACTTTGCGATTCTTTCCTATCATCTCAAAATCAAGGTTACACATGTTCAATGCCCATAAGGATTTGTGAATTAGTTCCATAGGCAGGTGGCAAAGCTTGCCATAAACAAGGTGGTATAGAGAAATGCCGAGAGGAGACTTGTATGCTATGCAATATGCCCAAAGAACTGAATCTGGTAATTGAGACCAATTCTTTTTGTATGGTCGTACAAGCTTCTACAATATAGTTTTGATCTCCCTATTTGAACATTCAGCGAAGCCATTTGATTGCGGGTGGTATGGTGTTGTAACACGATGTTCAATGTCGTATTCTAGGTTAATTTCTAGACCTCTTTATTGATAAAGTGGCTCCCCCCATATAATATAAGAATCTTTGGGATCTTGAACCGTGATATGATGTTGTCCTTGAGAAAACTTCAAACTGTCGGTTTTCTACGGTTTGGGCGGGGATTGCCTCCACCATCTACTGACATAGTCGACGACGAGTAGGATGAACTCAAAACCCTAGTTGTTAGGGAATGGCCCCACGAAGTCAATGCTCCAAGAGTTGAAGACGTCGGATATCTGAATATATTCTAGAGGCATTGTGTCTTGCATACTGATGTTCCCGACCATTCTCTGATAGTCAGTACATTTCTTCACATAATCATCTGCATCCTTGAATAAAGTTGGCCACCAAAGGCCACATTGAAGCACTTTCGTTGTCATACTCTTTTCAGAATGTTGTCCACCAGCTTCAAGCTTATGACAGTGGTCTAGGACAATCATTACCTCCTCCTGAGGTAGACACCTCCTATAGATGCAATCTGCACCCTCTCGGAATAGATGTGGTTCTTTCCACTGGTAAAAATGAATGTCAGCCATGAATTTATTGAGTTTCATCCACGACTAGTCAGGTGGAGTCTTCTTGGAATGTCGGCATACTAGGGGAGAGAGGACATATACAAGACAACTTCATCTGGAAAGGTCTCTATGACCGAAAGGGAATTCTACTTAGGAGGATCTACATTAATTATCATGGAAAGATGATCTGCCACCACATTCTTAACATCTAATTTGTCACAAATTTCCAAGTCGAATTCTTGGATTAGAAGGATCTAATGATTTAGACGAATCTTGGTGTCTTTCTTACTCTGAAGGCATTTGATGGCAAAATGGTCGGTTAATTTATTACTCTTAATCCAAGGAGATGTGATCTGAACTTTTCTAACGCAAACACTACGGTTAATAGCTCTTTCTATGTCACTATATATTTATGTTTGGGATTCGTCAAGTGTTCTACTAGCATAATGAATCACAAATGGAATCACATCTTGTCTTAATCCTAAAAAAGCACCAACTGCGAAATTCGATGTGTCTATCGTGATCTCAAAAGGTATAGACCAATCAGGTGGATGCAGGATAGGAGCAAGTGTAATCAAGTCTTTCAAATTGTTGAAGGCTTGGAGAATATGGTCATCCACAACAAAATATGTCTCCTTGCCAAAAAGTGTTAAGCAAGTTTGCTAAAGTCTTTTATGAGTTGTTGGTAGAAACCAACATGCCCCAGAAATGATCGGATCTATTTTAGATTTGTAGGTGGCTCGAGTTTTGAAATCATTTCCATCTTATCTGGGTACACTTCCATGCCACGTTTTGATACCACGTGACCCAGCACAATCCCTTTAGTCACCATAAAGTAACTTTTCTCCCATGAGACTAGAAGGTTGACTTCATAGCATCTCCTCATAACTTGATATAAATAATCAAAACATTGGTCTAGAAAATCGTCCATGAAAAACTCGAGGAAACTGCCCACCATGCCTGCAAATATGGTCAGCATACATCTCAGAAATGTAGCAGGGGTGTTACACAGTCCGAATGGCATCCGTCGGAAGGCGTACGTCCCAAATAGATAGGTGAACGTGGTAATCTCTCGATCCTCAGGAGCAATCACAACTTGGTTACATCCAGGGTAACTGTCCAAGAAGCAGAAATATTCCTTCGTGGCCAGCCTCTCGAGGATCTAGTCAATGAAGGGTAGTGGGAAATAGTTCTTTGTGGTAACAAGATTAAGTCATCTGAAGTCCACACAGACACACCAAGATGTCAAGACTTCGGTCGGGATCTCCTCTCCTTTATCATTAGTTATAATGGTGATTTCAGACTTCTTTGGCACTACGTGCAGGGGGCTCACCTACTTGGAGTCGGAGATGGGATATATGAATCCCGCATCACACCATTTTTGAATTTCCTTCATCACAACCTCTCGGAGGTTCGGGTTCATTTGCATTGCAATTCTCAGGAAGGTTTACCGTTTTCTTCTAGGTAAATGTGATGCAAGCACAATAATGGAGTGATGCCTTGGAGATCTGATATCTTCAAGCCTATCGCCTTGTAGTTTCATTCAAGAACCTCCATCATACGAGTGATGAATCCATGATTCATTAACATTGTGTCTTCATTTTGTCTTAAAACCCTTAACAAATATATGTAAATATTCACTAATTTCCATCTTTTAACAAAATCATACTCATGAATAAAAATGCACTTTTATGCATTCAAATCATGTAAATAAATAAAAGAATAAAAATAAAGAAAACAAAAGAAGAAAGATTGTACATATGTATATATGTACAATATGACTTTATAAAATAAATATAGCTGAAAGATATATTTATAACCCAACCCCAGAGACCAAGTTAGCATGAATTGGAAGACAAACAAATAAGTAGGGAGAGATAAGGAAAGAAAACAATAAAAAAGTAATTAATTACTCATTTTACACACTCTTCATTATTTATCCAATAATTATCAAAACTTCAATGATTTTAAATTAATTCATATAAATATATTTTTTGCCAAACTCATTTCCTAATTATTTCTAAAAATGTATATAAAAATATAAAAATAAGTTAAGAATTATATCTTGTACATATACAAAGAAATCCAACTTGTATATTGTCAAAATCTCAACTTCCGAACATTATAACTTTCTTATATGAACTCCAATTTCACTCTATTCTCCTTCAAAGTCCGTAAAATAATATTCTCTAATTAATGGAGGTGATTTCACTAAATTGGGGTCCGTTTGCAAAAAGTCAATTTTGGGACCTGATCACAACTGGGTTTCTGAGATATTTATTTGATCAAGAACACATTATTTATAGTTTTAATGATTTTTTTAAAAATATTTTCATGATGGTGTATTTTAACCATGATTTATTTCAGAATTTTTAGAGCTTATTCCTTATTTTAAATAAATTAAAAACCAAAATTTATAGGTAAATTTGAACTGTATAACTTATATCCATATTTATTAGTATATTTCAATTAATTTATTAAACTCCATAAAAACTTCACAAATACTTTATTTATATTATTATTATAAATTAATAAAATATAAAATGGTATACTATTTATTAATTTATTAAATTAAAAATCAAATACATATTTATCAAGTAGTGTTTCTACCTATTCATTAATATATATTTATATTTCATAAACTACTTATTATTTATAAAAATTATATATTTCATAATTTAGATAAATTAATTACTTACATTTTTCATTTTTATACTATTTAAAATAACATTATATACTATTTAATATCTAATTTCTAATATATTTTCACTATCTAGCCAACCAGGTGCTAACATGTGTCAGCACCAGGTTCTTCATCAAGAACAGAGCTGTTGCATTTTGTTTCATTACCCTAGTTTCACCTAATTACCTCGTGTCCATCCTAACCTCTTCGTTTGATCCTAACCCTCTAATATACCATCCTAACGTCCTAGATCCACGCCAGCCCTAGATCTCCAACTAACTCCCTTCATATCGTCCTATAAAAATCCATAAACTTCGTCATTTCCAACTAACTCTCATAACTACTTCCAGTTCCAGCAACCAGTGGCCATCGACCAAACTTTATCACCTCACTCCGCCTCATTCTGGTCGTGACAGGGCCCGAGGACCTCCCCGCGTGGAAGAAGGATCAGTGGAGGAGTAGTTCCAAGGCTTGCTTGCCTTGCATCAAGGTCGGAATCACCACGTCGAGCTCCAGTTTGCTGCACCGTCGAGCAGTGACCAAGAGGATCTGATATCCTCTCTTCCCATGTACCTCCTTCGTCTCTATTATTCCCTCATTACTCATGTCTGATTAGCCAAGTTAAGTACCGAATTAGTTAGATTAATTACCATTCTAAGTCTCATGATTTGATTCCAAATCTCAATCGCACAGAATCACTTTTAATTTCTATTATCATCTATCCTGTAAGATTTCACTAAACTATAATTTTTCTTCATGTTCTTGATCGATTTCATTGTAAATCGAGCAATACAAATCTTCAATTGCAGGTCTATCACATATCTTGAGCAATACTTCATCATCTGGAGTTGCATTCAATCTCTTCTTTGATCAATCGTACAACATCGACAAACTAAGGTTTCTAAAACCTAGGCGACCCTTACGCACAGGAGCCAACTTCGACGAAGCCTCCCATCCATCTCCATCATCTTCGCTGCCCTATCTATAGCAGGCGAGCTCAAGGGGTGAAGGAGTCACCCCTCTGGACATGCAGGAGGTCAATCCACTCATTCCCATGCCGGTGATAAATCGAAGAAGAAGCCCTAGCCGCCATTAGCTCTGGAAGAGGAAAAAACATGAAGAATGCCAAAAGCTACATGTGGTTGACACGTAGTGGCAACGAACGACCCAGATCCACGCTTGCCTTCTAATCCAGGCCGTTAGCTCGAAGGGGTAGAACAATTGCATTAAGAGCCCCTACAACTTCCAGAATTCAAGGCCTCTCCAGTAAGTTCCAAAAATTACATTTAGGTCCCCAGAAAGGGACCTAAACGTAATAAACTTTATTTTATTTTCAGTTTAGTCCCTGAACAAGGACTAGGTTGCATAATTTTTATTTTCTTTTCTTGTAGTTATACCCTTGAGCTGTAGGGTACATTTGGATATCTTTTTGACATAATTTTTCATCGATTTTTCTAGGGTAGTTACACAACTGCCCAAGCGAGGTTTCTTGGTACTTTTTGTGAATTTTCAACATGTTATCATTGTGTTTTGATTTTTCTAAATTTGTATCTGTTTTGAGTTGTTTTCTTGTCTTTTTCAAGAAGAAATAAAAATCATGAAATATCTCTTTTCTTCTAAAACCTTGGTATTGATATTCTCCCTCCTCGAGTTTGACCCAGATACACTTACCTGGATAAATAAATAGTGAACAATAAAATAGGAGAGAGAAATCACTTTATCATTATTCTCTCTCTCCTATTTTATTGATTTTTGTTTTATCAATCAGACTTTTGTCTTCGCAGTTCTCTTCTACACCGACTCTGACCTTCATTAACAGCAGGCAAAATTCGGTTATCAAAATGGCGTCGTTGTCGGGGAGGCATTAGCTTTATTATGATTTTTGAATTATTGGTTATTTTTATGTCTTCTTGACTTTTACAATTTTTTTGAATTTTCTCAATTTCTTATCGATTTGTTCTACAACTATTACGGCTTTTACGATTTTTACCTTTTTCATCGGTTTTCTCAAATTTTACGGTTTTATTTTCACGGTTTTTGTGTGTTTGCTAACGAGTTTTGCAGGTCTGCATAATAAGCCAGCTTCTTTGGAAGTCGAATTAGTTGGGAGTGCAGAGACTGACTCCTCTTCTACAAGTCGGTTGTAGAGGGTGGAGTGAGTTGGCAGAATTGTTTTACATTATTTGTATTTTGTAAAGAAAGGGGCATTTGCCTGTTTTTTGTTTTCATATAAGATGCCACATAAGGGCATCCCGACTTGTCCCTTCCTCCCTCTCTTTCTCGGGGTCTGTTTCATCAGGGTTGTACACCTATGGGAGCAGAGCACCCACCGCAGCTTTTATTGTATTGTGGTTTTATCGACAGTTTTCCAATGCTTTTGCGAGGCTAGGTGCTTCCTTAGGTTTTGTGATTTTTTTCTCTGCTTACGCCTTAGTAGATAGTTTAGGATTCGCAACCTGGGTGCATGCTTATTTATGCTAAAAATAAAAAGAAAAAAATCGTTAGACGTTCTTTGAAAATATAAAAAAAAAAGATAACCGAAAACTAAAATCAGGACTGCTAGCATTGTTGGATCTAAAATTAAATGTAAAGGATTCATTTTTTTGGGAGAGCAGTCCCCAACGCATGAGTAGCAGGTACTCTACATATCTGTGAGTGAGGGATGACCCTTAAGGTAGAGCCAGAGTCCGAATTTCTTTCGGGATACTACTTAGTTCGTACATTTAATCACTTAATCTTCAGTGGGGACTCTCGGGTAGCTGGAAATGGTCCGAGTTCCCTTAGCAGAGTGGGAGGTTTAGAGGACACAGGAATAGCACGGTCCTCAAGTAATACACGTAGCCGGAAATGGTCTGTACTTACTACCATAGTGCATAAGAATAGGTGATTTCCTGTAAGAAGTCAGGACAATATTTCTGGGAAGTTTCGGGCACCTATCAACTCACGCTAATCTGTGAAAAGACCTGATTGCCAAATAACCATAAAATTGAAAAGACAAACGACCGAACTTTTACAGTCATCACTAGGTTGTGTTGGTGAATTTGGGGTTGCATTGTGTTTGTATGTGAGGTGTGCATTATACCGCATCTTATACGCCTTCACACTCGTGTTTTTGACTTGACATCGTGCACTCTCCTGATATCCTTTTAACATCGAAGATGATGACTAGATGGATTTTACGCTCAGTCTCCGTGAGTTCTCAACGATCCATCGTCCGTCGTACATCTTCACAGACTCAGGATGTCCCTCTTCCCGAGTTGATACCATCTATTCATGAGAAGAGTCATACCTAGACTCCCTCGCCTCCTAGACCTTCTGTTGAGGCAGACCCATACCTCATATTTTCATCGATTTCTCCTACACATTTTTCATTGAGTTCTTATGAAACTTTTCCTTCCTAAAGGATTCGAAAACTATGGCTAGAGGGAAGGGACCAGTTGAGGATAGATAAGCTGAGGACAGATCGATTGGGGAGAGACACACATATGATAGAACCAATCTAGCAACTTATATTACTACATGGATTCTTAATACACTACAACAGATGAGTTTACAAATCAGAGACTAGTGTAGAGTCCATGAAGATCTAAGAGCTGAGATTGCTGCACTGAGAGAAGGAACCGTGAATCCACCATTGCCTGTCATGGTTCCCGTGACATTGAGGGATGAGTATGACCTAGGAGCTAGGACGCTACACCACTGGATTCGGTTAGCACCAAATCAAGGGTCATACGAGATGAGACCGTCCTTTATTTCTTTGCTTCCCAAGTACAAGGGAATGCTATATAGGACCCATTTACCTTTTTTACAACAATTCGAAATGATTTATGGTACGACTAGCTATCCAGGAGTTATGCAGGAGGCTGTTCGCCTCAAGGCCTTCCCCTTCGCCTTAGCAGATAAGGCGCTCTACTAACTGAGTCATTTGGGGAGGGAGATCTCTAGATGGGACGATATAAAGTACACATTCCTATGTAAATATTTTCCTCTAGGACAGACAAACATGATGAGGAGCCAGATCTCGAATTTTACACAATTACTGCATGAGTCATTCCATGAGGCATGGGATCGATTCAAGGATCTTACTGAGAGCTGCCCACATCATGAGATACCATTAACAGTGCTAGTACAGAACTATTTTGGAGGACTCCAGCCAGATGTACAGGGCCTAGTGAACGCTACATGTGGCGGAAGTATCTGAATAGGGATGTCGAGTCTGTCTGGTCCATCTTTGAGGGGATGGCAGAGAACTCACGAGTTGTTGATTTTACTCGGGCATTCCAAAAGGGCCCACAACCACCACATTAGTGAGAACATCAAAAGGTGGTGCATGTTTCAGAGTCTGAGTCATGACCCGACATGGGCTTCATTAGTGAGAAGCTTACATTAGTCGACGTGATTCAAAATCAAGTTCAGGATTTACAGCCACTGCAAGAGTTGGAGAAACTCTCATTACCTCCCCAGCAGTTGAGCGATCTGGCGAAAGGTGATGGATTTACAACTTCAGTACCAACGGTCCCGTCCTTCTTATAATTCTATGCATGTTCGGAGATCTTTATCCTCTCCTCCCACCCGACAGATTCAGTTTGTTCAGATGAGACAGTGTAGTCTACTGAGACTCTGCAGATTGATTGGCATGAGGATCCTTCCAATGCCGATTCGAGCCAGATCACTAGCCATGAGATGTTGATGTTGATTTTCGGGACACTCACGAGATCAATGGGATATGGTACACTCTGATTCAATCTTCACCACACTTTACTCCTCAGAGCGTACACCAGCAGCAGCAGTACTATCATCCACAGCATGGACGTCCACATTTTCAGTACCACCAGCATTACACGCAACAACAGTCTCACTGGCATGCATATCAGAGACCACATTCTTTTCAATACCCTGCTACGCATTCACAGCTACATCATTACCAGCAGCAGCAACAGTCTTTTATACCATAGAGATCTCCTCAACCGTATGCACCACAGAAGCACACTCCTAAGTAGGAGAGAGTAGACAGTTAGGGACCACTGGATTCGGTTAGCACCAAATCAAGGGTCATACGAGATGAGGCCGTCCTTTATTTCTTTGCTTCCCAAGTACTACGGGAATGCTATAGAGGATCCATTTACCTTTTTTACAACAATTCGAAATGATTTGTGGTACGACTAGCTATCCAGGAGTTATGCAGGAGGCTGTTCGCCTCAAGGCCTTCCCCTTCGCCTTAGCAGATAAGGCGCTCTACTGACTGAGTCATTTGGGGAGGGAGATCTCTAGATGGGACGATATAAAGTACACATTCCTATGTAAATATTTTCCTCTAGGACAGACAAACATGATGAGGAGCCAGATCTCAAATTTTACACAATTACTGCATGAGTCATTCCATGAGGCATGGGATCGATTCAAGGATCTTACTGAGAGCTGCCCACATCATGAGATACCATTAACGGTGCTAGTACAGAACTATTTTGGAGGACTCCAGCCAGATGTACAGGGCCTAGTGAACGCTACATGTGGCGGAAGTATCTGAATAGGGATGTCGAGTCTGTCTGGTCCATCTTTGAGGGGATGGCAGAGAACTCACGAGTTGTTGATTTTACTCGGGCAGTCCAAAAGGGCCCACAACCACCACATTAGTGAGAACATCAAAAGGTGGTGCATGTTTCAGAGTCTGAGTCATGACCCGACATGGGCTTCATTAGTGAGAAGCTTACATTGGTCGACGTGATTCAAAATCAAGTTCAGGATTTACAGCCACTGCGAGAGTTGGAGAAACTCTCATTACTTCCCCAGCAGTTGAGCGATCTGGCGAAAGGTGATGGATTTACAACTTCAGTACCAACGGTCCCGTCCTTCTTCTAATTCTATGCATGTTCGGAGATCTTTATCCTCTCCTCCCACCCGACAGATTCAGTTTGTTCAGATGAGACAGTGTAGTCTACTGAGACTCTGCAGATTGATTGGCATGAGGATCCTTCCAATGCCGATTCGAGCCAGATCACTAGCCCTGAGATGTTGATGTTGATTCTCGGGACACTCACGAGATCAATGGGATATGGTACACTCTGATTCAATCTTCACCACACTTTACTCCTCAGAGCGTACACCAGCAGCAGCAGTACTATCATCCGCAGCATGGACGTCCACATTTTCAGTACCACCAGCATTACACGCAACAACAGTCTCACTGGCATGCATATCAGAGACCACATTCTTTTCAATACCCTGCTACGCATTCACATCTACATCATTACCAGCAGCAGCAACAGTCTTTTATACCATAGAGATCTCCTCAACCGTATGCACCACAGAAGCACACTCCTAAGCAGGAGAGAGTAGACAGTTAGGGACACCACTGGATTCGGTTAGCACCAAATCAAGGGTCATACGAGATGAGACCGTCCTTTATTTCTTTGCTTCCCAAGTACTACGGGAATGCTATAGAGGATCCATTTACCTTTTTTACAACAATTCGAAATGATTTGTGGTACGACTAGCTATCCAGGAGTTATGCAGGAGGCTGTTCGCCTCAAGGCCTTCCCCTTCGCCTTAGCAGATAAGGCGCTCTACTAACTGAGTCATTTGGGGAGGGAGATCTCTAGATGGGACGATATAAAGTACACATTCCTATGTAAATATTTTCCTCTAGGACAGACAAACATGATGAGGAGCCAGATCTCGAATTTTACACAATTACTGCATGAGTCATTCCATGAGGCATGGGATCGATTCAAGGATCTTACTGAGAGCTGCCCACATCATGAGATACCATTAACGGTGCTAGTACAGAACTATTTTGGAGGACTCCAGCCAGATGTACAGGGCCTAGTGAACGCTACATGTGGCGGAAGTATCTGAATAGGGATGTCGAGTCTGTCTGGTCCATCTTTGAGGGGATGGCAGAGAACTCACGAGTTGTTGATTTTACTCAGGCATTCCAAAAGGGCCCACAACCACCACATTAGTGAGAACATCAAAAGGTGGTGCATGTTTCAGAGTCTGAGTCATGACCCGACATGGGCTTCATTAGTGAGAAGCTTACATTAGTCGACGTGATTCAAAATCAAGTTCAGGATTTACAGCCACTGCGAGAGTTGGAGAAACTCTCATTACTTCCCCAGCAGTTGAGCGATCTGGCGAAAGGTGATGGATTTACAACTTCAGTACCAACGGTCCCGTCCTTCTTCTAATTCTATGCATGTTCGGAGATCTTTATCCTCTCCTCCCACCCGACAGATTCAGTTTGTTCAGATGAGACAGTGTAGTCTACTGAGACTCTGCAGATTGATTGGCATGAGGATCCTTCCAATGCCAATTCGAGCCAGATCACTAGCCATGAGATGTTGATGTTGATTCTCGGGACACTCACGAGATCAATGGGATATGGTACACTCTGATTCAATCTTCACCACACTTTACTCCTCAGAGCGTACACCAGCAGCAGCAGTACTATCATCCGCAGCATGGATGTCCACATTTTCAGTACCACCAGCATTACACGCAACAACAGTCTCACTGGCATGCATATCAGAGACCACATTCTTTTCAATACCCTGCTATGCATTCACAGCTACATCATTACCAGCAGCAGCAACAGTCTTTTATACCATAGAGATCTCCTCAACCGTATGCACCACAGAAGCACACTCCTAAGCAGGAGAGAGTAGACAGTTAGGGACACCACTGAGTCTGAGATATCTTCACAAGCCCTAGCACTGAACCAGATAACGGACGTGTTGAGCATGCTCCAGACCGCACACAGGATGGAGATGGAGCGGGTTAATCATCGTCCGGATGAGTTAACCACGCCCAAGATCACTCTCCCACCCCAACCTCATATGAACCCAAACAACATGAGGAGGCACCTAGATCAGGTAGACACCGTTACAAGTACGATCTCATTTTCTGAATTTTTATCTAACTTCATTCGTCTATAGTAGAGGAGAGGGTACATGATGAGGAGCGAGAGCCGATCCATGACACACATCTTGATGCTGAGAAGGAGGACCACCATAATGATGAGGATCAGCGTGATGTTCAGCCTGATGATGAGAAAGAGGGGAGCGATGCTGAGACAGTAGAGATGGACATGGGCGAGTCAGATGATGATACTACGCCAGACCATGCAGACACTCCCGATGCAGGTATTTCTTCTCCAATTTTAGAGAGTTTTGTACATACTTCTGAGACTCTCGTTGTACAAGTTGATCTCGATTTGAATAAAGATATTGATTTTGTTATCCCTGAGATTTTTCATTTTCCTGATGCTTTAAATGGAAAAGGAAAGAAAAAACCTAAAAATAATGTTGTCACTCCAGAGACTGAGCGGCTATTGAAAGATCATATTTTTCTAAAGATTCCACTTCACGATGCCTTCGATCATTTTCCTATGCTCAAAAATCAGTTGAAGAACAAATGCACAACACGTAGGAAAAAGAGATCACGAGTTGAGAAATATGTATTTACCAAGGCGACTTCATGTGCTATTCAGAATAAGATACCTAAGAAGAAGAGAGCATCTGGAGCTCACTATGTCACATGCTAGATTGTAGATGCCACATTCCATTCTACTCTCTTAGATAATGGTTCCTCGATGAATTTACTTCCATCTTCTTTTCTTGATAAGCTCAAGCTAGGTCCTCTTTACAAATCAGAAGCGATACTTCAGTTTGTTGATCGATTTGTGAAGATACCTACAGGCATGTTAAGGAACATTATCATAACCGATCAGGGCTTGCAGTTTCCAGTGGACTTTACTATCCAAGATATGATGTGCCCTACACAGTTCCACCTTGCTCCAATCATTCTCGGGAGACCCTTCTTGGAGACAGTGAGAGCACTCTTTGATTATGATATTGGGAGAGTATCATTAGGCACATACAGTGGAGACATACACATTGAGATGGCGAGAGGATCCAACAGTCCCAGATCATTATTGTAATTTACTTCAGAGGACACCAGTCTTGCAGAGGATTGTCAACACATAGATGATATACAGTCTTTTGATCTTGAGAGCGTTTATTTTTATACCCACGATATCCTACACAAGGATGGAGTAGATGACATGGTACCTAGTTCTTCGGATAACTTCTCACATATAGATACAGAGTTCACATCAGATCCAGATGAGCAGTCAGTTGTAGTATACATCTCAGTGTCGTAGATTGAGAGTACACATATTCCAGCACGAGAATCAATTGATTATATTTTACAGACCATTCAGTCTAATCAGCGTAAAGAGTCGGATGGTGTAACGGTTACACATATAGACACCTTTTGTAGTCCGACTCCAGAGATGTGTACAGAGTTCACTTACAGAGGCAGATCTACTTGTTCAGCTTGGGATCAGTACGCACATGCACAACAGATGATTCAGTATGAACCAGATTGAGATGATCTAGTTTGTACAGGATGCATGACTACTCTTCCACTTCATTTCATCATGTACAGATATCTGTGAGCCTTTCGATTTTTCTAGAGTACACCACATGTATATTCTTCGTAGTCCACAATCATCCCCATTTTTTGTCCGTTTTATATACTTAGGATACCAGATCCTAAGTATAGGGAGGACCGATTTCCCGTTGATATACACCTTTCGATTTTTGTTATTTTTACTTTTCTTTTATTTTCCTTTCTTTTTCACTAATAATTGGTCCCTAATTTTTGGCCACATTCTTTTCTATACTTAGAATGCCTTATCCTAAGTATAGGGGGAACCGAGTAATTTCGTTGATTTCGTTTTTCTTTCTTTTGTTCCTCCGTTTGTATATTCCTTTTCCTCAGTCACCTCATTTTTTTCTTCCACTATACTTATGATGACCTGATCGTAAGTATGGGGGGTTGACCGACTTATATTCTTTTTCACCCACTTTTACTTAGTATGAGTTATGTCCTCCTTTTGTCTCTTTTGACGCTAAGAGGACATATCACAAGATAAGTATAGGGGGTGCGTATATATTATATATATGCTTGCGTCCATAACGCATACTTTTATGTATTTTCTATATCTATAAAATCCATAAAAAGTGGGTGAGGGTTAATTTAAAATCCATCTATTTATTTATTTATTATTTATAAAATCCTGGTAAATAAGTAAAATATGCCTAAAATCCTTATTTAAAATTCTTAATTTAAAATGTGCTTTTAAAAAAATGTTTTTAAAATTTGTATAATACTTATTTAAAATTCTATCTATTAAAATATATGTAAAATTCATTTAATCCTTGTAATATTCTTTGTATATAAAATTTATAAAATACATTAGTTGTTTAATCCAAATAAAATAAGGGTAATTTATCTTGTAAGATTCTTTTACAAAGACTTGTTTATAAAAACTGAAAAATCCATAAAAAATACAGAGTCCTAAAATTCCTAAAAATTACAAAATCCTTAAAATTCATAAAAATGAGTAAAATTCAGACAATATACTTCACAAAAACATTGTTGCATTTGCATTAGCATTTTTCAGAATAAGTTTGATTTCTAGAACTAAAGCTTGGGAAAAGTCTATAGCATGGATCTTGCTTATGGCCTTTAACTTTCATTGTAAGGAGCCTAGTTAGGAACTGGAATTTAGACTCTTCAGGTCTTTGACTTAAATATTTGGGTTCCATGAGACCATGTTTGGGAAGTCAACTTAAAAGTGCCTAAGTAGAACACTTGGTGCCATCCGTTCAACTCTTCATAAGTGAACCAATTTTGGACACATGCACTTTGCACTTAGCTCAACTTGCATGGGGTTGCAAAGGGCATTCCATTTTGGTGGTACATTATCATCCTTGTCTAGTGGCATGGATGTCTAAAGACCGGAGAGATTGGGGTTGAAATAATGCTTCGGATGAGGGAAGGATCTGCTGGCACAATTTTTCCAAGACCTCAAAAAATGGACGGAACGAAAATATGCTATATCCATCGAGGCACAAAAAGATTGATGTAGTACAAGAAAAATTACAAAGCCAATTTAAATAACAAGCCACCAAATACAAATATGACCACAATGGTCCAAGCTTCCTCCAAAAAGCCTGCACATCTTAGTGAAGACTTAGCTACACTTGCTAGTCTTCACAAGGAGATGTGTCTATACAGGTCGCAGTCTAGTTATCTTCTCATTCTTCTGCTTTCTCTCTCTATTCGATTGTGGGCACAACACGATCTGTCCTTAGAAGAGAATACCCCCCTCCTCGAGGAAAGAGTAGCTGGATGAGGAACCAATGGGAGTGTATTATTGGGATGGACGGTTTCTTCACTTCTTTAAGAAAGAAGAGCTAAAACAATTCACACACGGTACATATTGAATTCAAGGTTGATAGAGTTAGCGAATGAATGAGTGGATCTGAGCTGGCTGTTGAGGTGAACCTAAATAAGGATTTGTGGAACTTGAGGATTGTTGAGACTAAAATCCTAATCCTAGTTAAGGCTCCGACAAAATGCTTGTTTTAGGCCCGATCGAGCTCTGTCCTGTGTCTATTTTCATGAATTGATTTGGGAAAACAAATTCATTCTAACTTTCTTTCTTTTTCCCTTATTTTTCAAATAAATGTTTACTAAGGTACTTGCAAAGTTTAAGTATATGGGGTTTATGAATCCATGATTCATTAACATTATGTCTACATTTTGTTTTAAAACCCTTAACAAATACGTGTAAATATTCATTAATTTCCATCTTTTAACAAAATCATACTCATGAATAAAAATGCACTTTTATGCATTCAAATCGTGTAAATAAATAAAAGATTAAAAATAAAGAAATGAAAAAGAAGGTTGATTGTATATATACATATATGTACAATGTGACTTATGAAATAAATATAGATGAAAGATATGTTTATAACCCAACCCCCGAGACCAAGTCAGCATGGATTGGTCGATAAGTAAATAAGTGGGGACAAATAAGGAAAGAAAACAATAAAAAAATAATTAATTCTACACTTCACACACTCTTCATTATTTATTCAATAATTATAAAAACTTCAATGATTTTTAGTTAAATCATATAGAATATTTTTCATCAAATTCTTTTCTTAATTATTTTGTAAAAATGTATACAAAAAAATATAAAAATAAGTTAAGAATTATATCTTGTATATATATACCAAGAAATCGAACTTGTAAATTATCAAAATCTCAATTTCTGAACATTATAGCCTTCTCATACTAACTCCAATTTCACTCTACTCACCTTTAAAGTTCACAAAATAATAATCTCTAATTAATGGAGGAGATTTCACTAAAAGCAGGATCTGTTTGCAAAAAGTCGATTTTAGGACCGAATCACAACTCGGTTTCTGAATATTTATTTTATCTAGAACACATTATTTATAGTTTTAATGATTTTAGAATTTTAAATTATTTACATGATCTGATTTTTAACCATGTTTTATTTCAGAATTTTTAGAGCTTATTTATTAATTTAAATAAATAAAAAACCATAATTTATAGGTAAATTTGAATTGTATAACTTATATCCATATTTATTACTATATTTAAATTGATTTATTAAAATCCACAAAAATTCACAAATTATTAAAATATAAAAATGGTGTACTATTTATCAATTTATTAAATTAAAAATCAAATACATATTTATTAAGTAATATTTATACCTATTTATTAATATAATATATATATTTCATAAATTACTTAATTTATAAAAAAATAATTATTTCATAATTTAGATATATTAATTATTTACATTTTTCATTTTTATACCGATTTAAAACAACATTATTTACTATTTAATTTCTAATTTCTAATGTATTTCACTATCTGGCCAACCAAGTGCTAACACGTGGCAGCACTTGGTTCTTCTTCTTGAAGAATAGAGTTGTTGCATTCTATTCCAATGCCCTAGTTTCACCTAATTACATCGTGTCCATCCTAACCTCTTCGTTTGATCCTAACCCTCTAATATACCCTCCTAATGTCCTAGATCCATGCCATCCCTAGATCTCCACCTAACTCCCTACAGATTGTCCTATAAAAATCACTAAAATTCGCCCTTTCCAACTAACTCTCCTAACTACTTCCAGTTCCAGCAACTAGTGGTCGTCGACCCAACTTCGCTACCTCTCTCTGCCTCATTCCAGCCGTGACAGGGCCCGAGGACCGCCCTGCATGGAAGAAGGATCGGTGGAGGAGTAGTTCCAAGGCTTGGTTGCTTTTCATCGTGGCCGGAACTGCCAGGTCGAACTCCGATTTGCCGTACCGTCGAGTAGTGACCAAGAGGATCTGATATCCTCTCTTTTCAGGTACCTCCTTCATCTCTCGTATTTCCTCATCATTTATGTCTGATTAGCCAAGTTAAATACCAATTAGTTAGATTAATTACCCATCTAAGTCCCATGATTTTATTCCAAATCTCAATCGCACAGAATCAATTTAAATTTCTATCATCACCTTTCCTGGAAGCTTTCACTGAACTGCATTTTTTCTTCACATTCTTGGCTGATTTCATTATAAATCGAGCAATACAAATCTTCAATTGCAGGTCCATCATATATTTGGAGCAACACTTCATCATCTGGAGCTGCATTCAATTTCTTCTTCGACCAATTACGCAGGATCGACAACCTAGGGTTTCTAAAACCTAGGTGACCTTTACGCACAAGATCCATATTCGACAAAGCCTCCCAGTCGTCTCCATCATCTTCTCCGCCTTATCTACCGCAGGCGAGCTCGAGGGGTGAAGGAATCACCTCTCTCGCCATGCAGGAGGTCAATCCACTCATTCCCATGCCGGCAATAAATCGGAGACGAAGCCTTAGCTTCCATTTGCTCTGGAAGAGGGAAGAACACGAAGAATGCCAGATGCTATGGTGGTTGACACGTGGCGGCAATGAACGGCCCAAATCCATGCCTTCCTTCTAATCCAGGTCGTTAGCCCGAAGGGGTAGAACAATTGCATAAAGAGCCTCTGTGACTTCTAAAATTTAAGTATGGTCTAGAAAATTTCAGGAAATTACATTTAGGTCCCTATGTTGAGACCTAAACGTAATGAACTTTATTTTCTTTTCAGTTTAGTCCCTGAACAAGGACCAGATTGCAGAATTTTTATTTTCTTTTCTTGCAGTTATACGACTGAGTCGTAGGGTACATTTCGATGTCTTTTTGATATAATGTTTCATCGATCTTTCTAGGATAGTTATACAACTACCCTAGCGAGGTTTCTTGGTATTTTTTGTGAATTTTCATCACGTTATCATTGTGTTTTGATTTTCCTAAATTTGTATCCATTTTGAGTTGTTTTCTTATCTTTTTCAAAGAATTAAAAATCACAAAATATCTCTTTTTTTTCAAAAACCATGGTATTGATATTTGGCCTCCTCGAGTTCGACCTAGGCACACTTACCTAGATAAATAAATAGTGAACAATAAAATAGGAGAGAGAAATCGCTTCATCTTCATTCTCTCTCTCCTATGTTATAGATTTGTGTTTGATCAATCGGATTTGTCTTCCCGGTTCTCTTCTACACCGAATCGGACCTTCATTAATTGTGGGAAAAATCCAATTATCAGCGAGATTCTTAGTCTTTGATCAAATGAGCATTGGTGATGATTGGATGCATATTTGGCTCAGCAGCAAGGAAATCATACTTCATTTTGGAGGGCAAATGTTTAAGCTCTGGTGGGATTGGAGTCATCTTGGTGGTGACTTCAACAACAACTCTAGGTGTTTGCTCTTTCATCTATTGGTTGTCTACCTTTAGCGATTCAGATTCTTCATTCAAAACATCACAAAGATTGGTAATGAAATCCTCATGCTCAAATGAGGGTGATTGTTCAAACTTCTCCATTTGCATAACATCGAAGACCTTGGTTAATTGGACTGTGCTTTCCCGAACTTCCTCCATAGAGAGGAATTCCAGGGTTTCTTTATCATCCAGAAATATATCTGTATTTTTGATCTCTTCTAAAAAGTTATAGTCCTCAGGACATCAAGGCACAAGCATACTCATCTCAAATACAGCTTCTGTTGGTTTCGGCTCAGGCACGGTCTCTATCTATATCTTATCACTACTTGATTGGAATGTGATATCTCCAGTGTCATAGTTAACTAATGCCTCGGTTGTTCGAAGGAACGGCCGCCCAAAGATAATCATGGTATGGAGCATAGGTATGGAGTTGTCTATGTCCAGAACAATGAAATCAACATGGAATTGCATCCCTTGAATAGTGACGATCATATCCTCTAACATGCCCCTAGGCCGCTTGACGGATCAATCCATGAACTGTAGAATCATCTTGGTTGGCTTGAGCGGTCCTAGCCTAAATTTTGTGAGTAGTGATGATGGAAGAAGGTTGATATAAGACCCTTTGTCCAGCAAGGTGCTCTCCAACTCCTGATTGAAAATTTGGCATCGGATGAGTGGCGCTTTCTTATCTTTCTTTTTGTACGGGAGATTGCTGATGGCATTCACTATAGCCATGGTGAGGATATGCTTCTCATATTTTCTATGTCAGGTTTTAAGGGGCTGACGCTTTATTGTGCATGTTTCTTTGAGTCTTGTATACATTGGGTATGTACTCCATGGTTTTCAGAAGAGGCATCTCAAGCATAATATTTGCTAAATTTCAATGATGTCAGGATTAGACAAAGAATTTTCATTTTTTTACTATTTTTGATTTTATTGTAGAAGGAAAATGAATATGTACATAATAAAAAATGCTTTCATTCACACTCTTTTTTGTTTTTGAATATTCTTCACTTTTTGTACTTTTGTATTTGATGCTGCTCCAAAAATTGGTGTTGACCCAGATATAGGCCTGGCTAACGATTCACCGTACAGTGTGCTCTTCCCCTTTACTGTTGTAGATGGTTGGAGTAGCCTAGGCATTAGATAAAAAGAAATTATTTTCACTAGAATAGGTTGGGTCACTATAGGCTACCTGCTCTTTGCGACAGAAGTTGTTTGAATTGGCTTTGACTTGAGCAAGAATGACAATCTTGGCATTTGTTAGGTCGTCTATATTCTGGTTCATCTCAGTCATGCTCTTCACTAAATGATCTAAACAATCTGGGCAACCTCAAAGGGCTTGGCCTTGTGAGACCGCTGATTCTAATGGTAAGAGGGAGATTCTTGCTGGTAACCCTGTGAGTATTGAGGTGGAGGATGAAGAGAAGGGTTTTGTTGTTACTGTAGGGAGGAATACTAGTGGTGATATTAAATAGTCGGTTGCTGATACTACTAGTGATGGTACCCCCGACTGCTGCTGATAATTATTCTGCCTCCTAGTGTATCCTTATGCCAGAGGTTGCTGGTATTGGATCGGGATGGGATGGTAGGTCCACACTCCCAGTTGTTAATGATATGGTCGGCTGGCATGATTCGGAACCTGGGGTTGTCCTTGTGGACGGGTTAGATGATGATCATTACTCCATATGCCATTCACCTCTTGAATGAGTGGGGGTAGGTGGAGAACAAGGCTCGAGATACTGTGGATGGAATTCAGATGGCTGGTAGCAATTATTTGTGTCTGTGGTTATGGCGGATGTTGTTCTGGGGCCTGTTCTAAGGCATGCATGTAGTATACGTGTTGGAGAGGAGGTTTACTGGGACTAAACTAAGGCGCATGTGTTTCTGTCTGCTCATTCTTCTCAGTTGGAGGCTCAGATGTGACAATCATTGCATTACATGCTCTAATGGTGTTCACTAGCAGCTCCAGCTGCTTGGTGATAATATAGAGCTTGTCCAAGCCCTTCATACATTACTTGATTCCGGCAAGATTCTGTAGGTCCTACAACTTCTTCTCAATGATATCGACTTCTGACAAGTGACTCCCAATGATGCTCAAGTTGGAGTTCTCACAATTGTCTACTTCATGTGTATCTGTCATGTTTACATTCCTGTGGAGGACTTGCGGTAGCGGCTGAATTTTGAAGGAACGAGATGAGGATAAAGCGGCCTGTACTTCAGCCATCTCCTCAAGGATCTGCCATATTGCATCCTCATCCTTGTTGAAATGGGATCCTCTATAAGAGGCATCAACCAGACGTTAACTAGTCTATGTTAAACCCCCACAGATATGCTGGACCAAGTTGGTCCTCGGTATGTCATGGTGGGGGCATTTCTCAATCAGATTGCTGAACCTCTCCCAGATCTCATAAAAGGACTCTTGGGGTCCCTGAGAGATGCTAGCTATATTCGATCGCATTAGATTAACGTTATCAAGAGTATAGTATTTGTGCAGGAATGCATGCTTCAGATCCTCCCAGGTTGTCACCACCTTCCCAAGATGGTTGATCCAATACATTGCTTTTCTCTGATGGCTAAATGGAAGGCGGTCATCTTGACTATGCCCAATGAGATGTTTGGGTAGTGTGTGGTGTTGTAGATACAGCCGAACTATTGTAAATGGATATATGGCTCCTCGTTCGAATTCACATGGAAGCTAAGGAGGACGAAAGGAGTTAAGTTTCAGCTCAAAGTGTCTGTGGACTGGTGGAATTTGGATCCAAGCATTGATGTGGTTGGTCAATGGGTTGTATGTTTACTTCGAAGTGTGCTTGGGTCGGCATCTCCTTGCTTCTCCATTGCCTCCACGAGGGCCATCTACTGAGTGATGGTCACCATCATCACCATGGAGGTTATCGCCACCTCCTCCTTGGTTTCCTCCTCTTCCCTCTGACCTTCTCCTCAGGTCATTCAATATTTCTTGGAAAGAGACATGGGCTAAAGCTTGATCGGTTAGTTGTTGTTGGATGGCATGTATGGAGGCAAGAAGCTAACTATTAACCTCATTGTGGTTGGTGCCCTGCTTCATATTATGCTCAATATTGGGGAGTTGCAGTTCCTTTCCTTTGCCTTTAGGAGCCATATCTGAATCTGACTATGAAGGAATTGGCTCCCGATAGGGGTCAAGGTCTGCAATGGGAAATATATCCCGATCAGACTGCATGCAGGCACCAGATGGAGAAAATAGTTCAGAATTAGGGTCAATCCTGAATCTTATTAGGGATGAAGAGGTATATGTAGTGAAATCAATCTCCATCCAAAAGGGACAGAACTCGGGAAGAGAGTTTTCTTTGTCTATGAAAGGAAGAAGAAATGGGGAGTCCTGAGGATGGTTCATGGAGTCTGAACCATGTGCCTATGAATCACCGTGAATTATTGGAGATGTCGAACTCGAGGAGTTGATGTGGGTGGTGGCGGAGTCCTGACCAAGCCGTCCTGGAGTCGACACCTTGGATGAGAAAGGAAGTATATGATAGATGAAGGATACGGTCATGAACAAGAAACAAATGGAGTGTAAAATGGTAGAAGGTTCACAATGAGCAAGGGTCAAAGAGGAAGTAAGAAAAGAAGAATGACAAAAATGTGCATGTGCACTAGACTTTGATGTTTAGACCTAATGTCTAAATCAAACAAACACCAAGAAAAATTGGTTTCACCAACTCAACACATCTGAAATCGTAAGAGTTCGGCTATTTTTATCTTTTCAATTTTAGAGTTGTGATTCAGGCAAAGATTATCACGGGTCCTTATCGGCTAGCCTTAGATAAGGGCGTGTATTGCCAGGAAAGTATCCCCATACTTGTTCCACCTCCTTTTTATCATGTGATCTGCACTTTTTGAGGTCCTCAATATTGATCCTGAGGGGCTACTCAACCAAAGAAAAGAGAGAGGAAGCTTATTGGGGAAACCAGTACTTCTCTTGCAAGCAAGGTACTCGGTCGCAAGACGATGAGACAGACACCCTCGTGAGGACATGGCCTATGCTCAATACTTCGGATAAAGTCAGGTGCTCTATAAAGGGCAACAACATCATTATCGACAAGACCCTACTCGTCCACGTACGATAGAAGTGCTGATACTTCACCACACCCAGGTGATAATTGAGGCAGACACAGATCGGGTTTTTGGCTCTATTCCTTAAGGGTCGTGCCTCGTTTTATCTGGAGTGTACTTGAACACAATGAGGGCTTTATTCATCCAAAATAATGATGTCCATTACGATTTTTAATTCAGTCGAAGTTTAATTAACTGTCCCCTTATTTTAATTTTTGATTTTCAGTTTTTTTGAGTATTTTCAATGCAAATCACCTAACGATTTTTTTTTATTTTCTTTTAGCCCAAGGTGCTCAAAATCAGAGGAAGAGAATGACAAAGCAATGCAAGGTGATACTAAGATGGAAATATCACCTTTGTGCATAAATTATGAATGCTCAGATAGAACACTTATAGTGCTTCCTGGTGCTCTCTATGTGGGTTGCAAGGCAGAAATTTATAAACCCAATCTATATGCTTGATATGAAAACAAAGGAAATCACCTAAACAGTAATTTTTATTATCATGAAGAACCAAATGCTAAACACCAAGAGAAGAAACCTACGAGTCTAGTCTTGGAGGCTCCTCAGTGCTTGCAAAACGGGTCCTACAAGCATTGTATGGGAACCTCTCGTGGCACATGGTTTAAATACTAAGTATTCAACAATTAATTTGAGCTAAGTCCAAACGTAAAGACAATAGGTGCATGCAATATATTAGGTGTTTTGCCTTAATTTACTCAATCAAGAAATCCTAAAATGGTAAGGGATCATTCCAAAAAACAATATAAAGAGAAAGGTGAAAAGCATAAATCACAGGAAATAAATAAAATAAAGGGAAAATAGAGAGAACAAAAGTGAAGAAGGCAAAAAAATCCGCGAGAAAATTCGATGAGTCCCCAAGTGAATAAAGACTTGGAAATCGAGCTCGAATGTCTAGAGTCCAGTCCACTTGTATATTACAAATTAATAACGCAAAATGAAAATGACACTCTCTCACCAAAAAATAAGGCAACTATACTAAAGTCTTCCTCTCTCTCTTGTTATCTCTAAGCAGCTCACAAGAAGAAGAACTACTCTCCTCACATATCGGGTGCTCCAACCACGTAAGCAGTCGTCTTCACCTTGATGTCCCTCGCAAGAAAAATAAAAGAGAATTGATTAGCACAATTAAGCAATTATATCAAAATAAAGAGAAAAATAAAAGCATAGAATAATGAAGGAAAAATAACACCCAAAATCTATCATGCATGATGCTCCCCAGCAACTTAGCCATTTAATGACACGAGTTTTGTGAGGGTCTAATGTGGTCTAAATAAGGCGAGACCTACACTGTCACTAAGGCGACCGCTTACGAAACCCAGATGTCAATCAATAACTAGCCCATGATCAACGAAGCAATGCTAAGCAGAAATGTGGAATTAAACTTTATTATAACTCTATAAAAATGTGTACATATATGTAGACGTCGAACACATGGAGCAAGGGGAATACACAACAAAAATTGGCAAAAGAAGACAAAATTGTTTTGGTGTTTTTTTATTATTTTTTGGTTTTTAGTGGGTTTTTAGTACTTAATTTTTTATAGAATTTTTATTTTTTTATTTTGTTTTTTTCATTTTTTCCTGTTTGATATTTTCTGTTTTTTAAATTCCTTTTTAATAAATAGAGACAATAAATACACACAACTATATATAAGGCATTAAGTAAGAGATATGGATATATATATATATGTGGAGAAAAATTAGAAAAATGTCCTAGGGGTAGTCATTTTTATTTTTTTAAGGTTATTAAAAATAGCTTTGGTGTTTTTTATAGTTATAATATTATTAATACTAATACAGCTAAATTATAGCTATATAAATAGATGTGGATTTTTTATATTCATAAAAAAGGTATAATTCTTCAAAAATGAGAAAATATAATATTTTTATCTTTTTATATATTTCTCTATTTTAAGTTATAATAAAGCTTATCTAATTTTTTGGATTTTTTAATTTTTTAAATAATTTTTATGTATTTTTAAATTCAAATAGGAAGAAAGTGCAAGTTTTTTGAATTTTCAAAAATAAGAAAAATATTTTAGTTGCCTTACGAAAAATATATGTGTTGAGATAAGGTATAAGGAATTTAAAATAAATTTCCTACAATATTTGGATGCCAAATGATGTTTTTAATAATCAAAATACAAGAAATAAAAATATGTGTACGAGTAGGGACCTATTTGCAAATACCAGAAAGTATTCTATAATTCCATAACAACCTTAGAAAGCATAAGGACCAAAGGCGTGAATTGCCTAGAATAAGTAAGTCTCTACGTTGCCAGGGATATTTTTGTAATTAACAAAAAGCAATAGGTCCCCTTTGTAATTTAACCAAAAATTTTGACAATAGAATTAAACATTACAGGACTAAATTGAAATACCAAAACCCCAAGGTGTTCCTGCAAAATGCATGCCCCCTCACACACGCGGGCATGTGAGGTGACGTGATAAGGGATTGAAATGCAAATAATAAGACTATAGGGTTCACAATATAATTTTTACAAAAATAAGACAACTACAGATGAAAGTTTCTAGACTAAAAATAAAATACAAAAATATGGGGGATGGGAATGCAAAATACCGCCACGTGTCTGGGCGTATGGTCTGGATCACTTCACTTGACATGTGGCGCGTCGAGGAAGCAAGATGATGGTTCGCTGATGGAGGGTCCTGATTAGATCATGGGTTGGATCTGACGGTGATTGATGTCTCTCATCCAACGGTAGTTGTAGACCTGGAGCTGCGCCTTAGATTGAACAATGCTGGAGGCACCTAGAAGAACTGAGGAAGAACACAAGACTGGTGAGCTTCAATCGGTCGTAACTCGTGACTCCAATCTCCTAGGAAGCTGCACAGCAGCTCAAAATGCTCCCCAAACTGGTCCGCAACCACAGGAGGTATTAGAAAGGCGTAACTAAAGCGTGGGGGAAAGAAATGTAGGCAATCATATGGGCGGAGCGCGGTCGGAATACAGTGAACAAGATCACCAGTGCTCAGCTCTGGTGAACTACGATTTTTTGAATTTAACTAAAAATGGAGCAAAATCAAGTAAATTTAACGAATAATATAGACTCTTGATAACTAAGGAACAGAAAAATGCAAAGAAAATGAAGCTCGCCAACCTTCAGTGGTTGGGAGAGGAGCTCACGGCGGAGATAGCGGACGGAGATAGATCAAATCGATTCACGTCCTTCCTCGCTCGATGAACCATTAGAGAGTTCCATGCTATCATTAGGAGTGTCGATCTGGTCTAGGGTTAGGGTTTGGGTGGTGGAGGAGAGACCAAAACGAGAAGGGAGGTGGAGGTGATATTATATACAGGCAAAGGTTAGATTAGGAGAAGCGCTTGATTCAGAGGTCATTCGATCGAGGAATAACATAGGCGAGTAGGAGCTATGATCAAGAAGGAATCGAGCAGTTTTAGTTAAAGTATTGATGGGGAAAATTGAGGAAAAAAGGGTCAAACGTTCTGACACGCCATAGACCTAGGAGGCCAGGGAGTTGACCGAGGTCAACCATCCTTGGCTCCTGATTGGGCCATGTCGGCCAGGAAAATGACAAAATATAAATAATAATAATTCATTCAAAAAATAATAATATATGAATTAATTAAATAAAACATAAAATATAAAAAATGTTTATTGTTTTATATAATATTTTTCTTATGATTTTTATTTATTTTTACAAGTTGATTTATTAGGAGTTACTTTTTACACGTGTAAATATAGGTATATTGACCTATATAGTATGTAATTTATTTTTATTTTTTATATTTTTAATTTTATTGACATAATTTATTTATTTATAACATATTTAAATATACATAAATATATTTTTATTATAATTTTTTGAAGTAATATGTATACTTAAATAAATATGTGTATTTATTATGTTGGTATGTATATACATAATTCATCTATATATTTTTGTAGGCTTAATTATTTTATTATATTTTTAATTATTTTTATTTTATTCTAATTATGCACATGCGTTCCGTATATTATTTTCAAAATTATAAAAATATGAAATATTGAAAATGTAAAGAATAAATAAATTGATTATTTTACTCAGGTATAATGTACAATGTGGGTATAAAATCTAACTTTTGCATCTTAACTCCAAATTGAATGAAACCACCTTCATTAAATGGCTTATTAAAAGTTATATACAATTAAAGGTAATTTTAATGAATTTTGTTCATATGGAGAAGATATAAGTTTGTGAAGTTTGGGTTTTGACTTTTTATTCTGAGTGTGCAGGGCACATTGAGCATTATTTGTACATTAAATAAATTTTGCATTTTTCTATGTATTTTTATTTACAACTTTCATGTACAGAGTTTATTTTTTTTGAGGTATAAATAATAAATAATATAATAGGTCCCAAAATGGACTAATTGATGAATTGAAAATTAGGGTTTATTGTATTTATTGGCCTGTATCTCCCTGTACTTTATTCCTTGTCGACCCAGACATCCTGATGCCTAGGTCTCACGATTTAGGGTCATTCAATACCTATGGTATTTCATTATTTTCTTTTCTTTATTCTTTTATTTTTGGCTTTAAATATAGTATTTTCTACAATATATATAGAATTAATAATGAATGCTATTTTATACAAAATAAATGTTATATACATGCATTTGGCTAGGGTTCAAAGGCCAAAATGAAAGAATAAAGGTGATGAAGTGGAGATTCATCAGTGACGCAACAAGAAGACAAAGACATATCACGACTGGTCATCAAAGATCACATAAGTATCGATGTCCATTTCGAGTCGTGGTACGAAAGGGGCCACATACATTAGTATGTATTAGGTCCGATATACCTTCGCATCATTCATCTTTCTTAGTGGAGGTTGCCCTATACATTTTCCCACGAATATAATGCTCTTAAGTTGGTAAATCACAGTCTTCAAAAAAATCTAAAGGTATGTTATTTACCAGTATATTGATCCTATCAACTTACACATGTCCGAGGCTGTGATGTCAAATCATAGTTAGATGATGGCCATCCTCCCTTGATCGTTTAGGGGTTTTAATATTAATATTAATATTAATGTTATCAGTGGTATTGACATTCATAATACAATCATGCATGTTTAATTCATAGAGTACACACATTGTTAATAAACCATCTACCACAAAATCATCGTAACAACTTATGATAAGTTTATTATTGAAAAGGAACGAATATCCATGTCCAACTAATTTAGATACAGATAAAAGTCCCTTATAACATCAGGAACATAGAGAAATTCTCTAATAATTAGGACTCTTACACTTGATAATGATAGTCAGCGCATCTCGATAGAGATTGCTGCAATGTTGCATTAGATCCCATCTGGATGACTATCTTCCCATCATCAAGACTTCTAGTTTCCTTAAACATATGCAAAAAATTGCATACATGAATAGAAGCACCAAAATCAACAATCCAACTACCTTCTCATCCTACGAGTTAGTTTCAGTGATGAAAGTAGATGAGTTACCTATCGAGGCATTACCTTTGCCCTTCTCAAGGATCTTTAGGTATTGTGGATAGTTGCGCTTCTAGTGTCCTAACTTTTTGTTGTTATGGAAAGCATCCCCTTTCTTGGATGTCAGATGTGTAGAATCATGATAAGAGGTGCCAATAGCCTGACCCTTCTTCTTTTTCTTTCTATTTGGACCCTTCTTGGATCCATGCTTTCTGTCGTGTTTCCCTTTGACATGTGCAACCATTGCATTACCAGAAGGATTCTCTTTCTTCATGATAACCTCAGTGGACCTTAATAAAGCAAGCAACTCAACATTTGTTAAATTCAACTTACTCAGAATATAAGAAACTATAAAATTATTGAAAGATTTTGGGAGATATATGAAATTAGATTGCATATCTGTGTCCATCTCAGCCCCCAAAGTCTCCAATTAATGAACGTACCAGATATTTTGAGTTCGTGTTCCCTGACTAGAGTCCCTTCCTACATTTTGCAGTGAAGCATTTCTTTTACACCATTTAGTATAGTTCACATCTCCAAACATTTCCTTCAGATTTGCCAAGATGTCCTGAGCTTATTCGATATACGTATGTTTCTTATGGTGCACATTGGATACGGAACTAAGAATGTAGCAATGGTCCAACATGTGGTCCTCATCCCATTTCTTGTTAAAATATTTCGCATCATCAATCAAGGGTTTTCGTACTTTACACTCAAGAGCACATACCCTATGTGCTTTGTTGCATGCATGAATTCCAAATTTCAAATCCAATCTGAATAGCTTGAAATGGTCAACTGATTAACCTCAAGTATCTTGTTTAATGGGGTGAAAGACATCATCTAAACATAAAGAGAAAATAGAATACACTTTAGTATCTTGATTAAGGAGATTAAAATTTTAATATTTTTTAAATAAAGAGTTATTATTTTGAAATGATTTTCCCTTATTAGCTTTCAAAGCACGAGGTAGGCTAACGAAAGGCCTCACTACGAGAACCGAGTCTCCTTTTCATTTTCATTGCACCCCAGTTATGAAAAAAATGCAACTACAATGAAACAACTAGGAACTCTTTTAGTTTGGTCTTCAACACCCACATCCCCCTATATATGGAGTTAGCATGTTATCGATTAAACCAACCGTCAATGAACGAATATAAATTTACTCTTTACGCAATCCAATATCACCTCAATAATATGGGAGACAACATTACGGTTACTACGAATACGACCCATCTCATTCAAGAAATGAAGAACCAGAATCGATGGCTATTTGTATTCCGGAGTCATAACTATGCATGAGCGTCTCCAAAAATACAACCCATGGTTATGAAGTTCTTTTGACGTAAGACCATGGATATCATCATATGACTTAGTCCATATTATGTTTAAATTAATTACTAATAATTTCAAATCAAATTCTCATGATTAATCTATGATATAGTGCTAGGACACAAGCTTATTATCTTAATTTTAATCCAATTAAAACAATGACTCTTAAGAGGTCCCATCTAGAGTTTGATCCTTTTATGTACTTGATGCTATATATAGTATTACACCATCACTTATTACAATTTAATGTTCCAACTTTCGTTGTTAAAGTATGCCATGACTCTTCGTGCTACCTTTCCTTGAAACAGATCCAGTCAGGTCAAACAGATAATGTCAACATGGAGCGCTTCCCTTGCAAGTGCGACATAGGGTGACAATTAAGTAACCCATTAGCATATCCATGGCCTAGACATCATCACCGATTCAATTCGAGACAACACAAGGTACATATTGTACTAAGGAAAATTTGTCGATCTTTCGACCGTGTATGATACTATATAGTAACTCTTGAAAATTTTAGGAATTTAAAATGCTTTTTAATTTTCGAAAATATCTAGTACAACAATCTAGAAACTTTTTTATTTTAAAACTCTTTTCAATTTCAAAAGGTTTAGTGCAACAATATAGACAATTTTTCAAATCAAAACAATTTTAATTGTAAAAGATGTCTAGTAGAACAATCTAGATAATTCGTGAAATCAATCAAATCATTACCAAAATTTGTAATTGTGTTGTAAACATTCAAGTTCATAATTAATCAAGAAAAATATGAAATAAAAAACAGTCTAATTTATTGCATATTTCCAAAAATAAACAGTGACTTCTAATTCAAATTTGCAAGATGCGATCATTCCACTTCAAATTAGAAACATCGTACAACTTGAACTTAAAATTTGTTGCGACCTCAAATATTTCCAAATACTAAGTCCAACTCCTAATGCGAACATACCAAATATATTTCTATCAATTTTGAGTCCCAAAATATGAAAAGCGAGTCAATTAAAACAATTGAGTCCTCTTCTAAAATATGAAATCCAATTTTTCGAGGTCGCGCGGTCAGAATCGTGCAAAACTTTTTTGCATTGATTGGAGACTTCATTTATGACTGATTAATCAGTATTTGATCATTTTATATGAATCAAAACAATATTTAAAATTTCATAGTTTTAATGTTACAATCTTTGGACGAAATCAGAGTCTATGATAATTTTTAACAACTGAATATTCTTCCAAATGTCACCAACTATTGTGCATTTTTGGGCATGAGTCTGAACTTTATAGACCTAATATATATCCCAAAAATATATGCAAAAAATCAGAAAACAGTAGCAACTTTGAAAGTCACCTAATCATTCGAATCGTTACAACTGTCACAAGACATAGTACCCGATGATCGAGATAATCTAATCGATTGTTCATCTTACTTCAATGCAATTGAAATCTTATGATATCAATTGAGGGAATTAAATAAACTATTTATGAACTTTGTATCATGGAAAATGTGTAAAATTGTCAATTTATTTGCATAAAGCATTGTATGTTTATCTTATGAACAAGAAATTTCAACACAATGATTTGTACTTTGTGAAATCATTAAATTAGGGATATTATTTTCCTAACAAGGTTTCTAATAATTTAATGAAACTAATATGAGACCAAGGTTACCTCTTCAAGCATAAGTCTCTAAAGCAAGAGACCTCCTAAATCAAGTACGATCTCCAGTGTCTCTCTCATGGGCACGAAGATGAATCGTGTTGCTTCCCACAAATTTGGATGGCATCTTCAACAACAGTGCTCTAAGAAGAGGCGTATATGAGTTGTATACACTCAATACTCTTCTCTCACTCTAAGGCACTAAATTCTCAAGGGGCTAGGCTCTCCAAACTCAAGTGAATAAAAGAGAGAGAGTCTCATTATCCTCTTATATACATTGTGCACGTCTATTAAAGAGTCTTCTCTTCAAGTTGGCATGTGAAATGATGATACCTAGATTGGTGATCAAGGGCTTAATACCAAGCCCTTGTTCAATAATACAATTATCTCCTTATTTATCTCTAATTAATTTAAGTAATAAATCAAGCAACAAATAAATAAAGAATTCAATTAAAGGACTCTTTGTAGTAGCGCCATGTGTCAATACACACGTCCAATAAATTCCATATATGGAAAGACATTGTTGCTAATTTTTTATTTAACTAATCATTAAATAGTGCAACAATATTAAGATCTTCATTCTCAATAGGACTCAATATAATGGCTCCATATGTACAACCATTGTACATGCCTCACCTTGACTAATTATAGTCATGGTTGTTGAATTTTATTTATCAATCAATTATCTTGATAATCACACTACCAATATTAAAGAAATTACATAAATAGTCCCTATATCTTATGAATCATATTCACAAGCACAAACAAATGCAAATCCGGTTTACATCTACGAAACTATTGTGAAACAAATTCAAAAATAATTTCATGCGTTGGAAAGATTATAAAAATCATATTTACATATATATTATTTGCATGAATCGTATTCATATAAATATTAATTATTATGAATAATCATTCATATTAATTAATGAAATATATTTTGTTAATCAAACACTAAAATGCCCTTATGAAAAATATAATAATAACAATTATTACAACATCGTTATCTTTAAGTATGAGTCATAAGCTAATTAAGACTCATGAGATAAAAATGCGAGGAGATAATATCAGGAAGATCATACTATCCATGTATAGTGACTTGAAATATGGATATGTATCCATTTTCAGGATTTTTTTCAATTTTAGCTTGAAATTGATACATTCTTATCGATTGAGCTCGAGTGGAAACTTCACACTCTAAATGAGCTCAACAAAATGCAAGCCAGTCTTTATGAGCTCGAGAAAGTATCGGTGAGATAAACCTAACTTCCTTGATAATTGCTAATCAAAGTCCAAACCATTTGACGCTTAGAAATGAGCTCAAGATGCTTACATATTTCCTTTTCCATGACCATTTTGATTTCTAGCATTTGGACATTTAAATTGGAATTGGAAGTTGGATTCAAATAAACTGTGATTTAATCCAATTAATTCTCAAATCATTAAGCTAAATGGATCCACTAAAATTCATCATGTTTCATTACTCCTTCGAAAGGGCTTACAAGTCCAACAAAGCACCTTTCAATGAATTTCAGTTGAATTGAGAAGAGTGGTAAATCCCCTATTTTATATCCCATATGGATGGAGTGTCTCTATTTCCTTTTTTAAATTAAATTATAATAGGAATATCTCTTTTTGAAATTTGAAATTGAATTAATCGATGATATAATAAAAGGGTAAAATTATTGACGCATTATTTTTAACATAATTTGGATAGCCAAAGTAAGCAAGAAAATTGAACTTTTCTTCAGCATTTGTTTCTTCCAATAGTTCAAGTCCTATGTGGACTTGGTCTTCGATAAATGAAATTATATCTCTTGATAATCACAATAAATTATTTATGGATCTAGGAAAAAATCATCCTACCATTTTATGAATCCAATTCATTAGTCTGTAATGAAATGTAAACCAAATTTACATTTATTTAATGGAGAATGTGAATCTAATTCATATCAATATTAATTAATTAATTATGTAATTAAAATCACACATCATATAATAAATATGAATCGTATTATATTATTATTAATTATTATGGATACATGTGCTTATCAAATAAATGTCATTTATCTGAATAACATTTACATATTCCTATATAAATTGTCAATGATAATAATTATTATCTTAATAGTCAACTTCTTAATGTACAACTCCTAATCTAATTAGGAATTTTGTGCGGTATTCTCAAATATTCATTGAAAATATCAGGGAGATTATATAGACCATGAATAGTGACTTGGTAGTTGTATTTACATCTAAATAAGAATTCATGCCACTGAGAGTTATCTATTATAATCAAACATGAAACTAATTTCTCCACTTGTCTCAAACCTCTTTAAGATCAATTTCCAACTCTTTAGGTATGAAATGTGATTCTATTAATGGAGCATTATTTCAATTAATTCTCATCCATTTAAACTTAAAGAGAAGTCATTAAAATCCATCAGATTTCACCATGCCCTCGAAATAGAAGCATCATGATATACAAGTTATTATGATTGCATTGACCTAGAGCATTCTCAATACTCATGCATCATACATACTAGAAGACTTTGAATAACCCAAAGCTCAATCCGCTAGTTGGTTTCCTGCTCCAAGAACTTATCAATAGATTGCTCAATCGAACATTGGGTGACAAGATTAACACATTCTTTCCAAAAGAATATATCAATATTCTTGAATTCCTATCTTGTTCCATAAACAAGATGATCATCTACGGAATTCATTGTGATTCAAATGTCTTATGAGTAACCCGTCTTCCTGTTCAGTAAATATGGACACGTATAATTCCTTTGAGAGATAATACATCTTATGTTTCCTTACATGTACACCTGCTCATCGGTATATAGACCTTGTCAATCCATCAATCAATTAGTCTGTTAAATGTGCACACTCAGATATATATATATATATATATAGAGAGAGAGAGAGAGAGAGAGAGAGAGTCTCTGGTCAAATGATATGTGCATGTTCATGATAGTATGTGATACATGTTTTTACTACCTTTACCTTGTTAAGCTATCCCTTTAACTTGACTCATCTGACACCTCAGAATCTCTATTCTTATGTAAAGGACATGCACCAAGAATATTAGTCAGATACCAACCTTTTAAGAATATTGGAGATCATTCTTGAATATCTTTATGATGCATGTCATATCTTCTCAGATTGGAGATCTTTCTTGAATATCACGTGATGATGCAAGTTGTGTCTAGATTTAACTCTTTAGATCTTCAACCCTGCATAATTTTTTATGATATAACTATTTAAATATATAGCTTTATGCTATCAAGATGACCTTGATACATAACCTTGTTTGTACAAAGGGACCTTATTGATGCAAAATTAATTATGTTTTATTTCAGATATTGAAACTACTAATTTGCAAAAATATTATTTGCATAATGACTCGCTATGGTCCCACATGTCCAACATGGCGGGTTCTTTGTTCTTGCTTGACATCTTTGTGTTCTTGCAATGGAGGTCTTGAACCTTGATGATAGGATACATATGATCAGATTGACAGCACTGGTGCTTGGAGAAGGTTTGACGTGAAGAATGCGGGGCATGTGGCTCACCCAAAGGTGGTCTCCAATTATTGTATCGGAACGAGCTTAAGGATGAACATGATTAGGACCAAATTTTTGGACCTCAATCTCACCTAGAAGGAAGACGTACGGGGGTCAATGATTCTTTTCATGATTGTTCATGATGCTCCTAATCGCTACAACCAAATGAGTTTGAACTCATGATTGGACCTTGAACTATGTGTTTGGGAAATAAGGATAGATGGTTTTTTTCATGATGCTCAAAGGCTAGGTAAGATAGCGATAAAAACCTCTCGAGGCCTTTTTAGTCTCAATCTAGATTATCGATGAACCTTGCCTTCATGAAAATGGCCAGATTTAGAACAATTGATACAAAAATATCCAAAGATTCTACCCGGATCTGGCATTCTTTCTCTACAACATATACCTAAAATTTATTACGCTAAGTTGTGAGATAGTCATTTATTTATAATAAATCTAAGACATAAGTTTCACAAAAGAAATTATAAAAACATGGATTGGGGGAATCATAGTGAGTACAACTTCAATAGCTCTCACCATTTGGTTACCTAACTTCTAATATTTCAAGTTTTTGTAATGATTCTAGCGTCGACATAACAAATGGTTGAATCAATGAACTTGGCATTCTTTTATTGAATCCTCCCAATAAACCAAAATTCTCTAAAATAAAAAGGGGTAAAAGAAAGGGATACTTACACTCATAATCATGAGTAATTTCGTAATTACAATCATAATCCTTGCTAGTCACGGATTACACTGAGGACCTTGAATAAATGCTCCATTTTGCACCCATAACGCTCTGTAAGTTTATTTCATTAACTCAACTAGATGATTGAGTTAATCTAACCAATCTATGATTTAACAGCTGGGATTAATCAAAACTAGAAAAAGAAAAAAAATCCAGCACTTGTTAGGTCGTGGTCTCTGTTTGGGTGGGGGGAGGGATCTTACAAGCTGCTAGGGTCGACAGGGGAAATGGGGAGCTTCCGATGGCTTGGTTCGGGAGGATGAAGTGAAGGAGGAGGTGGTCGGCGAGGGCGAGGAAAAGGTGGGTGCTGGAGGATGAAGGGGAGGAGGAGTAGGTTGCCGTGAGGGGGAGCTGAAGGAGGAAGGGAGTGGTCTCATTTGTAAATAATGGAAACTTAAAGGTAATATTTAACGGATACCATCATAGTTAATGAGAAATTAAATGGAAGTTAGCACAGGGTTATGGGTGTAAGAGTTAAGCACTATTGAGGGTCCTAGGTGTAATTTATGATCACGTAGGTTATGATTGTAATTATGAAATTACTCAAGGTTATGGGTGTGAATATCCCTAAAATAAATACCTCTCATTCATAGGTGAATAAGAGATGGATTAACTGCAATCAAAAACTTTAATCAGAGGTGGATAAATAGTTGAAGAAAGGATGAAGAAGAGCATATGAGTGAATTGAATCGATCTACATATGTCAGAATGATGCTAATAGAGAATAAGAGAGGGACGAGAAAAAATTAAAGTAAAAGAAGGAAATGAATAAAATGAATTAAAATAAAGAGACAATACTTAAGAAGAGGGTATGGTCTAAATTACTGTTATCAAAGGGCTCACCCGATGTTTTTGTGCTCAACACGGTCTTTGCCTCCATGAGAACAACAATTTACTTGGAGGCTCAAGCTACTCCTTATTTGGAACTACAACGATGGGACTTCCTTCACTGAATCACATGCTTATCTTACTGACCTCTCTCTCAACTCCACCTTCGAAAATGGTATGCCATACCAAAAAGAAGATCCAACTAATTGGAGAGTACTCTTGACTATGATGGAAGGAACTAAAATTGGGAGAAAAGGCCCTACTTATAAAAGTACATATCGAGGGTTGAGTGTGGAGGAGAATGTGTGAGAAAGGGAATCAAGTTGGTTGTGATTGGGGAATCAATTTGGACATAAAAAGAGTTTGGGATCGAGTGATCATAGGTGATGAAATAACCAGAGTTGGGTAAACTTTATCATGCTAGGAATGGGCTTAAAGAAGATTGTGCTACAAGGGATAGGTTCTCAAATGCTTTGTCTATATTCTTAGATAAGGTAAAAAGAATGGGTCATAGGGTGATAGCATAAGGGAAATTTCTACCTCCACTCTTTCACCTACTAGACTTAATCAAATTTGTATGCACCCTCTCTTTCACTCAACTTCAATGGTGATTGCTCAAGCTCTGAGTGAACTCGAAATAGGCCATAAACTTGGATCTACCTAATAAAAAGCATGCCATTGAGATCTAAACATAAACCACTTAATACCAGTTTGGGAAAAGGCCATGTGGCCTGGCCAAAAGATGCCTTGACTAATACAAGCCAAAAATAGAAGATTCTGACTGAATGTTCACTTAGAACATGGCACAAGAAAAAAATCAAGATGAGCAAACATCTCTATAATACAAAATAAATAATAAATGATTTTAAATAAAAACATATAAATAAAATGTGTAACTATTTTTAATATCTAAACAATTTTATATTACATATAAATAATATATATCAAGGAAATAGTTATAGATATATGATAATATACATGTAATGTACAGATATAGTTTTCAACATATTATTTTTACAAATAAGTTATCATTTTTTATAACTTATTAATTTATATAATAAATAAGGATTATTTATTTTATTTTTATAGATTAGTATACATGTTAAATAAATAGAGATGCATACAATATACATATTTTATATCTATAAAAATGAATTTGCATTTATTTTATTTAATTTTATAGCATTTTAATTTGTGGTTTTATTTTAATCACAAAGTGTGTGTTTTGCAAAGTATGTGAGAGATATATATCAGAATAAATAGGAATAGAAAAATATGTACAAATAGGGAAAGATGGTTGTAATTATACCAAATAGTCCCACGACTGACACTGCACATATTAACTCCTTTTGAGTTAAGACACAATTGTGCATAAATAATTTTATTCTTTAATCTTAAAGATGAATTTGCACTATTTCAAGTTCATACAAAGTAGAAAATTCGCTTGGAAGTTAAACTTTACGACTTCTGCAGCTTGAGATTTATTGGTATTTATAATTGTGAATTTTATGAAAATTCTTATATTTTTATATTTTTAATTACATAAGTTGAAAAAATAATTTAATAAAAAAAGTTTTTATAAAATTAAAAATATGAATATTTATATACATATTGTACAATTGGTAAAACAAGTTCAAAAACCAAAAGGCATACCTTTCACCTTCGAATTTTTATATCATTTTTAATAAATAGTATTAATTACAAGTTAAAGTTTAAAGGTAAGTTTGTTCTATTTTAAGTTTATATGAACATTTTGTACATGGGAAGTTGGCAATTGTAAGATATATGATCGGAGTTTTTGATGAATCTGTGATTCATCGCCTTTTTTCTTTCATTTTGGCTAAAATCCTTGGTAAAATACATGTAAATAATCACTAATTCTAACTAATTATCATTCTAATCATAATTATTAATAATATATATTTAACACTTATTTTACCCAAAATAAAATAATAAAGATAAAAAGCAAAATAAAAGAAAAGAAGGTTGTAGATATAAATTATATACAGACTAATCCTAACCCTGAGACCATGTCAATATTGACTTGATCGATAAAATAAATAAGTTGGGAGAGATAAGGATCCTAACCTATAAAAATATCAAGAAAATCAAGACCAAAAAATATAATTTATCTATTTAACACAATGTAAATATTTCACCTATTTTATTCATCACTTATATCATTCAAAACCAAAATTCTTTTATAAAAGTTGTTTATAAAAATATATTTTTTATAAAAATATTAGAAAAAGTACTTCATCACAAAAATAAAATACTGTAATGGACCGAAAAGCCGCAAAAACTGACATCCGAGGTTCATAATTGTTTATAGAAAACTCCAAACGAACCAAACTCACACTTAAACTTCGTTTTATATTAATACTATTTATTAAAAACATCAAAAAAATATTGCAATAAACCAACTGAGTTTTAAAGGTTGGGACCCGTTGTATATATGTACTATATGTAGAATCTTCCCGAATTTTTAATTAATTAACCGTAAATCTGATTAACTTAATTGCTTTTCTACAAATCTTCGAAAAATATATATATAAATATAAAAATACAATTTATGTCAAAATACCAATAAATCCAAAGCCTTGAAGACGCTACCTAAATTTTCCAGACCTCATAACATGGCCTTATGAACTCCGAATTAGGCAAACTCATTCTTAAAATTCGTATTATTTAATTATCTACAAAATGATACTGACTTCACTAAAATCAGATTTATATGAAAAATGTGGGTTTCGGGACCTTATTGGTATATTGTATAATGTACATTAATTTATATTATTATTTTATTATTAAATATATGTAAACAATAATAATTTATTTATTAATTTAGTTTATTTATTTAATCTATTCATGATTATTATTATTATTTAATATATTAACTTAAGTAATTACTTAATTATATACTTAATTATTAAACAAATTATTTATTAAATTAAATCCTTATTTAATTACTTAATTATTTATTTTATTATATCTTAATTAATTAAATTAATCTAATTATTAATTTAAATTATTATTATTAATATTAATTATTCAATGTAATTAATTATTTTATTTTATTTTATTTCCTCACTTTCTCTCTCTTTAATTCTCTCTTACTTTCCCCTTTCTTCATCTTCTTCCTCCGATTCTTTTCCAACCCATCGACCGCTGCCTATCTCTCTTCCTTCTTCCCTCTGCCAACGACTAACCTCCTCAATGACCGATCGTTGGCCCAACCATCCTCAATTACCCTTACCATCTCCGGTGACAGTATCCCTCTCCCTCTATATAAAGAACCCCATTCCCATGGAGTAGCGAGATCCGCCATTTGCTTCATTCTCTTGTCTATGAGCTCCGAGTGATTTCTGAGGAGGTGACAGCTTCGGAAGCATATCCTCATCGTAACGAGGTTTGGGGAGGACTTCGGTGAGATCCCAACGTTGATGAGAGCTCTGCTCCATCGCGTGAACCCTCCGGCGCCGTCGCACCATTGAGGCGAAGATCACTAGGAGCTTCATCGAGCTCCGATTCGCACATAATCAGGTCACTCGATCTTCTAACTCTCTTCTCTTCTCTGATCCCATTACTGTTTCTCTTCCAACTTCTTTTCTGTGAAATAATCCTCTTCTTCAATCTGAATCCTAAAATCCATCGCCAACGCACTTCATCTTCGAATCTCGTACTTCAACTTCTCTCCTACACACCTATACACCTCCGGCCACGCATGGTGGCCAGAGATTAGACACAGCTCCATCGCCTCTGTCTATGTCATTCATCCACCTTTTATATTTAACAATTGGCTGAGGTATCGCCCCTCGAGCATTGTTAGATCATGCAGGTTATTTGCATTTGGAGTCTCGAAGAGCGCTCGTGTCTGATTGATTCAACTCCAGATCAATCGAGTTTTGCTGAGAAGCTTCACCGATTCCTGTATCTGAGATTCATCGGAGATCGAGAGAGCCTTGTCTGATTGAGATTCGAGTCGATTGTCAACTACCCTCCACCGTGAGAAGAATCAATCACTATTATCGCCGCCTCTTGATCACACAATCCAAATCGAGCCGTTTGATTTTCACCATGATCGGAGATCAAATTCGTCACAGGATATCGAAGTGCAGCATCTGAGCGAAACCAACGTCGACCAATCGCCACAGGATTCACCTTGAATCGCATACACCATTGCTGGAGGTTGATCAGTCTACCGCCATCGTTCGACTCCAGAATACCACTCCATCCTTTGATTGAGAACCACCGCCAAACAACTGCTCTCAAAGGCATCGCCTGCATGGAGGAAAGAACGTTGCCGCTTGGAGCATCCCTCGCATTTGGGGATGAATGAATCTAACCTCCAGATCAAAGCCTGACTGCTCGATTGGGACTTCGTCCGACGTCAGCTGCTACGCCACGTGTCGCCACCTAATCAAAGGTACCACGGTGAAGGGTGGCACACGTGCACGCACACGTGATTGAGGGGGGTTTTGCACAAAAGCCCCAGAACATTACTTGATTTACATACAAGTCCTGGGCTGGAAGCATCTAGTGCAGACCACGTGCCAACCATGTACAAGCTGGTCTTATAGCGCGCAAGTCCCTGAAATATCTAACATTTATGCTAGTACCCCTTACTTTCCAGAAAAACAGAAATACCCCTACCACGGTATATAAACCCTATATAAACATAATACATATTAAATAAATACAAAATATAAAAACCTAATAAAAATATAATAAAATACTTTATTATATACTATATACAGTACAAAATCATATTTTGAAAAAAAAATAAAACATACTTTTTAGCATAATAAATCACTAAAACACTAAAAAATATAACAAACTTTAAAATCACATAAAAATACAAAAATGCGTCAAAAAATCCAACAAAAAATTCCCTTAGCTTATTTATAATATTTTACATAATAAACCAAAAACAAAACAAAAAAGTCAAATAAAAAACCAATAAAAATACAAAATACATAAAAACTTTGAAAATTCATAACTAAATAAACACTTAAAAACGCACAACCTATCATTTTAAAGATAATTTCACCTACTTTTCTATAAAAATAAAATAAAAATATTTTTGCACTGTTTACCATTTTAAAAATTCAAAATATCTAACAGTTTTCAATAAAAATCCGATTTTTAACATTAAAAAATAATACACAAATCATAAAAATTCTAAACACTTCTTAAAATAATCGTAAAAATGGGGAAAAAAGGAAAATATATAAAAATTACAAAATAAAAATTACAAAACAATTTCTAAAATAAGAAAAAAAATAACAAAATATGTAAAATTATAAAAAAAATATACAATTCATTAAAATTCAAATAAAAATCTAGAAAATCCTTAAAAATAAAATAGAAACTAGGAAACTTTTTCCCTTAGGATTTCTATACTTTAATCCTAGTTTACCAATAGTTTGCCTCCCAGAGTTTGACACTCCCTTCCTTAACCGCTATACATTTATGTTCAGGATTATAAATAAAAAAATAAAAAGATTAACTAAAAATTAATTTTTTGTGGTAAAACTCACCTGGTCAATACAACGATCGTGAACTCTTCTCTGTCTCTTTTGCAGGAATCTGAAGAAGAAATTAGATCAGGGATTTATGATTTTTTCAGATGGCGTCGTTGTCGGGGAGGCAGCGCTAGGGTAGCCGTAGACCTATGTTTAAGGTTTCTCTTTTCGCCATTTTATTTTCTAACCTCACAGCTTTTTGATACTAATTTGTACAGCACATGTTAAGCCGCACAGTTGAGAACCGTAAAGCTGATTTCTTGTAATTTTTGTAATATAAAAAAAATATTGTCTCGTAGAAAGGGGCCTCGTAAACGCATCTCGTCTTGTACCTGATGAATCTTGAATTCATCACTCTAAGTCTAATTTATTAATCTCAATTCCCTCAAAATCATCAGCATTTCTGCATTTATTCTGCATAATTAGCATTCATGCATGTTTTCATAAGAGTTGCATTTTATCCATTATGTTTGCACAAAATAAGAAGCCAAAAATCTCAGCCAAATTTGACATGTAAATAGCCTAATTTTCCGGATTTTTAACTCCTTCATGCTAACTCCGAATGACACAAAACCACCTCCACTGTGTACATATCACTAACAAGAATAAATCAAAATACAAAAAAATCACTAACCCTGTTAAATGGACCAAAAACCCAAACCCTAGTTTCAGGATTTTTGAACTAAAAGCCCTATATCTTCCCCATCTAGTGTCTGATTTGATCCTAATCACTTTTGATCTAATGCACATTCAATTAACTTAAAAACAAGACCAAGTTCAAGTGAATCGGAGCTCATATGTGAAAGTTGGGTTTTAGGCCTCTTTTGTACATTGTGTATTTTAACAGTTTTTGACCCGATATTTTATGTATATATTTTCTTTATTAATAAAAATCCAAAAAAATAGATTAAGGTGTCTTTATTTATATTTTATTTTTCTATATTTTTCCGGACTTTTATCTAGTTTAAAAAATGACAAAAAAACTACAAAACCCAAAAATCTAGGTATTCTATATATATGGGATACCCCAAAAACTCAGTTCATGCATTTGATCGATTTTGGTATTGATGTCTTCATAAAAGTTGTAGATCTCATCGAGGCGAGCATTTCTCGTGAAGGAACTTTTTCGATCCGAGGTCGTTTGCTATTTATTTTCTATTTACAAAAACTTTTTTTCAATTTTTCTGATGATGACACGTGGCAGCCCCTGGGGCCGCCACGTGTCAGCGTTTTTTGGGCTTTTTATTTATTCGTTTTTCTTAAAAAAATATATATATATAAAATAAATAAATAATAAAGCCTCCGCACGTGCGTCGCACGTGCTCCGCCCTCTCCCCCTTCATCGCCACGTGGCGCGTTTACGGCCGTTCGATCTCGACCGATCGAACGGCCTGGGACCCGTCGTCTTCCCCAAGCACCTCCCTCGCAACTGTCGCCTTCCTATCTCTCCGTTGTCGACTTCGTCTCCAACCGCCGGTCGCCCCTCAAACGTCGCTCCTGCCTTTGTCGCCTACGGCCAACCGCCTCCTCTGCTTCTCTCGTGTCGCCAACGACGTCCCTCGCAACCCTATTTAAAGGCCTTCACCACCCCCAACTCCCGCATCCGCCGTTCAATACCCTCTGGTAGTGACAGACCCTCCATCGCCGGCGTGATCCGAGGGCTTCAACCCTCATCGCAGCCCACCTCCTCCAGGCGCTGCTTCGCTCCGGCGTACTTCGCCATTGAGCCTCGTCTCCAGGTATCCTTCCTCCGCCGCACTTTTCATCTTCTCCGTCCACACTACCAACCTCCTATTCCGCGAACACCATCTCCAATCTCCCTCTCTATCTCGATCATCACCTACGTCTCCGAGCTTCTCGCTAAGCTTCACTCCGTCATCTTTCATCGCCGCCACCTCACCGCACATCGCCTAAAGCAGCCATCGCCATCGACTCCCTCGACTCAGAGCTTCATCACATCGTCGACCTTCATCGTTCATCATCAACGCCTCAGCCTTCGTCGACCGACCATCGTAGCCTCCGCGCCAGAAGCCTGCACGACCGGAGCCTCTCTGGCCTTCTCCAACTTGGCAGGACACCTCCAGCCGTTCAATGCCTTCAAGGCCTCGCCGGACCGCTCTACCCCTCCGCCTCTCTCATACTACCAGCAGCCAGGCGCTCGACCCGAGACCCCCGTGCACGTGCGAGGCACGTGCGTCCGGGGGTATGTCAGCACTACATCAGCCCGGGGTCACGTGCTCTGCACGTGACCTGTGGGTCATTTGCAGCAGACACCCTCGGCCATCCCTTTATTTGCAACCAAGTCCCAGCCGACAAAAGGGGCATGTGACACACACGTGCCCTCTGGCGATTTTGCAACGACACCCCCACCAGCACTAGTAATTTCACCTAGGTCCCAATCTGCATTTTATTTATTGTATTATTTATTGTATTTTTACCCCTGTGTTCCCCAATCATTTTGGAATTCTACTTGGCTTTATTTATTTATTCAAAAAATAACATGATGTTCATCTCTTAATTCTCTACATTCTTATACATTGCGGTTATTTTTATGATCATTGGTTAATTTAATAATCAATTATTTTGTGGAAAATTGCAAACTTTGCCCATTTTATGCTCTTCAATTTTTATTCGATTAGCCGTTGCTCTGAAAATTCCCCAAAAATCACATATTGTAGAGTTAATTGTGCTTGATATTGTGCCTAAAAAGATTTGCATTTGCATGCGCCCTGTAAAAATCATTTTGTATATTTTAGTATTTGATTTTTAATACGTATTAGATCTTACATTTTCAAGGTTTAGGATTTTTCTGAGATCAATCACCTAGTGATAGATCTTAGATAAATTTATCCCTTAAAAATAAGTAGGTTTAATATTTATTATAATTAAATATTGAAATTCATTTTGTTTGCATTTAAAAATTCATAAAAAAAATTCATATTGCATCCAAAAATTCCAAAAAAATTACAGTGCACTTATTTCATCATAATTTACATTATGGCCAAGTTTTGTATTTTTCGGACATAAATTAAATGTAATTTGCATTTTAGTCCCTAAAATAGGTCGAAACTGCATCTTGCATCCCTTATTTGCATCAAAAACTCCAAAAAAGGACCGCCTAGAAAACTGTGCACGAATTTTGATAGACATAATTCTAAGTTGTTCCTTTGCCTCCTTGTGATCGACCTTGAGACTTGCCCAAGTAAAATAAACATAAAACCACTTGATTAAAATTAACGAATAATTTTTGTGTTTATTTCTTGACCGATTCCGATCGCTGCCTACAACGAACAACACAACCATATTTTTGGCACGAACAAATAAAAACATCTTTTTAAAGCCGTGACTTACGGATCCGTCACATGGCGCCGTTGCTGGGGAGGAAACGGCTTAGTTTTGTGTTTTGAAAATTTTTGTTCGGTTTTCCACATTCGGGTAGTCTGACCCCCGAATTTTTCATTGTAAATTTCATTTTTTTTTCTTGCAATTTATTTTCAGCATTTATTTTTCTTAATTTATTTTTGAGTCACTCTCTTACATTTTCTCTCTTATTTTTCTTGCGAGGTACCCGGCGTACGTGCAACGATTTTTTAAGAACCGAGGCATCTTCACCGACATCCGAAAAGCCGCAATTAATTTAAGATCGAGTCGAGTCGTGAGAGAGTGTAGAGTCTAGGTTTTTAATTTCTGTAAATTTCAAATTATGCTCGTTTATAGTAGTGTCTGTTTGGACTCTCGCGTGTGTCAAAAGACCTTGAACTCTATCTGTGGTGTGTCGTGGCCTGTTTCACTCTCCGGTGAGGGTGGGGCCCGACTTGAGTGGTGAATAGAATAGACCTGCACATACGGCTCTCAGAGCATTTTATATTTTTGATTGTGCTCGTAGATATTAAGCCACACTGCACTTTAATTGAGACACACATTAGATCATTCAATTTAGCCAAAATTTAACTCAATTCTTCCCCGCTAATAGAACTTTCTGCTAGGTACGGTTTTTCATAGCTTGCATTCATTTAGAGTAATTTTTTAATTCTGTCTAGCATCCCACATGGAGATTGCGAGGATTCACTGTAAGTCTTCTAACTGAGCATTCATCATAGTTTTCCGCGTGCATAGGCTTTTCCCGAATTTCTCGCTCTTATTTTATCACATAATTCAAAAGGAAATTGGGACTGGACGGTAGACGTGTATTTGTGCTCATTTAAATTCTTCAATGATCACCTAATTAAAATTGGGACTGCTAAATATAGCCGATCTTAAGAACCCATAAAATCAAGCCACTCCCTAACTCTTTTCAGACTAATATCTTGGGTTAGACGTTCTCCAGTGAGGATCTCTTCGGTAGCCGGTAAAGCAGCCCGTGACGTCCTTAACAGATTGAATTGATCGGGTAATCGGTAAATGGTCCATAATTCATACTGTTTGGGAAAGATCTAATTTGTGATAGGCCAGTCTCATGAGAGCTTTGGGTTCCTAACAGCTCGCTTTAACCGCTCTGATATATTGTATTATCACCAAACTCTAAAATTGACAAGATAATTGACCGAACCTTCACAGTCTTTACTTTGAGTTGAGTTGGTGAAACAAACCCTTGTATTGTGTTTGGATTGTGTGTAGAAAATAGATAATCAACGAATATCGCACACTTGTGTCTAGATCATAAACCGTAAACCTCTTGCTGATCATTTTGAATCGAGAATGGAAAATTGTGGTAATTCTCGTTCGGACTCCGCGAACCCTTCTCTGACCGCCACAACTTTTCTAATCTCAAAGGTTCGGAGGCCTCTTACTCAGGACCACCTCGGGTTCATGGACACCCTTCCCATGAATCCTCCTCTTATGATTCTTTCAGCTTCCGGGAAGAAGGTCAAACCCATACTCTTGCTTTATCTCCTGATCATCGAGGAAGACTCTCACCTCGATAACTCTGATTCTGAATCTTTCCACTCTATTGACTCTGATTTCTCCCATTCTGAAGGTGAAGAGAAGAAGAAGAAGAAGAAGATGCCGCCCAAGCCGCCTCCCAGGAAGGAACCAGGGGAGGAACATAATGAAGACCCAATACAGATGATTTTTGCAAGATTGGTTGCATCTGAGCAGCAACAGGAGTTATTGAGGGAACAACTTGAGCAGTTGAATGCTGAGGGAGAACCGCCAATGGAAGCTGCATACAATCATGGGCAGTACAGGGTGAGGAATTATTTGCAGCCATCTCAGCCAGAGATTAACTATGAACTGAAGCCACATTTTATGTCAATTACCCCAATTCCATGGTAATGCGACTGAAGAGCCATATGAATTCTTGCGAGACTTGGAGCTGATATGTTCTAATCTGAGGCACCCACAAGTCAGCCAAGACTACATTCGTCTCACTGCGCTACCTTTCACCTTAAAAGGGAAGGCGGATTACTGGGTGAAAAACTTAGGAGTGATTGTGACCAGTTATGAGAGGTTCAAAAACCTGTTTTTGAAGAAGTTCTACCCTTTGAGTCGAACCAACCAAATGAGGACCCGCATCACCAGTTTCTCTCATATGCCTGATGAACCACTCTGTGAGGCTTGGGATAGGTTTAAAGACCTACTACAGAAATGTCCCTACCATAACCTGGATAACAACATCCTAGTTCAGTCACTCTACTCTGGCCTCAACTACGAGATTCAAGGGTTAGTTAGCGCTGCCTGCGGAGGGAATTACACATCACGTGGAGCTGAGACCGTCTGGAAAGTACTGGAGTAGATGGCAGAGACAATCCGTTCACAGATCGCTAGTAGAGCATACACTGATTCCTTGAACACCTTTCAAGCTAAAGGAGGAAAGCAAACTATCGCAGAGATAGCAGAGGATTTGATTCCAAACATGAACATCATTGCCGATAGATTGATAGTGGTGGATCAAATTTATAAGAGAATGAACGACATCGACAACAGGATTTCCTAATTCCCAAAGCAGATGGAGGAGCTCACTGAGAAGGTGTCCAAGATGGGGATGCCTAATGCAACTACGGTCCCGATCTATCATGTGCATCATGTCCAGGGGCAACCAGGAGCAGAACAACAACAACCATGGGCTCAGGACCAATCCTATGCCCAACCTTCCCAACAGCCACCCCCACCGGCCGAGACAGTCAAAGAAGCCCCGCCTCTGACATTCGAAGTAAATGGAATTTGGTACACACAGGACACTACCCGACAGGGTAATATGAGGGACCGTCAGCCTTATCAACGTCCGCCCACTTTCTATAATGTCGCATTTCCTCCGGCTCCACAGCACACTCAAAACACTGCATCTTTCTAGCATCTGAAGCAGCAGCAGCCCTACAATTTCCAGAACCAACCTCAGCAATATCAAGCTCCCAGACAATCGGCACAATCGTCCAATCCTCCAGAAGAACCGATCGATATCCAGAGGCAAATGCTTGAAGAGATTCGCAACTTCCGAAATGAGCTACACGATCTACGGGTTGATGTCAATAGTTTATCCCATTGGAAGGATGAGCAGACAACCCCAGCCACAACCATTCCCGCCCAAGTTCAAGCTAACCCCAATAGCTTGAACAAATCTCAATCATCTCAACACAATGGCAAGGTATACTATTCAGATTTTTTCACATCTGAACATGAGATCCTTTCGTTTGACAATATCAATGCCATGTCACTTAGGAGCGGAAGGACCGTGGTTGTACCTGACCGGGCAAGGGAATCAAACCATGAAGACTCGGAAGATCAACTGGAGGATGTTTCCGAGGAGGAATAAGAAGGACGCCTGAAGATCCCCGTGCGAGATAAAGGGAAAGCATCTATGTAGTCTGCAGAGAACCTTGATCCTCTATTTGCTGCAAAAATACCTTTGTCACCTTTTCAGCAACCTGATTTTGATTATTATCAGAAATCTTATGATTGTAATAAGAACTCCAAGTCTAATAAAGATGCTCTTGTTTATGATTCTGGCTCTCTATCTCCTGTTTCAAATGCTTCCATTCCTTTCCCCCATGCTCTCAAGAAAGGAAAACAAAAGAAAAACACTCTAGATTACCCAGAAATGGAACGATTCTGTCAGCAAAATATCACAGTCAAAGTACCCTTTGATCAGTATGTGACCAGTAATCCATCATTCCAGAAGTACTTGAAGGTGAAATGCACTCCCACCAGGACTCGTACAAAGAAAACAAGCCAATTTGTGGAGACTCATATCTTGACAGTTGCCACTACCAAATGTGTCAAAAATCAGCATTTGCCAAGAAAGAAAAGGGATCTGGGTGCCCATTATGTGGAGAGTTGCATTGGCAGCATTGCGTTCGCACGCACACTTCTCGACAATGGTTCTTCCATAAATCTTCTGCACTTAGGCTTATATTATAGATTGGAGTTAGGCTCTCTCAAGAAATCATTATCTTTACTCCAATTTGCTGATAAATCCACTAAAAGACCTAAGGGAGAAGTGAAAAATGTTATCATCATGATCGAGGGTACGGAATACAAAGTGGACTTCATTGTCCTTGATATGGAGACCCCGAACCATTGGAAGGAATCACAAATCATTCTTGGAAGACCATTCCTAAGAACCGTCAAAGCTGTATTCGATTACGGGACCGGAATGATGAAGTTCCGTTCTCCGGGCGGAGAAGTAGACTTGGAGATGAAACAAACAAAGTGGCAAAGGCCAGACTCCGAATCCACCACTGAATATGCCGAAACATCAAAATGCAATCTCCTCAGCACTATGGGGTCGTGGGACCAACTGCCAGACATGCAGATTGCAAGCACATCCTCAGAAGAAGAAACAATGCACAGTGCATTTTGTGAGATATTGCTAAACATATCTAGTCACCCATATCACTACAGTCTTGATGACACAGAAATCCTTTCGGATTTGTCAGTCCCATCAACTTCGGGACAATCAAGAAATATCGATGACGAGTCGAACACGGCTTTGGCCGAATTACCGCATTATTTTAGCGATTCGACTCAACTTTCTTCGGAATTGGTAGCCAGCACATCACAGAGTGATTCACCACCAACCGACACTGAGCCAGATGCAAAAGTCATTCAGCCAGACTTGATTGATGATTCAGAATTGCCAGAGCTGAAACCACTACCTCCCACACTGAAGTATGCATTTCTAAATGGACCCAAAGAAAAATTCCCTGTGATCATTACCTCATCATTAACCGTGGACTAGGAATCCAGGCTACTCGAAGTCCTTGAGCAAAATCAAAAAGCCATCGATTGGACTGTGTTGGATCTTGTAGGAATAAATCGAAACCTTTTTTTTATGAAGTTCTACCCTTTGAGTCAAACCAACCAAATGCAAGGCCTTCCTGTGAATTTCAGAGAAGATTAAACCTCAATCTTCGGGAAGTGGTTAAGAAAGAGATAAAGAAATGGTGCAAAGCAAGATTTATATACCCCATTTCTGACTCTAAGTGGGTGGCCCCCCTTCACGTCGTCCAGAAGAAGTCTGGAATCCAGATGGTGACCAACGAGGAGGGAGTAGAGATCGCTACCCGAGTACCCACGTCGTGGCGCGTCTGTGTCGATTACAGACGCCTGAATGCTGTGACCAAGAAAGATTACTTTCCACTACCATTTATTGATCAAATCTTGGAGAGACTTGCAGGGAAAGTATTCTTATGTTTTCTTGATGGGTACTCCGGTTACAATCAGGTAGCTATCGCTCCCAAGGATCAAGAAAAGACCACGTTCACATGTCCCTTTGGTACCTACGCATTCAAGCGCATGCCATTCAGGCTTTGTAATGCCCCAGGCATATTTCAGCGGTGCATGATTACCGTATTTGCCGAAATGGTTGGTGATTTCTTGGAAGTCTTCATGGAAGACTTCTCAGTTCATGGTGATTCATTTGATACATGTTTAGCGCACTTGGACCTAGTCCTCCAGAGATGCAGGGAGGTTAATTTGGTACTCTCTTGGGAGAAAAGTCACTTTATGGTGACTAAGGGTATCGTGTTGGGGCACGTCATCTCCAAAAAGGGAATGGAGGTCGACCCTGCCAAGGTGGATGTGATCAAGAAACTTGAGACACCAACCAACGTCAAGTCAGTAAGGTCGTTCTTAGGGCATGTTGGATTTTATCAAAGGTTTATCCTAGATTTTTCAAAGATCGCCCGCCCACTGACTGAGCTCTTAGGAAAAGACACGGAGTTTATTATAAATCACAGGTGTCTAGAGGCCTTTGAGCTCCTGAAAAAGAAAATATGTGAATCGCCCATATTACAAGCTCCTGACTGGTCTCTTCCCTTTGAGATCATGACTGATGCATCGGATTTTGCTATCGGAGCGGTACTTGGACAAAGAAGAGATGGAATACCTTATGCGATTAACTATGCGAGCAAAGTGTTGGATCATGCACAGAGAAATTATACAGTGATTGAAAAGGAAATGCTCGTGGTTGTTTGGGCCCTTGAAAAATTCAGATCATACATATTGGACTCTAAGGTGGTAATTTTCAAAGATCACACGGCAATTAGATATCTCATGGATAAGAAGGATGCCAAGGCATGATTTTTGAGATGGATCTTGTTAATCCAGGAATTTAATTTGGAGATCAAGGATAAATCTGGAATAAAGAGTGTTGTTGCTGATCACCTTTCCCGAATCGAGCAAAACGATTATCCTGACACTGGACCAATTAAGGAGACTTTTCCAGACGAATCAGTTTACATTATTGATTCAACCCCGTGGTATTCCGACATATTGAACTATCTTGTCTCCAAGAAGGTTCCCTTTGGTTGGACCAAGAGAATAATTGATCAATTGAAGTCAGATTCTAGAAAATACCATTGGGATGATCCTTTCTTTTTCTATGAAGGACCGGATTATGTTTGGAGAAGATGTATTCCTCAGGAGGAATATCAGAGTGTCCTCACACATTGTCATTCTCTCGAGGCTGGAGGACACTATTCAGGAAAGAGAACTGCGTTTAAGATACTCCAATGTGGATTTTACTGGCGGACCTTATTTCAGGATGCTAATGAATTTGTACGGTCATGCCCGATTTGTCGAAGAATGGGAGGGACTGTGGGATATAGAGATGAAATGCCCAAGCAACTAATGATTTTCTGTGATGTTTTCGATGCATGGGGGATTGATTTTATGGGTCCCTTTCCCAACAGCAATGGATTTGAGTACATCTTGTTAGCGGTTGACTATTTATCAAGATGGGTAGAGGCTATTCCAACCCGAACCGTAGATAGCAAAGTCATCTGTAAGTTTATCAAGGATAATATCATTGCAAGGTTCGGGATACCAAAGTTTTGATTTCTGATGGAGGTAGTCACTTTGTGAACAGGGAGATGAGATCTTTGGCTAAGGAGTACAAATTTGAGCATGGAATAGCCAACCCATATCATCCACAATCTAATGGCATGGTAGAGGTTTCTAATAGAGAGGTGAAGGGTATTCTTCAGAAGTTGGTTCGTTCAGATAGGAAGAATTGGTCGAAACTGCTGGACCAAGTTCTATGGGCCTATAGGACAGCCTATAAGACTCCACTCGGTACGTTACCTTTTAGGATGATCTATGGCAAGCCATGCCATCTACCTGCAGAATTGATTTATAAATCAGAATGGGCGATCAAAAAGTTGAATTGGAGTTGTCACCTTGGGAAACTATATCGAGATTTAAATCTGAATGAGCTAATTGAAATCCGAAACCGAGCATACGACAACAGTGTAATCTATAAAGACAAGGTCAAGAGATGGCATGATAGACACGAACGAGATAAAACCTTTGTCCCTGGGCAGAAAGTGTGGTTGTTCAATGCTCGGTTGAAGATTTTTCATGGGAAACTAAAATCAAAATGGACGGGTCCCTACATTGTCATCGATGTGCATACCAATGGAAGCGTGGATATTGCCGAACTCAAAGATGATGCACAACCTTTCTCAGTAAATGGACAAATGTTGAAGCCATATATTAAATCACCCGAAGAGCAGACAGTTCAAGTTGAGGTCATCTACTTCACGCAGAGCGAGGACATTGAAGATTTATCATATCATTCCCACCCTCCTTACCGACCACATCGGCCTCCTTGTACAGCTTCTTCCTCAACTTAGGCCATGACCTAAGTATGGGGGGGACCGATGACATCTGTATATACCATTCTTCTCCTTATCCCGATCACTTCCTTTCCACCCTTCTTCCATACTTAGGTTGACCAGATCCTAAGTATAGGGGGAACCGACATCCACCTGTATATACTTTCCTCATTCACATATCCTGACCGCTTCATTTTTTCATTTTCACTCTCTTATGCTTAGCCCGAGCTATATCTTCTTTACGCTTCTTGTGCTCTGAGGACACAGCACTTGCTAAGTATGGGGGGTCTGTGTATATACTTCGTATATATTTTACCCATATCTCGTACTTTCGTGTAAGTCTATATGTATTTACGGGGTGGGTAGCTAACTTGAAAAAAAAAAGAGGAAGAAAAAGAAGAGTTTTTCTACTAACACTAACCTTGCCCAAAATTTTTGAAAAGAAAAAAATTAGCTTCTTATTTCATTTTTGCATCACAAAAAAAAAATATGTCTGCATTTCACACACCTGCACTTCATCCAGCATCGCATTCATGTACATCTGTGAAAAGTCATTGTGTTCTGAACCGAGTTGTCAGCAGAAACCGAGAGTGGTCTGGACATGACCTTAATCCACCTAATTTTCAGAGGAACTTCACCGAGAAATAGGATTTTAAAGACTTCAGGTCTTTTGACTTAATTCTTTAAGTTCCACATGACAATGTGCAGCATTTGACTCTTAGTGTCTAACCCGGTCTCTTCATTCTGGGACAACTCTGGAATAGGGAATTAATTTGTACTCTCGCACTATGCACTTAGCTCAACTTAGACATGGAGTAGCGTAGAAATCTAAAAATCGGAGTACGAGTTGAAATAAATCTTCGGAAAAGGGATGGACGACTGGGCACAATTTTTTCTAAGACCCCAAAAAATGTACGGAACAAAAAGATTCTATATCCGTAGGGGCACAACAAGATCCAAGCAGAACCACCAAAAATTCCAAATACAAAGAAGCATTCTACAATAAAAATCTGACCAAAAAGGTCCAAGCTTCAAGAAACCTGCAGATCTTGGTGGAGATTCGGCTACACTGGCTAGCTTTACAAGGAGAGGTGACTACACTAGCCACCCTCCAGTTCTTTTCCCCTTCTTCTATTCTTCTCCTCCCAATTCGATTGTGAACACAGCACGACAGACCTTAGAAGGAAATACCTGACTCCCCGAGGACGAGTTACTGGAGAGGAGAGGAGCATGGTAGTCCGACATTCTGGATGGGAAGAGCTAAAACCCTTCACACACATGAGTCGGTTGTTCAATGTTCATAGGGTATACTTTGGGAAGAGGATTGATATAAGATGACTTCTGAGCCGAAACTGTGACAATGATGTGTAGAACTTGAGGGCTGTTGATTTTAAAATTCTAAGTCTCACAGAAGTTCCGCCACACTATTAATCCAAAGGTCGGGTTTAGTTTCATTTTTACCTTTCAGCTCATGGGCTATGTACGGAACCCAATCTCATTTCACCTCATGGCATTTCTTTTTGATGCTCAGGGACGAGCATGGTTTAAGTATAGGGGGATGATGAATCTCGGATTCGTTACTCTAAGTCTCATTTATTAAGCTCAATTCCCACAAAATCATCATCATTTCTGCATTTACTCTGCATAATTAGCATTCATGCACATTTTCATAAGAGTTGCATTTTATCCATTATGTTTGCATAAAATAAGAAGCCAAAAATCTCAGCCAAATTTGAACTGTAAATAGCCTAATTTTCCGGATTTGTAACTCCTTCATGCTAACTCCGAATGACACAAAACCACCTCCACTGTGTACATATCACTAACAAGAATAAATGAAAAATAAAAAAAATCACTAACCCTGTTAAGTGGACCAAAAACCCAAACCCTAGTTTCAGGATTTTCGGACTAAAAGCCTCATATCTTCCTCATCTAGTGTCTGATTTGATCTACTCACTTTTGAATTAATGCACATTCAATTACCTTCAAAACAAGACCAAGTTCAAGTGAATCGGAGCTCATATGTGAAAGTTGGGTTTTGGGCCTCTTTTGTACATTGTGTATTTTAGCGGTTTTTTATCCAATATTTTATGTACATATTTTATTTATTAATAAAAATCCAAAAAATAGATTAAGGTGTATTTATTTATCTTTTATTTTTCAATATTTTTTTCGGACTTTAATCTAGTTTAAAAAATGACAAAAAAAGTACAAAACCCAAAAATCTACGTATTCTATATATATGGGATACCCCAAAAACTCACTTCGTACATTTGATCGATTTTGGTATTGATGTCTTCATAAAAGTTGTAGATCTCATCGAGGTGAGCATTTTTCATGAAAGAAATTTTTCGATCCGAGGTTGTTTACTATTTCGTTTTTATTTTACAAAATCTTTTTTTTCCGATTTTTCTGGTGATGACACGTGGGCGCCCCTGGGGACACCACGTGTCAGCGTTTTTTGGGCTTTTTATTTATTCGTTTTTCTCTAAAAAAATAAATAAATAAATAAAATAATAAAGCCTCCGCACGTGCGTCGCACGTGCCTCCCAGGCACGTGCTCCGCACGTGCTTCGCCCTCTTCCCCTTCATCGCCATGTGGCACGTTTACGGTCGTTCCATCTCGGTCGATCGAACGGCCCGGGACCCGTCGTCTTCCCCAAGTGCCTCCCTCGCAACCGACGCCCTCCTATCTCTCCGCCGTTGACTTCATCTCCAACCGTCGGCCGCCCCTCAAACGTCGCTCCTGCCTTTGTCGCCAACGGCCAACCGCCTCCTCCGCTTCTCTCGTGTCGCCAACGACGTCTCTCACAGCCCTATTTAAAGGCCTTCACCACCCCCAACTCCCGCATCCTCCGTTCAATTCCCTCAGGTAGTGACAGACCCTCCATCATCGGCATGATCCGAGGGCTTCAACCCTCATCGCAGCCCACCTCCTCCATGCGCTGCTTCGCTCCAGCGTACTTCACCGTTGAGCCTCGTCTCCAGGTATCCTTCCTCCACCGCACCTTTCATCTTCTCCGTCCACACTACCCCCCTCCTCTTCCGCGAAAACCATCTCCGTTCTCCCTCTCTATCTCGATCATCACCTGCGTCTCCAAGCTTCTCGCGAAGCTTCACTCCGTCATCTTCATCGCCGCCACCTCACCACACATCGCCTGAAGCAGCCATCGCTATCGACTGCCTTGACTCAGAGCTTCATCACGTCATTGACCTTCATCGTTCATCAATAATGCCTCATCCTTCGTCGACCGACCATCGCATCTTCCGCGCCAGAAGCCTGCACGACGGGAGCCTCTCCGGCCTTCTCCGACTTGGCAGGACCCCTCCAGCAGTTCAACGCCTCCAAGGCCTCGCCGAACCGCTCCGCCCCTCCGCCTCTCTCATACCGCCAGCGGCCGGGTGCTCGACCCGAGACCCCTGCGCACATGCGAGGCATGTGCGTCCGGGGGTACGTCAGCACTACATCAGCCCGGGGTCACGTGCTCCACACGTGACCCATGGGTCATTTGCAGCAGACACCCTCGGTCATCCATTTATTTGCAACCATGCCCCAGCCGACAAAAGGGGCACGTGACACACACGAGCCCTTTGTAGATTTTGCAACGCCACCCCCACCAGCACTTATAATTTCACCTAGGTCCCAGTCTGCATTTTTATTTATTGTCTTATTTATTGCATTTATACCCCTGTGTACCCCAGTCATTTTGGAACTCTACCTAGCTTTATTTATTTATTCAAAAAATAGCATGATGTTCGTCTCTTAATTCTCTACATTCTAATACATTGCGATTATTTTTATGATCATTGGTTAATTAATAATCAATTATTTTGTGGAAAATTGCAAACTTTGCCCATTTTACGCTCTTCAATTTTTATTCAATTAATCGTTGCTTTGAAAATTCCCCAAAAATCACATATTGTAGAGTTAATTGTGCTTGATATTATGTCCAAAAATATTTGCACTTGCGTGCATAGTTTGCCCTGTAAAAATCATTTTGCATATTTTAGTATTTCATTTTTAATAGGTATTAGATCTTATATTTTTGAGGTTTAGGATTTTTTTTGAGATCAATCACCTAGTGATAAATCTTATATAATTCTATCCCTTGAAAATAAGTAGGTTTAATATTTATTATAATTAAATTTTGAAATTCATTTTGTTTGCATTTAAAAATTAATAAAAAATTCATATTGCATCCAAAAATTTCAAAAAAAAATGCACTGCACTTATTTCATCATAATTTACATTGTGGCCAAGTTTCGTATTTTTCGGACATCATATGAATGTAATTTGCATTTTAGTCCCTAAAATAGGCCGAAAATGCATCTTGCATCTCTTATTTGCATTAAAAACTCCAACAAAAAGATCGCCTCAAAAACTGTGCACGAATTTTGATAGACATAATTCTAGATTGTTCCTTTGCCTCCTTGTGATCGACCTTGGGACGTGTCCAAGTAAAATAAACATAAAACCACTTGATTAAAATTGACGAATAATTTTTGTGGTTATTTCTTGACCGATTCCGATCACTGCCTACAACGAACAACACAACCATATTTTTAGCACGAAAAAATAAAAACATCTTCTAAAGCCACGATTTACGGATCCGTCAGTACCTCTCTCTTTCTCAGGGTCTGTTTCATCAAGGTCGTACTCCTAGTGGAGCAGGACACCCACCGTAGTTTTCTCGCTCGTAATGTTTCTCGACGGTTTTTCGCAGTTTTCTCGAGAATATGTGCTTGTTAGAATTTCTCGATTTCCCCTCTCTATGTCCCGTAGATAGATGCTTTCTTAGGTCGATTAACTTAGATGCTTGCGACCTAGGACCAAACCCAAAAGGACAAAAAAATATCTTTAGACGCTTGTTTGAAAATACTCTTTAAAAGTGATAACTAAAAATAAAACAGGGACTGCTAATTTTATCTGACTTTATAACAAAACGTAAGGACTTCACTTGTTTTGGGTAAGCAACCCTCGCAAACGAATTGCATATACACTCTCCAGATTTTGTGAGTGAGAGAAGACACATAAGGTAGAGCCAGAGTCTGGGATTCTATCGAAGTATTACTTAGTTCATACTTTAAATCACTTAATCTTTAGTGGGTACTCTCGGGTAGTCGGAAACGGTCCGAGTTTACTTAGCAAAGTGGGAGGTTTAGATGAAACTTCATAAGGCACTGAGATGGTGTTGTTGCCGATTATGGTACAGGGAAGGTGTACTTTCACGTCCAAGGGGCAAGTATACATATAGAGACGATCCAAGACCTCAATGTCAAATCATACGAGTCAGAGCGTGCATCTGAAGACGGGGCTGATAGTCATCAGGATTGTGATTTCGTGCAGACCGATGATGAGGTTGTCTAGCCTGAACCAAGCACACATTCTTTCATCACACCTTCAGGAGAGTCTGAGTTGCAGATCTTAGATGATGATAGATTTGATAGCACAGTCTTGGAGCAAGCACAGTCACAGGCCGAGGCTGACGATTCTGATGATGACCAATCTGATTTTCATTCATGTTGTTCCGATTCTAATCCCTCTGATATAGACGTGGACTTTCATTGGCAGAGTTTTGATGAGTATGTTCCGTGCCTAATTTCAGATGAGCCTACAACCAGCCTGGAGCCCGAGCCAGTACAGCAGAGTCAGCAACCAGAAAAGCAGTCTCCAAATCTTTCTAGGTCAAAGCAGGCTGAGCTTACGCATATCGATCTAGTAGCCTATACACATGCCCTAGTCAAACCCGCTCTTCGTGTTCCTTCTCCCCCTAAGCTTAAAATGTTACCTCAATCAATGAAATACCAATTCCTTGCTGGCGAATCTAAAATATTTCCGATCATCATCTATTTCAATCTGACCAAAGATCAGGAATCCTGTCTGATGGAGATTCTTGAGAAGAATCGCAAGGCATTTGGATGGTCAGTAGCGGATCTCCATGGGATTAGTCTGGCTCTGTGATCCCACCACATCTTTCTCGAGAATGACGCCAAGCCATCTTGTGAGTTTCAGCGCAGGCTGAACCTGAATCTTCGAGAGGTGGTTATGAAAGAAATATCCAAGTGGTGGAGCGTAGATTTTTTTTATCCTAACTCCGATTCGAAATGGGTTAGTACTTTACATGTGGTACTCAAGAAGACTGGTATCACTACAGTGATCAATGAGTATGGAGAGGAGATCTCTACCTGATTACCGACTTCTTGGCGCGTCTGTGTGGACTACAGATGTTTGAATCAGGCGACCAAGAAGGATCACTTCCCGCTACCGTTTATCGATCAGATTATCGAGAGGTTAGCTGGGAAGAGCCATTATTGCTTTCTTGATGGGTACTCGGGATATAACCAGGTGGCCATCGCACCTGAAGACTATGAAAAGATGATGTTTACCTGCCCGTTCGGAACATATGCTTCCTGATGAATGCCCTTTGGATTATGTAATGCTCCGTCTACATTTCAGAAGTGCATGCTCTCGATTTTCACGGACATGATATGTGACTTTTTATAGGTCTTCATGGATGATTTTTCGATCTACGGTGACGATTTCGACTCATGTCTTTCTAGCCTAGACCAAGTGCTCCAGAGGTGCACTGAGGTAAACCTCGTTCTTTTTTGGGAGAAGAGTCATTTCATGATGACTCAGGGGACGGTTCTTGTTCACATCATCTCCAGAAGGGGCCTGGAGGTCGATCTGGCCAAGGTGGACATCATCAAGAAGCTCAATCCACTGTCCAACTTGAACAGTTACGGTCTTTTCTGGGGCATGTCGGTTTCTATCGAAGGTCCATTCGTGACTTCAGTAAAATTGCCCAACTGTTATCTGATCTTCTCGCAAAAGACACCGAGTTTATTGTCGATGATAAGTGTCTTTTAGCGTTGATACTCTCAAGAATATGATTGTAGAGGCTCCTGTCCTTCAGCCACCTGATTGGTCTCTCACATTTGAGATCATGACGGATGCATCCGATTTTGTCGTTGGAGTTGTGTTGGGACAGAGGAGGGATGGCCTGCCTTATGCCATATACTACGCTAGCAATACTTTGGATTCTGCGTAGTGGAATTACACTGTTACAGAGAAAGAAATGCTAGCCGTAGTTTTTCCTTTGATAAATTTAGATCCCACATCTTAGGATCAAAAGTCACGATTTTCACTGATTTTACCGCCATCAGATATTTAATGGACAAGAAGGATTCGAAGCCACGTCTGACCAAATGGATCTTTCTACTCAAGGACATCGAAATCAAGCATAAGCCTAGAGTCAAGAATGTGATGGCGGATCACCTCTCCCAACTAGAACTCCCTGAGACTTCTAAGTTTGATGCACCCATCAGAGAGAGTTTTCCAGACGAGGCGATTCTTTTTGTCGCCTCTCTCTCGTGGTATGCTGATATTGTGAACTTTCTTATTGCCAAGAAAGTCACGCAAGGTTGGTCCAGGCAGAGACTCAAGACTTTCCTCATGAAAGCCAAGTCCTACCATTGGGAGGATCCATTCCTTTATCATGAAGGAGCGGATTCAGTCTGGCATCAGTGTATTCCTCACGAGGAATACCAGGGTGTCCTCTCTTATTGCCATAAATTTGAAGCTGTAGGACACCATTCAAGGAAGAGGACAGCACAGAAGGTGCTTCAGTCCGATCTTTGGTGGCCTACTCTCGTTGCGGATGCCCACGCATTCGTAAGGAGATGTACTTATTATCAGAAAATGGGCACTTGCGGACATAGAGATATGATGTCGATGTAACCGATTCACTTCTGTGAGGTTTTCGATGCATGGGGCATCAACTTTATGGGCATGTTTCCTAAGAGCCAGGGATTCGAGTATATTATTCTGGCTGTGGATTATGTGAGTCGTTGGTAGAGGATATTCCTGCCCAAAACGCGGATGTAAACATGGTTTGCAAGTTTCTAAGGAAACACATCATTATGCAGTTCAGGGTCTCTCGAGTTCTTATCTCAGAGGGAGATAGCCATTTCATCAACGAAAAGGTAAGGGCTCTTGCTAACGAGTTCAGCATAGATCATCGGGTTTCTACTCCACATCGTCCTCAGACGAATGGTCTAGCCGAAGTCTCGAATAGGGAGATCAAGATGATTTTGCAGAAGGTTGTTCGCCCAGATCGAAAGGATTGGTCATAGCTTTTAGACTCGGTTCTTTCGGCCTATAGAACATCCTTCAAAACTCCATTAGGTACATCTCCCTTTCGACTCGTTTATGGCAAGCCATGCCACTTACCTGTTGAGATCAAGCATCGATCCTTTTGGGCAGTGAAAGAAGTGATCTTTGGACTAGGTGATGCGAGAGATCAAAGGCAGATTGAACTGGAAGCCCTGGAAGAAATGAGAGATGAAGCCTTCACGAATAGCATGCACTATAAAGAGCGGATGAGAGAGTGGCACGATTCTCACATCAGCCACAAGCAGTTTGAGCCTAAACAGAAAGTTTGGTTATTCGATGCGAGGCTGAATTTATTTCCACCAAAATTTCAAAGTAAATGGAAAGGCAAGTATCTTGTCAGAAAGATGTACGACAATGGTAGCATCGATACATCTGAGTTGTCTTCTGAATCCACCTTTTGAGTCAATGATCAGCATTTGAAACCATTTCTCGATCATGATCGCCGACCATTGAAATTGTCCCGATACATTTTGTATGAGATGTGCTCTTCATTCTTACACTATGCATCTCATACTCGATTTTCACGATCTATTATGTACATATGTGTTTCTGATTTTCCACTCATTCTTCCGTTTGTCTGACACCCTTAGGATGTATCTAGATTTTTTCTATACTTAGGATGTGTCCTAAGTATAGGAGGGTGTAGACACCGTTGTGTCCATCTCATTTTGTTCTATCACCCCTATAGTTGCTTATACTTAGTGTGCGCTTTACCCTAAGTATAGGGGGGTAATATCACTCATTTCTTCTTTTGATCATTGTTGTTTTTGTATCGTCTGCTCTCTCGCTTGTCCCTCACCTTTTGATCTACGTATCTATACTTAGGGATATTTTACCCTAATTATAGGGGGGACAAGCCAAGCCGTTGAGTGTGTACATTATCTTGACCTCGATCATCTTTAGTTTTGAGTCTTCTATCCTTAGGATCACTTGATCCTAAGTATAGAGGAGATGATCGACTTCTATTCATTCATTTGTTATTCTTTTGAGTCATTGTAGTATAGGATTCTTTTCACCAATCTATACTTAGCACGAGTTATGCCTTCCTTTGCCACTTCTTTGGTCACTTTGAGGACATAGTTCATGCTAAGTATAGGGAGGTGTCATATATATGCTATATATACTTTAGAAGCCATAACTCGTACTTTATTGTATTTTTAATAATATGGTTCTCTAAAAGTATGGGTGTATATTTTGGGTTTTTAAAAACCACAAAAAACCATATATATGACTTATTGAAAATTGTTTAAAATTTGTATATATATATAAATATTGTAAAATTCTTTGATAAAATCTTTAAAAAGTTGTAAATAAAATCTTTGTAAAATATGTATAAAAGCTAAATAAAATCCTTTGTAAAATATAAAAAAGTTCGTGTAAAATTTGTGCAAATGGAATTAATCCACTAACTCTTTCAAAAAACCCTAAAAATTCGAAAAGTTTTAAAATTCAATAAAAATTTCCTAAGTCTTTAAAAATCACTTAAAAAGCTTAATCTGAAAAATCTACCTCATAAAAAAATTGTTGCATTCATGAGCATTTTTCAGTACAAGTCTGATTCTTGAATCGAATGGATCTAAGTCTGAGAGATGGAGCTTAGTTTAGGTCTTAGTCCACTTAATTCTAAAGGCACTTTATTAGGAAATGGAATAGAGACTCTTCAGGGCTTTTAGGCTTAATTCTTTGGGTTCCATGAAACCACGTTCGGAATTCAACTTGAAAGTGTCTAAGTAGGACACCTGGTGTCATCCGTTTAACTCTTCTCCATTTGAACCAATTTTGAACTCATGCACACTGCACTTAGCTCGACTTGCATGGGGTTGCAAAGGGCAATCCATTTTGGTGGTGTGTTTCCATCCTTGTCTAGTGGCACTGACGTCTAAAGACGGGAGAGATTGCGGTTGAAATAAAGCTTCGGATGAGGGAAGGATCTGCTGGCACAATTTGTTTAAGATCCCAAAAATGAACATAATGAAAATATGCTATATCCGTCAGGGCACAAAAGACCAATGGAGTGCAACAATTATCTCTACCAAAAAGAAACCGAATACACCAAATACCAAAATGACCACAATGGTCCGAGCTTCAGAAAAGCCTGCATGTCTTAGTGGAGACTTGGCTAAAGTAGCTAGGCTTCATAGGAGATATGATTACACTGATCACACTCCAGTTCTCTTCTCATTATTCTATCTTCTTTCTATATTCGATTGTGGACACAGCACGACCGGACCTTAGAAGGAAACATCCCCCTTCTAGAGGATTGAGTTGCTGGATGCGGGTCTAATGGGAGTGTATAACTGGATGGGCGGTTTCTTCTCTTCTCTGGAGCGGGAAGAGCTAAAATTATTCACACAAAGTACAAATTGCTTTCAAAGCTGAAAAGTATGCGTGATGAATAGGTCGATCTGAGTTGGTTGTTAAGGTGAACCTGGATAAGGATTTGTGGAACTTGAGGGTTGTCGAGACTTAAATCCTAATTCTAATAGAGTCCTGTCACACTATTAATCAAAAGGTCTGAATCCAAGCTCCAGATTTTGGGTGAAATGAGATTCGATTTAAAGAAACAAACATGTTCTAAGTTTTTTTATTTTTCTTTTCTTTTTCTTTTTTCTTGCACTTATTCATAGAATAAGTGTTTGTTATGGGACTAGCAAAGGTAAAGTATAGGGGAATGATGAATATGTGATTCATCACCTTTATTCTTTCATTTTAGCTAAAAAATCCTTGGTAAAATACATGTAAATAATCACTAATTCCAACTAATTATCATTCTAATCATAATTATTAATATTATATATTTAACACTTATTTTACCCAAAATAAAAGAATAAAGATAAAAAAGAAAAATAAAAGAAAAAAAGGTTGTAGATATAAAATATACACAGACTGATCCTAAACCCGAAATCATGTCAATATTGACTTGATCGACAAAATAAATAAGTTGGGGGAAATAAGGATTCTAAACTATAAAAAATCAAGAAAATCAAGACAAAAAATATAATTTATCCATTTTACACAATGTAAATATTTCACTTATTTTATTCATCACATATATCATTCCAAACCAAAATACTTCTTTAATAAAAGTTGTTCATAAAAATATATATATTTTATAAAAATATTAGTAAAATACATCGTCACAAAAATAAAATATTGTAATGGACCAAAAACCGTAAAAGCCGACTTATGAAGTTCACAACTATTCATAGAAAACTCCAAATAGACCAAACTCACTTTTAAACTTTGTTTAAACTTAATACTATTTATTAAAAATATCAAAAAATATTACAATAAACCGGGTGAGTGTTGGTGTTTGGGACCCGTTGCATATATGTATTATATGTAAAATCTTCCTGGATTTTTAATTAATTGACCTTAAATCCGATTATCTTAATTGCTTTTCTACAAATATTCTAAAAATATATATAAATATAAAAATACATTTTATGTCAAAATGCCAATAAATCCAAAGGCTCGAAGCCGCTACCTAAATTTTCCGGACCCCATAACGCGGTCTTATGAACTCCGAATTGGGCAAACCCAGTCTTAAAATTCGTATTATTTGATTATCTACAAAATGACACTATCTTCACTAAAATCGGAGTTAATATGAAAAATGTGGGTTTTAGGACGTTATTGGTATATTGTACAATATACATTAGTTTACATTATTATTTTTTATTAAATATACGTAAATAATAATAATCAATTAATTTTATTTATTTATTTATTTAATCTATTTATTTCTTTAATATATTAACTAATGTAATTACTTAATTATATACTTAGTTATTAAATAAATTATTTATTCAATTAAATCCTTAATTAAATACTTAATTATTTATTTAATTATGTCTTAATTAATTAATATAATTTGGTATTAATTTAAACTATTATTAATTATATTAATTATGCAACTTAATTAATTTATTTTAATTTATTTTATTTCCTCACTTTCTCTCTCTTCCATTTTCTCTCTCTTACTTTCCCCTTTCTTCATCTTCTTCCTCTGATTCTTCTCCAACCCATCGATCGTCACCTATCTCTCTTCCTTCTTCCCTACCCAACGACCAACCTCCTTAATGGTCGGTCATTGGCCCAACTGTCCTCGATTCCCCTCACCATCTCCGCTGACGGTATCCCTCTTCCTCTATATAAGGAACCACATCCCCATGGAGTAGCGAGATCCTCCATTTGCTTCATTCTCCTGCCTGCGAGCTCCGAGTGATTTCTGAGGAGGTGACAGCTCCGGAAGAAGATCCTCGTTGTAGCGAGGTTTGGGGAGGACTTCGGCGAGATCCCAACGCTGATGTGAACTCTGCTCTGTCGCGTCAAGCCTCCGGCATCGCCGCACCATTGAGGCGAAGATCACTAGGAGCTTCATCGAGCACCGATCTGCACATAATCAGGTCACTCGATCTTCTAACTCTCTTCTCTTCTATGATCCCATTCTTGTTTCTCTTCCAACTTCTCATCTGTAATCTAATCCTCTTCTTCAATCGGAATCCTAAAATCCATCGCCAACGTACTTCATCTTCGAATCTCGGTACTTCACCTTCTCTCCTACACTCCTGTGCACCTCCGGCCATGCACGGTGGCTGAAGATCGGATACAGCTCCACTGCCTCTGTCTGTGTCATTCATCCACCTTTTCTGTTTAATAGTTGGCAAAGGTATCGCCCCTCGAGCCTCGTTCGATCCTGCAGGTTATTTGTATTTGGAGTCTCAAAGAGCGCTCGTGTCTGATTGATTCAACACCAGATCAATTGAATTTCGTTGAGAAGCTTCACCGATTCCTGTGTTTGAGATTCATCGGAGATCGAGAGAGCCCTGTCTGATTGAGATTCGAGTCGATTGTCAACCACCCTCCACCGTGAGAAGAATCAATTACTGTCGCCACCGCCTCTTGATCACACAATCCAAATCGAGCGACTTGATTTTTCACCGTGAACGGAGATCATATTCGCCGCAGGATATCAAACTGCAGCATTTGAGCGAAACCAGCATCGAGCAATGGCCACAGGATTCGCCTAGAATCGCATACACTATTGCTGGAGTTTGATCAGACTATCGCCACCGTTCGACTCCAGAATACCACTCCATCCTCCGATTGAGAGCCATCGCCGAATAGCCGCCCTCGAAGGCATCGCCCGCACAGAGGAAAGAACGCTGCCACCTAGAGCATCCCTCGCATTTAGGAATAATGAAGCTAACCTCCGGGTTAAAGCCTGACCGCTCGATTGGGACTTCATCCGACGCCAGCCGATGTGCCACATGTCGCCACCTAATCGAAGGCACCGCCCCACCGCTGAAGGGTGGCACACGTGCACGCGTACGTGATTGAGGGAGGTTTTGCATAAAAGCCCCGGAACATTACTTGATTTACATACAGGTCCTAAGCAGGAAGCATCTAGTGAAGACCACGTGCCAACCATGTCCAAGCTGGGCTTATAGAGTGCAAGTCCCTGAAATTTCTAACATTTATGCTAGTGCCCCTCACTTTCCAGAAAATAACAAAAATACCCCTACCACTGTATATAAACTCTATATATACATAATACATATTAAATAAATACAAAATATAAAAAATGTAATAAAAATATAATAAAATAATGTATTATATACTATATACATTACAAATCATATGTTGAAAAAAATAAATAATAATACTTTTTAGCATTAAATAAATCACAATAACACTAAAAATATAACAAACTTTAAAATCACATAAAAATATAAAAACACCTCTAAAAATCATACAAAAAATTCTCTTAGCTTATTTATTGTATTTTACGTAATAAACCAAAAACAAAAAAGAAAATAAGGTCAAATAATAAAAACCAATAAAAATAAAAAATACAAAAAAACTTTGAAAATTTATAACTAAATAAAGAAAAAACACATAAAACGCACAACCTATCATTTTAAAGATAATTTCACCTACTTTTCTATAAAAATAAAATAAAAATATTTTTGTATTGTTTACCATTTTAAAAATTCAAAATATCTCACGATTTTCAATAAAGAACTGATTTTCAACATTAAAAATAATACAAAATTCATAAAAATTCTAAAAACTTCTTAAAATTCGTAAAAATAGAAAATATAAATATAAAAAAATAAAAATAACAAAACAAAAATCAAATAAAAATTATAAAATAGCTTCCAAAATAATATAAAAATCACAAAATATGTAAAATTACAAAAAAAATATATAATTCATTAGAATTCAAATAAAAATCTAGAAAAATCCTTAAAAATAAAATAAAAATTAGGAAACCTTTTCCCTTAGGATTTCTATAGTTTAACCCTAGTTCACCAACAGTTTGCCTCCCTGAGTTCGATACTCCTGTGCTTAACCGCTATACATTTATGTTTAGGAGTATAAATAAAAAATAAAAAGATTAACTAAAAAATAATCTTTTCTGGTAAAACTCACCTAATCGATACAACGACCGCGAACTCTTCTATGTCTCTTTTGCAAGAATCTGAAGAAGAAATTAGATCATGGATTTACGAATTTTTCAGTTTTCTTCTTGGATTAGAACCCGCTTACTATTTGATAGAATTTTTTTATACGGATAAATAATATGTACAAAGTGGTGATGAATATTTGGTGAGATATTATATGGATAAGTAGATTACAATATGGATATACTGATGTATTCTTATTTTATGTATAAAGATTAGTGATTTGTTATTGGATTTTCTATTTTCTCTACATATGTTATCATGAGTCATTGAGGCGGGTAACGACTATATTTTTGGATAAGGTTCTAATTAGTACATATTTACATATTTATAGCCTTACTCTATTCTTTTTCTTTTCTTTCTTTTTTTATTTTTTCTATTTAGTGTTAAAATACTTTTTTATTCATGAAATATTTTGTTTATAAATGAGATTTTATGAGTATTTATATGTGTTTTCCTTCAAATTTTAGACATAATGAAAGAACAAAAGAGATGAATTTGGAATTCACCACTGGGATTTTAAGAGATTGACTCCTCCCTTTTTACAATGATTTCCTTCCATAATCAGTTTAAATTACGTGGTGAACTTTATTTATGTAAAGAATGAAATATGTTTGGGTGTCTTGTTGTGTAATATAATATTTTGAATTGCAGTACAATTTATGTCCTACATTTTTTTACGATGTTATATAAATTAAGAATATTTGCGGTTTTTGATTTAGTTAGTGTCCACTGTATTGTCCCACGTCGATGGTCTTCCAACAATGCTCCAACAAGTCTTTGACGAAGGTGGTGCTTGTTAGATTACAAATGATTGTCATGTCAATGAACATAGTATTTATTTCTCCTTAGTCATATTGGGTTGGATTTAAATGAAGCCGATGTCTATTAGAATTATCATATCTTATACTACCAAACCCAAAATAATGTAAAATCAATTGTCTTATTTGTCTCGAGAATACAAATGAAGAGATGTATCACATTCCTCAAGACTTCCTTAAAGAAGCTCGCAATGTAACTTAAATAAAGACGGATGGACTGTATTCTTGGGTCACGGGGCTCAAAGTCTTGGAAAAAGGGATGAAATGATTGCTAATTTCCTCTTGTGCCCTCATGTAATGGTCGAAACTTTTCCAAAAAAAAATAACACTAAATAAAACTACTTATCAAATTTCAATATATCCCTATATCACCATTATTGTATTATTCGTTAGTCAATTGAATGAGTTTAGTTACCTCATTAATTCCCCTCATTGACAACCATTAAAAAAATCATAAGTCCTTCAAAAACCTATAGCCCCACGCTACTTTCTATTACAAAAGAAAGGTGAGAGAGAGAGGACAAGAGAGGAAGGTAATGAGAGAGTTAACTTACCGGGTCCTTCTTCATCATAGGATATGACGACGAAGGGTCGAGGGAGTACAGGGTTTTAGGGCATGCACAAAGTTGCAACCAACCGAACGTAGCTTAGGGTGTTGGATTCGGATTTGTGGTATATATCGGTTCAGTATTAAGATCATGTATGTGTTAGAATGGGATTTACATATGAGTATTGATCATGTCCGAATGAGACCTTTATTGTATGAAATGGTTTTGTATAATAATATGTTTACGTAATGGCTCGTTTTGAAAAAGATGTTTAAACATATGTGTTGGACCCTAATAACATAAAAAAGAAGAGGGATTTTTGACCGTAGTGGTAAAAAACCTTTACACCCCCACTATTCGTGTAGTGTATAGAGATGTCTACATTGAGGTTTATTATTCATGAGAATCTCTTCTGTGACTCATGCATTCCTGAGTCCCATTAAACCAACATGTTTAATGTATGTTCTTGATGTTATTTCCTTAGTTAGGGAATTATCTAACATGTCACTGGTAGGTATGTAGGTTACTGTGACTTCTTGCTTTGCCACTAAATCTTGTATATAGTGATGTTGGATCTCAATGTGTTTTCCTTTAGAACTATTAGCCCCACTTTTGATCAAGCTTATCGCATCTTGATTGTCACAATAAATTTCAATTGGTCCTTTGACAAATTCGAGGCTTAGATTCCCTAGAAAACGCCTGATCCATACAGCATGAGTGGTGGCCATGCTACATGCAATGTATTCTGCCTCCTGTGTATGTCGAGATACACATCCTTGTTTTATTGCTACCTCAAGAAACGGCTACACCACCAAACATGAACAGATAACCTGATGTGGATTTTCTATCATCCACATCCCCTCCGAAATCAGCATCGGAGTATCCTACCGCTTCAAGCGATTCTGCTTGATACACAAGTTTCAGATGTACTATCCCTTTCAGATACCGAAGAATCCTCTTTACAGCTTCCCAATGTGCTGGACCGGGATAGCTTTGATATCTACTGACTAAGTTTATTGGATAGGCTAAGTCAGATCAAGTACGCATCATTGCATACATTAGACTTCCCATCGATTGTGCATATGGTACATCTAAAGGTTTCTGCCCATTTCCGGGATACTGACTCTTGCTGAGTCTCTTTCCCATCACATGTGGTGTTGGAGTTGGAGTGCTATTCTGCATTCCAAATCTCCTTAATATAGTATGCAAATATCTTTCCTGACTAAGGCTCAATGTCCTTGAGTCCCTATCTTTTGTTATTTGAATTCCAAGAACATAGGATGCTTCGCTCATGTCCTTCATCTCAAATTCATTGCTCAATTTCTGTTTGATTTTGTTGAGCATTTGTGTGCATTAATTGCAAACAGGATGTCATCCACATACAATGATATGATTGCAAACCTGCTCTCACTCTTCATGACATACACAGTTATCCAATTTATTTGCAACAATTCCAAATTGGATAACTTTCTCATGAAATTTGAGATACCATTGCCGTGAAGATTGCTTCAAACCATATAATGACTTTTTAACTTATAAACTTTTTTCTCCTGACTTCAACCTGAGATCCATCAGGATGTCACATATAATTCTCCTCCTTTAATTCTCTATTACGGAAGGTCGTCTTCACATCCATTTGTAACAATTCCAAATCCATACATGCAACTATGGCTAAGATCATCCGAATGGATGCAAACTTAACCATTAGAGAGTAGGTTTCTTGAAAATATATTCCAGCTTGTTGAGTATAACCCTTGGCAACTAATCTGGCTTTGTATTTGACAACAGTACCATTGGCTTGGTACTTCTTCTTGAATACCCAATTACATCTTATGGATTGTCTACCTTCTGGCAAATCACATAATTCTCAAACATCGTTTCGCTCGATTGAGTCCAACTCATCTCTCATGGAGGCCGACCATGATTCCGACTCAGACAAAGCCATAGCTTCATCAAAGGTATGGGATCTGTATAATCTGTGACATCCTCATCCACGGTGTAGCACGATGCCTCGCATCCATAGAAATGATAATCTTCCATCCATGCTGGCCGTGTTCTGGGTCTCTTATTGCCGATTATACTCGTGGGTTGTGTGGTTCCACTCACTTCCTCTAAAGAATCATCATATTCCATAGGTTCATTCTCTATATTTGGATGATCGATATCATCTTCAAGTTCTTATCTAATGCTCAAGTCATCTTCATTGTCTTGTAGGACAATCAGAGGATCTGATTCCTCTCCTTTATGCTCCTTTTCTTGATGAATTTCAAGGAAAGTAGCATCACGACTTTTGATCAGACCTTTAGTTTCATGGAAGAACATATATCCTTTAGAATTCTCACTATAGCCAATAAACTTGCACTTGAATGTTCTGAAGTCTAGTTTGTCCCTAAGCTGACTCAGTACCAGAACATGTGCAACACATCCCCATTTCTGGAGATGGCCCAACTCGGGCTTTCTGTCATTCCATATTTCATATGGCGTTGATTCTACGGACTTAGTAGGAATCCTATTATGTATATAGTTCGCAGTCAACACAGCCTCTCCCAGAATTTCTTGGAGAGTCCTGAGTGTGGAAGCATACACCTTACTACATTAATCAATGTTTGATTCCTTCTTTCTGCTACACCATTCTGCTGTGGTGTATAGGCCATTGTAATCTGCCTACGAATGCCTATCTGAATACAGTAATCCTCAAATTCCTTTGAAGTATATTCCCCACTTCTATCTATCTTGTGGTTCTTGATTGGTTTTCCCAATCTTGTCTCAACTTCTGTCTTATATCTCTTAAATGTTTCAAGTGCTTCCGACTTTCTTCCTAAGAGATAGACATAGGAGAACTTTGAGGAGTCATCAATAAATGTTTTAAAGTATTCCTTATTTCTATGTGTGCTGATGCTCAGTGGTCCACATATATCCGAATGTATCAAACCTAGTAACTCTGTTAGTCGAATTCCTATTGAGAAGGGTCTTCTCGTCATTTTACCGGTCAGACAGTGTTCGCAGGTTGTAGTCAGACAAACAACACAAAGAATACTCAGAAGAGACATTCATTGATTCACTAGAGTTTATTACAGGAAGACAAAACACTTCATGCTCGGGCACAAACTTTCCCATCGCATAGACCTTCTTATTCTTGTCTATAGATATACGTTTATTATAAAAGCGGACTTCGAAATCCTTCTTGAGCAGCATTGGGACAGAGATCGGGTTCCAACGTATCCGTGGGGCATATAGTACATCATTCAGTACCATAATGCTATCCCCCAGGTCAAGTTTATACGTCCCAACACCTTCCACGTCCAGGTAGGTGTTGTTCCCCATGAAGATCCTTTGTTCTCCTTTGCTTATCTCCTTGAAGTCAACCAGACTCTCCTTTGTCTTTGCGTTGTGTTTGGTTGCTCCAGAGTCGATCCACCATCCGTCATTGTCCGTGATGATGGAGTTGCATTCTACGACAGTCGTGAATTTCATTTTCTTCTTGCCTTTGTTCTCAAATATTTTAGAATTTCTTGAGTTCTTCTTCTTAGGGAAATTGACCTTGAAATGGCCATATTTGCCTCAATCGTAGCAAGAGCCATGTGGGTATTTCCCACTCTTTCCCTTGAAATTCAACTTGGAGGGGCCCGGCCTTTTCTTTGCGTATACGGCATTTGCTTCTTCTTCTTCCTCGACCTCAAAGATCTCAGCTTTCGATCTTTCCTTAGAGAGATCTTGTTCAATTACCAGCTGTGCAGGTAGGTCCATCACACTCATTATATTGTCGTTCATCCTCAAGGATGTAGCAACCATGTTGAATGACGATGGGAGACTTCCTAAGATGGTTTCTATATGCATCCTTTCCGAAATTGCGCATTCAGCAGCCGCTAGATCTTTGGCCATCACAATCATCTTGTTCATGTGCTCGAGAATGCTTTTAGATTCCTTTATTCTACACGAGTTATACTTGTGTAGAAGAAGCTAGACGCTCACTTCCGATTTGGAGTGATATTTCTCCTTAACCGCAGTCCAGAGCTCATACGCTAATTTACAGGTCTCGAAGACCCGAATCAGATTCAACTCCATATGGGTCAGCATAAAACTTCTGGCCCTATTATCTGTTTTCTCCCATTGTTCGTGTGATCTAATTTCTTCCACAGTTGTATTCTCAGATAATGTAGAGCCGGGTTTGTCTATTATGGAGTGTATGTTATCGTGTAGCAGGCCAAAGTAGATCTTTCTACTCCACCATTCATAATTAGTATCGTTAAGGTACTCAATTTTTCCTACCTCAGTGGTAATAGTCTTGCTTGTCATTTTGTTGATCTAATAAATATAGAAGTTGTATGAGATGGTGTAATTTAGTAAGAGTAAGAAAAGCTAAAAGATTTGGTGCGATGGCTATAAACAAAAGAGTAAGATGAAACTATGTTTCTAATAACTACGTTAACAGTTAATGATAGTTAATAAAAGATCATTTTTAACTACAAGGAAACACAATCAATAACAAATAACAAAAACTGAGATATTGTTGGTATAAGTGGGATTTAAACACCAAAAAAAATTTTAAACAATGAGGAAGTTGACCAGATTCAATTTTAACAAAAGAAACATAATCTATTGACTAAATAAAAATTTTTTGAATTTTTTTAATTCAGTTAACACGTGATAGAAAAATATTATAGACGATTAAACTATCAAATATATTTTTAACAGTTTAAACAAGAATGCAATTTGATAAGAATACTCTGCTAAGATTGAACGGTAATTACAACTTCACAGATCTTACTTTTATCTCATTAGATCCAATATGACAAGTAAGATTAGCATAATATTGTGTGATTTTGCTGGAATAAGTAATATATATATATATATATTACCTAACATATGGACAAATAAAGTAATTTGGGTGCTTAAACAATGAAAAGGCTATATTAAGGAGATGTATCTCATGAATGTAAAAAAAAACAACTTCTAATCAAATTAATAAACGAGTTAAAGTAAAAGCTTCCCCTATTTAAAAAATTATCACAAAAAAACATGATTGGTTAATACACACAATTTTGCTAAAAAAACTCCAATCAGGAAAAAAAGTGAATAGACGATTGATTAATACATGATCGGTAATAAAAAAACTTTTAAAGAATTAGTTTAAAAAAACGTGAATGCCCCCTAAAAAACAAACATCACCACCTTTAAACAAGAAACTTGATTGGGTAAATACTTACTGCTACTTTTAATTAAAAAACATGTGGGGCTAACAGTTCACCAAAAAAATAGCATGCAATAAAAAAAGAAAACTTGCACGGTCGTGCCTTAGGGTTTCCTCGTGAGTTGTTTTCCTGGGGCAAAAGCTACAGCGGCGGAGCCCAAGGAGTAAGGAGTTGACTGCAGCGGTGGCGACCAAGGAACAAGGGTGAGAAGCAGTGGCGATCATGATAAAGCTCTAATACCAGTTTAGGCGTCGAGGTAAGTCATCGTTGACTTTTTTCTTGAACGAGAGAGGATGATGGTGGATAAAGGAGAGAGAGGGGGGGATGGGGGCTCCCGATGTTGGGGTTCCGATCGTGTGTTCTTTTCCCCTCCCTAAGGGAGATTTATATAGGACGTGAGCCCTCCCATCGTCTGCCCCCACCTCCACACCCGAGTGGTTAGTCTTGCTACAAGATCCGACCTTGCGCAACTGTCGTTGGCGTTTTTGACCATTTGGTCATCCGTACAACTCGTTCTATCACTATTGATGCCTTCTATTCAAACCTAATGCATGAAGTACCTTCATGGTCTACTACCATCAACAACCAGAATTACATTTTTATGTTTTTGACGCTTTCGCCCGTACACCATAGTCGTTTCGTTGTTTTGTAGAATATATGTAAAAATAAAAAATTCATTTGATTAGTTGTAAAATGATGCCTCTTTATATTACTATTACTGCCCTCTTTCTAACTCTTGACTCGTAAATTCGAATGACATAGCATATAGTATTGAAATAATAAATCTCTTAATGATCCAATTGAAATGCCATCATATTATTATAGTATTATTAAAATATTAATGATCCAGACATTTTATAACATAAAAGCCATATATACTTTGACATATGTGTACCTATTCTTTATTGATACAATATGTTGCCCCTTTTTAAGTAGGGTTACATATGCAAATATATATATAGTTAAATGAGGCTACTCCTTGGGAGTAGCCAATGGGCTACTCCCACCTCTATTTTTCCCAAAAATTTTTATTTTTTTGAAAAATAAAAATATGTATATTTGTCACTATATCCCTCTAATATGTCATTTCAAGTTCGTCAGAATCAGAGACTCCTATGCCCTCCATCTAGAGGGGGTCATTTTCAGCAATTTTGAGACCGTTAAAATTTGGCAGTCTTGATGAAGGGGATAGAAGTCTCGAATTAAGTCGAAATTTTAATGACATCATGGTGACATATTGTGATCTAAATTCCAATATGTTTTATTTCAGAAAAATAAAAAAATATAGGGGAAATGGGTGGGAGCATGTAAGTTAGCTACAACCAGGGAGCATACTCCTTTTTCCCATATATATATATATATATATATATATATATATATATATATATATATATATATATGTATGTATAGGGTGAATCCCATCTAATTGTCAATACACGTGTGATCTAATCTTTTAAAAAAATCATGCCCTTGATCTAACATATGAATTAACATGTAAAGTGTGTGTATATATGTGTGTGTATACGTGTGTGTATGTGTGTTGCACACAAATATCTAGATTGAATTTTAAGCACTTACGTATAAAAAAGAAAGAAAATAAGCAACATACCTTATCCCATGATCAGTTCTTTCATCTTGGGCAAACTAGAAAACCTTTAGGGTGCATTGGTTGCCTTGTTACCCCAAGGTAAACTGGGGGAGGGTAACCTGTTTTTGTGTTTTGGTGTTTGGATTGAGGGTTTTGTGTTGAGTGGGTTTGTTGTGATGTAATTGTATTGGAGTATGGAAAAGTAAGTAGTTATTGTGATGTGATTGTATTGAAGTTTGGAAAAGTGGGTAGAAGTTGAGTAGTTAATAATTTTTAGATGATATGATGGTATAATATATTATTTTTTTGATGGAATAGATAAAAGAGAAATGATTTACATAATGTATTAAAAAATTGATGAAGAGTAGACCCCACAAGTGAGAGAAGGGGTGGGTTTGGGGGGTAACCCCCCCCCCCAAAGGAGGGTTAACACTCAATCCAAACATGGCCTTATAGTATTATAAATCAGGTCTTCTTTGGAAGTGCCCTTTTAAATATATGATATAAATCAATAAATAAGTCAAGTATATAGTTTAAAACACAGGATCATATTGCATTGAAACTGAATTTAGCATTACACTATATAGGTACATCTAACACTTTTGTTGGCACGATGAAACTCCAAGCAACAAGACCTGCTTATCATATCCTAGAACTTGTTATCAAAAAAATGTCAAGAAAAATCTAGTATTGATTTCACCTCACTAATAAGATGTATTTATAAATATATAACATCAGATAATAATTATCAACGTAATTAAGTCATAAAGTTGATATCAAAGATTTAAGGTGCATACTCATACATGGACGACCACAAGGGGTCGTGTTAGCCCAAGGGGCAACGCCGCAAGGGATGTATGGTTGCAAGGAACCACAGAGGTAAAAATTAAGTCCTCTACAGTTGTAGATACCCTATCATGTCATGTCATGGACTGTAAGTGCTAGCAGTTGAAATCATATAACAAGATACGTACTTGAAAGTTATGCAAATAAAATGATTTATAATGGTAAATCATTACATGTTATGCAAGAAAATATTTAATTAAAGATAAATGAGTACATGTTATGCAAGAAATTGGTTTAATTAAAGATAAACATGCACATGTTATGCAAGAAAAAGATTTAATTAAAGTTAAACTACTATATATTATGCAATAAAATGGTTTAATTAAAGATAAACCAGTATATGTTCTGAGAGAAATGGTTTAAGAATAATAAACTGTCACAAGTCTTGCAAAAGCTATTTAAGGGATTAATATGAAAGAATGATCTAAATGATAAAGAAGACATGTACATGTTATGAAATTCATGAAACTTAATCTATATGATGAAAAATGATAGATTATATATTTTTTATGTATATTGCACATGCATATTCTTATTTATAAAGAAACCAATATGCAACTTGTTAGTAAACGACTTAGACATGCATGGGGCATCTAGGTACGCAATGATTATTTTCCATGAGTACCAAGTGCATTAAATGTAACGAGTTAAAAGATCATTAGAATTCCCATGCATGGACCCCGATACATACTGGACACTAGGCTCATGCAAAATTATGTTTATCTATTTATGGTGCAGGTCAAGCTTCATCATGCAGATAGGATTGTAAAATAGTTACATCAAGATGTTGGTGTTGTTATCCATGTGAGCCCGAGGTGAACCATTCTTACAATAAATGTTATTGTAATATTTGATTTATCAATAAAAGTTATTCATTCTTTCACTCCCATTTTGAGATTAAATGAATGAGTGCACTATAAGGTCCGTCTATGCAATTAGGGATATGTACCATGGTCATCTTAATGATCATGCAGCTGTTGATTCAATAGTTGAATTATAAAGGCCGGTGCTTGGATGAATATCTAAGGAGTTAGATAGAGGACTCATCAAGCACCGTCAAATAATTGTTAAGAGACGATCTCCAACCTGAGTAGGAGATGGCAATCCTTTCTCATTAGGCTGATATCTGACCGACCTCTTGATGCAGGTCCTCTGCATGGGAAAAGAGTTTCGAAAATGTCGGATTAGTTAGGTGAAAGAGTTGACTTAACGAGATCAAGATAACCAAAGTCCTATATCGTATACTGTTACGGTATGGGCATACATCCTCTGACCAGAGACATATGTATTACTATATGTCTAGGTATGTACATTTAGCAGTCCAATAAGTTGATGACCTAACCAAGGTCTATACATTGGTGAGCTGATATGCATATGAGGGCATATGAGTAATACAATCTCTCAAACGGATCATACAGGTTCACTTGTGAACTGGAAGACATGAGCTCACTCATGAGGTATTGGGATTGATCAAATTCCATGCATGGTCATCGTGCTTTGGAAGCATGACAAGAATTTGTAGGTATGATAAATGCTTTGGGAAAGTATATGATTGATACCAATTCCCAATGACCAAGATTGAGAAACGGTTGGACATGCGATCCCACGATGAGCCATTAATCAATAAATGTTATTGCAAATATCATTCTCTGATCTGAAATGAAGAATAACTAATTTGCATAATAGGTCCCTTAGTACAGTTAGGGTTATGTACCATGGCCATCTTAATTATCATACAGCTGTTGATTCAATTATAAAATCATAGAGGCTGGTTCTTGGATGAATATCTAAAGAGTTACATTGAGGACTTATCAAGCACCGTCAAATTATTGTTAAGAGATGATCTCTAGCCTGAGTAGGAGATGGCAATCCTTTCTCATTTGGTTGATATCTGACCGACCTCTTGATGCAGGTCATCTACATGGGAATAGAGATTCGAAGGTGTTAGATTAGTTAGGTAAAAGAGTTGACTTAACAAGATTGAGATAACCAAAGACCTACGTCGTATGCTGTCACGATATAGGTATGCATCCTCTGACCGGAGATAGATGTGTAACTATATGTTTGAGTACGTACATTTTGCATACCAATAGGTTGATTACCTAACCAAGGTCTATACACTGGTACGCTGGTGTGCATGCAAGGGCATATGAGTAATACGATCTCTCAAAGGTATCATACAGGTTCATTGTTGAACCGGAAGACATGAGCTCACTTATGAGATATTGGGAAGAATCAAATTCCACGCATGGTCGTCTCGATTTGGAAGCTTAACTGAATTTGTAAGGTTTGATATATGCTTTTGGAAAGTATATGATCAACACCTCAGTATGATATATGCTTTTTGAAAGTATCTGATCGATACCGACTCCAAATGATCGAATGAGAACCTTAATGATAATATATTGAAGGAGACGGTCTAAAAGAGATCTGAAACTTCGGATTTGTTCTGGGTCTTCCAGTATGCAGGATGTACATGTATTAGGAATACTTGAGGGTGATGTGATCATAAACGATTGTATAACAATGACGCTTCCGAGGGAGTGATGAAACAGGTCTGGATTTTAGCGACTCCTCTCATAGAGAAGTAATATGATCTTAGTCCAACTGTTGGACATTGATTTGAATGTGATTCAGATGTAATGAGAAGATTAGATTTGTGGTCTTGATTTAATCAAGCATCTATGGGAGGTCCGCAAGATCTGGATTTGAGATGTGATCTCAATATCCAAGTCACTATACGTGGAACAATACAATCGCCATTTCCTTATCTCCAAGTATCTGCGGAGAAAGTGCATTATCCTTGAAAGAGTTCATGGATAATTTCATTATTGATATATGTATTCGAGCATTGATAAAAATGGATAACTAGATGTGATTTAATTATCATAAATATTACGAATTTGATTCATACTATTAAGAGAGTTATCTAAGATAATTAAATGTGATTTAATTATCAAAGATGTGAATAACGTGAATGTGATTCATATTATTTGGTCACATGAGAATAGAGATCCAAGATGATTAAATGTGATTTAATTATCATGGATATAAATAATGTGGATAACACTTTCTATATTAATCAGATATATTATAAATGTCATTTATAATATATTAGAGAGAGCATATTGTGATTTATATTTGTTGATTAATTACTGATGTGAATTGGATTCACATTGGATGATTAATTGAAAATACAATTTACATTTTGTTTTGGGATGTGAATGTGATTCACAAATTTTCAATGGCATGATTGCAAGGTTCACAAGATAATAATGAATTATTTTTATGAAATAATTTTCAACAATTGTTGTTGTAAATCTTGGAGATATCATGAGACTATGAGATCTCATGAGATAATGAGATGTCATGAGAAGAGTGGTCATCTCCCCCTTTTTAAGGGGAGGAGGTTTATCTCCACATTATCTCCAAGGATAATTATTGATTTAATCTGAATTTATATATATTGATTTATCGATATATATTAATATAAATTAAATTTATTATTGTTGTGTTTTCCCAATAAGATCATGGTCATTGAAAGAAACACAAATCAATCTCATCCACTGATTTTGTGTTGCCTATAGATTGAGATCCACGGATCCCAAAACCCTATATAAGAAGAGGCACCCCTTGCTCTTCACGATACGCAAGAATAATGAATGCTCTCTCCCTCTCTCTCTCTCTCTACACGTCATGTGCCTCTCTCTCTCAGTGTGGCCGTCCACCATGGAGCCCTTGAGAGAGTCGTCATCGCTACAGCATCGTTATTATGTTGTTGGATCATCTACGCGTGGATCTCCATCTCCTTTGGTGCACCTCGCTCGTGAAGAAGATGTTGGATCTTGTGTGTCGAGATCAGGAGATCCGTCGCTTGGATCATAAACATGGATTGCGAGAAGGACGTGTCTCATCAACGCGCTCGCAAGCGTCTCCTCCGTTGGATCGGACTTCAGAAAGGATGTCTCATCGTTTAGAGACTCGATCGCAACCACGTTTCAAGAGGTAAACTTAATACTTGTTGTGGTTTAGATGAAACGATCCGAGAAATGTTCTTGGATCATGTGGTTTCATCACATTAAAAATTTTAAATTTCATTGCATCGAGCAACTAGTGTGACTAGTCGCTCCTGATCGCATTCGATGCGATCATCACGCTTCCGTGATGCGTTTGAGGATCTCCCCATATCCTTGAGAAACTTGATGATGAAACCCTAAAGATGACAATGTAAACTTGATCTATATCTTTGGGTTTATCAAGGATCTTCCAGTATGCAGGATGTACAGGTATTGGGAATACCTGAGGGTGATGTGATCATAAACGATTATATAACCATGACGCTTCCTTTCCGAGGGATTTATGAAACAGGTCTGGATTTAGTGAATCCTCTCAGTAGAGTAGTAACATGATCTTGGTCCAAGTGTTGGACATTGATCTGAATGAGATTCAGATACAACGAGAAGATTAAGTTTACAGCTTTGATTTAATCAAGTATCTATGAGAGGTCCATGATATTTGGATTTGAGATGTGATCTCAATATCCAAAGTCACTATACATGGAATGTACAATCGTCATGTCCTTATCCCCAACTATCGGCAGAGAAAGCGCATTATTCTTGAAAGGATTATATCTAATAATTGAGAAGTGGTATTTAATTATCATGAATGATATGAATTTGATTCACATTATTTGGATGCCTGAGAATGAAGATCCAATATAACTAAATATGATTTAATTATTATGGATAAGAATAATGTGGATAGCAATATCCAACTTATTTATAGTATATTATAAATGTGATTTATAATGTATCAGAGAGAGAGCTTATTATGATTTATATTTGTTATTTATTATTGGTATGAACTGGATTCACATTGGATAACTAATTGAAAATGTAAATCACATTTTATTTTTGATTGTGAATGTGATTCACAAATTTCCAATGGTAAGATTGCAATATTCATAAAATAATTATGAATTATTTTTGTTGAATAATTTACAACAATCGTTTTTGTAAATATTGGAGATACATGGAATAATGTAATCTAAAATATTACATGGGAATTGTCCCCTTCCTAATAGGAGAGGGGGACGGCCACCAATTCCTATTAGGAAAAGGTAGTTGTCCGCTCCACCATTATGGAAGGAGGCAATCTCCTTTCCAATATCTCCAAGCTTGATTGATTTAATTTTAGGATTAAATTATATTGATTTATCAATATATATTTAATCTAAATTAAATGAATTGTTTTTGTAATTTTACAACAAAATCTTGGCCATTGAAAGAAGTTCAAATCAATCTCATCCATTGATTTTGTGTAGTCCATGGATTGTGATCCATGTACTCCCAAACCCTATATAAGAAGAGGCACCCCTTGCCCTTCTTGGTTACAACAACTCTTGAGACATCAAGCTCTCTCCTTCCTTTCATTCTCATGCCCTCTCCCTCTCTCTCTTTGGGTGGTCGTCCACCCAAACCCTAGAGGGAAGACATTGTCGTCGCCGCATCGTTGTTGTGTGGACGCCACGATTGCTCTTGGTTCTCCATCTTCTTTGGTGTGCTTCTCTCATGAAGAAGACGTACGATCTCATGTGACGAGATCAGGAGTTCTTTGCTTGGATCAACATCTTGGATTGCGAGAAGCACGCGGTTCGTCCCCGCGCTCACAAGCGTCTCCTCCGACAGATTGGACTTGAGAGAGGAGGTCTCTTCTCTTAGAGTATAGATCACAACCACGCTACAAGAGGTATTCCTTTATCTACTATGCGGTTAGATGAAACGATTCAATAAGCATTCTTGGATCATGTGGTTTCATCGCATTAAAATTTTTTAAATTATGTTGCATTGAGCAACTAGTGCGACTAGTCGCTCTTAATCGTATATGATACAAACCTCACGCTTCTATGATGCGCTTAAGGATTATTCCATATCCTTCAAGTGGTATCAGAGCCTTAGGTCGGAGGTTTTGGATTCGATCCATAAACTTAGGAAGACTTGGGTTCACTAGTGTTTGCAAAATTTTTATCGCATTTCATTTTAGCATCCCTATTTAGTGAATATTTTAGACCCTATTTAAATTGTTTTAACAGAAATTATCACTTTGATTTTGTTCCCCATTAATGCGTGATTTGGAATCTTATTTCTTAAGTTATGATCATTTTAATGAACATGTATCCACTGTTTCGGGGATGGAAAATCTTGACATAATTAAAGAGGTATTTATTATTTTGAAATGCCTATAAATACGTACTTATCACTTGGGTTCTGTTGTAAATCAAATTAGCAAACTTTGGAAACTTATTTTGCTTGATTTGGATTTAAATTGATTGAGATATGCCAATTTTAGTAAGTGAGGGTCACTGCTGGAAATTACATTCCTAATCAATAACCTTGTGATTGTCATTTAATCAGTTGGTGAAATTAATGGTTAATTTCCTAGAATAATTATGGAAAAATATTTGAAAAATATTTGATTGACAATTATTTCCTTAAATGGCATTGCCTTGACCAATAATTGATTAGATATAATCTAGATCACAATTAGTTACATGATCTTCTTCCAACAAACAAACTTGCTTGAATAGGATTGGGAATTTGTTTAGCAAATTTCCTCATAATCAAAATGATTTTGATTATTACTATATGGTATAACTTCGGCTGAAAACTGATTATCATCTCAAGTACATAATGATCAATTTGGCATTATCCTAACCCAACGTAGATATGGTGTCTAGTCGGGAAGCGTTGGGGTAGATGATAAATCTGCGATTCATCATCTTTATTCATTTATTTTAGCTTAAAATCCCTTATAAAACACATGTATATAATAGTAACTCCATGCTCTTACTAACTTGCCTATGTGTTTAAATATTATATATTTATTTCTTATTTTAACATAAAATAAATAAAGAAAGAAAGAAAAAATGAAGAAAATAAAATAAAATAAAATAAAAAGAGAAAGACTGTATATATGTAATAGATACAGGATGACTCGAACCCCGAGAGAAGGTCAAAACTTGACATGATCGAGCAGGAATAAAGTAGGGGGAGATAGGGTCCTTAATCAAGAAAATCCAAAAAAATATGTGATGTGTATATTTGTATACTACACTATTTTATTTGTACCTGAATTGACCTCAAATCAAATAACTTTCAAAACCAAAGTTTTAAATAAAAATGTGTCCTAAATAATAAAAATAATTGCACCATCAAATCATGTACATAGTAAAAGCAATCATACTTGGAAAAAGCCACTAAGCAATAATTGAAAGACCAATTCTAGCTCCATATGAACTCAAATTGAACCAAACTTACTTCCATTATATTCTAAATAAAATTATCTTTAAAATGTATGATTTCATAATTTTTGGAATTACGGGTGAAAAGTTGATTTTCTGGGGGTGGTTTGTGCAATTTTCTCATGTATTTGTACATATTGTATTTGTAAATATTTTTACTAATTATTTAAAATAAAAATAAAAAATAAAAATTTTAAAATGAAAAAAAACTAATTTGCTTATTTCCCCATGTATATAATGTCATATATAGCAATATGTATATAGTCAATTTTCTTAACTAACTACCACAAAAAAATAAAAACATTAACATTTAATTTTCCTATAAATAAAGTGACGAAAATACAAAAAAATTAGTTAATTTTTGTATATTTTTATCTTTCTATTTTATCTCATTTCATATCTTATTTCAAACTTTCTTTTCTCTTATCTCTTATCCTCATCCAAAAATTCAAAAAAAATTCAAACTCCATTATCTTTTCTATTTATATGGCTCCTTCTCCATTATTCTAACTTGACCAATCTTTGGTGAGAGGAGCCCGATCTCCGAGGGTCTTCTTGTGTAGAAGGGTGCCTAGTCTCCGAGCCATCCGATGACAGCGAGTCGGCCTTCGTCGAGGTGATTAAGGTTTTTTCCGCTCCTAAGGTGAGATCCACATTTTCTCTTATTTTTATCTTAGATTAATCTTAGTTTTATTTTTCACCCCTTTATTTCATCATCATTTTTTTATCTAGTTCTTAGATTCCATCACGATTTTGATTCATCGTCGGTCTCGATTTTCCGTCCCATTTTCTTGATCCTATCGCGTTTTTCTACCTTCCATGATCTCTCAACTCCGGGCGCATATGGTGCCGGAGATCCGAATCCATCCATTCATTTTTTATTGGATCCCCGCTCATGCATTCATTTTCATTTGGGACAGAGTTGTCGTGCTCATATCCTAATTTGTTGATAAATAAACATTCTAAAAAAATAAAAATAATATTTGCTTTCTTGCTTTCTAACATTTGTTTTGCAGGATCATCAAAAAAGTAAAAAAATAAAAAATAAAAAAATGTTTTTATTTTCTATTTTGTATTCCTCTATTTTAGATTTACAAAAAAATAAAAAAACTATTACTGAGTACATTTGAAAAAAAATAAAAAAAATTAAAAAAACCAAGCAGCATGCGCCAGCGCCTGTCGCTCCTCTTGGAACAGCCAGCAACGCTCTGTATCTCCGTGACCGCCTTGCCCAAAACATCAGTCCGCCGCCGCCTGGAGTAGGACTCCACAGCCTCGCAGTACTGCGCAGCGTCCGTGCCACTCTTCAACCAAGGAACATTCATCGCTCCTCCCGATCAGCCATCGACCAGCCGCCGATCGCATCCTGCGCAACCTTCCGCCTGATCTCCGCACGAGCCTTCTACCGCCGAGGAACCCGCGGTGCGCCGAAGCGCGCGCGAGCCCAGAATGAACACACACAACGCACGACCTCCCGTGCCTCCGCGCGGGTCGATGACCTCCCGCGGCTACGCCTCCAAAGCCCACCTCCAGCAAGCCATCGACGCTCGCACCTCATGCGCCCCCGCGATCTCCCGCGCTCCGCTACGCGAGGCGGTGGCACCTCCTGGCTTGTGAGGGCGGCGGCGACCGAACCCCTCTTCCCCTATTGGGAAGCAGAAGAAAGAACGAAGAAAAGACGTGCCCTGAGAAGAGTAGATATATTTTATTGGGCAAATTACACTCATGCCCTTGGAAGTTTCATAATTACATAATGGCCCTCGTTCCAGTACAGATCATGTGCATAACACGTGTATTATTGGGTAATTTACTCTCTACACCCTCTTTTTATTTCTATTGTTGATTTAATACCAAAACATTAAGTATTAACATTTCAGTCCTTAATTTTGAGACCTTTATTCTATTGTTTTTCATATTTCAATAAATGTTTTCCTTGGTCAAATCTCTCAAAAATCATGTTATGCTTATGATGTGCTTATCTTTTTAGCATAAATTTTCATTACATTTATCAAAATTTAATATTATTAAAAAATAAAAAATGGTGTCTTTTCTCTTTTTGAAATTCAAAAATTCATAAAAATTTGAATATTACTCCAAAACTTCTAAAAACATTTGAGTAATTGTACTTCATTGTCTTTTATTTTCTTTCTAAATTTTGTGCATTAATTATTTATAAAACCCAAAAAAATGAAAAACATAAAAAATCTATAAAAAAAATCACACAAAATTCTACAAAAATCCAAAAATCATGATTTTAGTTTCTATTTTTAGATATTTGCATATATTTCATCATAAAAATAATTTTCATTAGTTTTGGATATTAAAATATTTTTAAGTTGCAAATTACTCCAGGTTGTGCATTATTTCTCATTTTTGCCACTGTTTGATTTTTAGAAAAATACAAAAACATCTGAAAATTCTCAGAAACATTTCAAAATCTTTAAAACACAAAAATATTTTCTTTGGATTTTTTCTGATCATTTTTTATATAATAAAAAATACAAAAAGAGTTTGATATGCGTAGTTCTTGACTTGTGCATATTGTTCTTTATTTGAAATTTTAAAAATTGTAAAATTAAAATCACTAAAAATTTGAAAATTAGAAAATAAAAAATAATAAAAAATTAAAAAAATTAAAAATCCACAAAAACCAAGGATAGTTTACCGTTGAAATTCCTGCTTTTTCTTTTAATTGATTTTTGATTAATTGAATAATCCTCGAAAATTGTAGCCTCCTTGAGTTCGATCATGTCCGCTATACAGGTAAATAAGTAGCAAAAATTTCTCTTTCTTCACATTATTTTCTGTAATTATTTTGCAACAAGAGACGGAAAAAATAAAATTGTTTGTCTGTCACGGGATTTTTGGGGATAACAACAACTTTCACATCTAATAGTAATCGATTCCGAAGAACACGTGCCAACAGTAGCAGGTTGCACCGTGTGCGGTTTGTCCCACTCCCGTAGGTACTGGCCATGATAGCGGGTAGGGAAGGGATAATGCTCGAGAGATCATAATGTATTTTCTAGTTATTATAATTTGAAATAATACGTACTTTTATATTATACCATCCTTTCAAGTAGCAATCAAGTTTCATGATTGAATTGAATTGATAATTGATTTAATGTAATTAAATCAAATATCCAATTGTAGACACTTTATTATGAATAGATGTATATTTCCCTTGGAAGAATTAATTATATGAATGTGATTCATGATAATTAATTAAAATTTGAATATGAAGTGGAGGATCACATAAGTGACATCCATGGTCTCCCATTAAGGCGAAGGGTTCGGTCATCAGGGATTGTATGTAGGAGATGTGACAGATCCTGCATACAAGAACATCTGGATTGGTCTCTTTGCTTCTCGAAAGAGTAAGGTCGTATGCGTAGTGACCCCAATATCGGGTCCTTATATTATTGGGGCGATGATGGATTGCGCATAGCGAGTTTTAATCTCGTTGATGGTTGGTTCAATTAACGACGGGTCAACATCACCTTAGGGGTGGTGGGCCTGGGTGTTAAAGACTGAATTGGAAAATGCAAGTTGGACTTGCAAGGCAGAATGTGTTCCCCCTTCTCTTTATCGGAATTACATGTTACCATATTATTGGGATGTGACAAAGGTAAAGAAAAGATCCTTGTTCTTGCTAGAGATATGGCGGTAAGTATATCTCTTGCTTTGAAAGTGATTAAGGTAATGAATTTTCAAAGTTGACAAAGCAAGACTAATTTGATTAAAAATTCCTTAATCAACTAATTTAAATAAAATATATAATTATTTATATATTTTAATATTCTGGAGGTCAATCAACTGATCAAACCAAATTATTCAGATTGGATCCAAAATTGGATCTGGTCCTTTCCGCTGAGCACATAACGTAGTGCTATCAAAGGACAAGTACGCAGACCTAAAGACTTCAGAAGAAATTCCTTTCAATCAAAAGTACGATGAAGATCATAATCTGGCGACGTGTTACATTCTGGGTTCATTGTCCAATGTGTTGTAGAAGCAACATGTGGAAATGAACACTTGCCATGATATTATGACGAATCTGAGGGAAATGTTCGGCGACCTAAACCGCACACAGTATTACAATATAATAAGAGAACTTATTCGCTGCAAGATACAGGAGGGGGCCTCTATCAGAGAACATGTACTCAAATGTTTGGGTACCTTTCTTAGTTGGAAACCCTAGGAGCTGACATGGATGCAGATATGCAGGTTGAATTCATTCTGTTATCTCTCCCTAAGTCTTTCAACAACTTTATTGTTACGTTCCACATGAGCAAAGTTGATTATACTAACGTTGGGCTATTGACTGCATTAAAGTCTGCTGAAGACGTAATAAGGAAGGATGGTCCCTCTGGTAGCGCAATGGTTGCACAAGTCAAAGGAAAGCACGGTCAGAAGCAAGGTTCTCAGAAGGACCCGAGCCAGAAGAGAAAGAATAAGAGTCAAGGTGCTGGCTGATCTTCCAATGCATGTTGATAGCGTCGAAGAAAACCGATGTTTGTCACCACTGTAAGAAGCTGGGGCATTGGAGGCGTAACTGCCCGGAATACCTGAAGTCTGCTGACAAAGGTAAAGCCCATACAGGTATGAAATCTACTTTCATCATTGAAACTAACTTTCTTTTTGTACGAGAAGGAAGTTGGGTTGTTGATTCTGGTGTTGTTCATGTATACAATTAGTTGCATCTATTTCATGAAACTAATAATCTCGATGAAGGGGAGATAGTCATCCAGATGGGATCTGATGCAAATGTTGCAGCAGTCGCCATCGGGACCTGCCAACTACCATTATCTAGTGGAAGAGTCATAATACTTAAAGAGTGTCTTTATGTACTTAAAGTCAGAAGGAATTTAATATATGTATCTAAGCTTGTTAGAAGTGGATATTCATTCCTTTTCTATAATAAACTAGTCATAAATCGTTATGATAAGCATGTTGTAGATGGTGTTCTGACTTTTGGTAAACTCTATGAATTGTGCATTGATGAACATATCATGAATGTTGCTACCACAAATAAAACCCCTAAAAGATCCATTCAAACATGATTTGGCATCAAAGGCTTGGTCATTTTTCTTTTGATAGGATCAATAGATTAATAAAGGATGGACCCTTAGATTTTCTACAGGTTTAATCTTTGCCTACATGCAAACATTGTATTCGAGGTAAAATGACTAGGATGCATTTTCGTAACAAGGTTACACGATGCGAAGGTTTTGGCCTAATACATATCGATGTATGTGGTCCTTTTAGTACCGCGGCTCGAAATGGATGTCGATATTATTTGACATTTATTGATGATCATTCACGATATGGGTTTATCTTCCTGCTATGTCATAAATCTGAAACCTTCAAAAAGTTCAAAGAGTTCAAGGCTTTGGTTGAAAACCAAACTAATAGGAATACTAAATGGATTCTGTCTGACCGAGGTGGAGAGTACCTCGCAGATGAATTCAAAGATTACCTTAAAGAGAATGGAATTGTCTCCAATCTCACTCCTCCTGGAACCCCTCAACTTAATGGTGTTGCTGAAAGACGCAATAGGACCATCATGGATATGGTCCATTCAATGATGAGCAAAACACATTTACCACTTAGTTTCTGGGGATATGCAGTAGAGACTGCAATATATATCCTAAACAAGATTCCTAGCAAATCTATACCTGAGACTCCTCATGAACTCTGGTATGGAACCAAACCTAGTGTTAATCACTTGAGGGTTTGGGGTTGCCCTTTCCATGTGAAGAACGTGGATGCAAGTAAGCTAGAATCTCGCTCTCGTGAGTGTTACTTCATTGGCCATGTTAAAGATGGTATTGGATACCAACTTTATGACCCTGAGACCCATAAGGTTTTCATCTCTAGAGATGTGAGATTTCTGGAGGATGACTTCCTTAAAGGTCAAGACAAAAATGAAGTAGAGAAACTAATTGAGTCGCCTGAGGATTCCGAGTTTCCTGAACCAGAAACTAAAGAGATAAATAAAGATGAAAGACCCATACCTCTTTGAAGGAGTTCGAGGGTGGTTGCACCACCTGAAAGGTATGGATTCCATGTATCAGGAGAAATTGACAATGATCCTGCTTCATTTGATGAAGCACCCGCTGATCATGACATGGATAGATGGATGCTAGCAATGAAGTCTAAGATTGACTCCATGCATAAAATTGGTGTATGGACCCTAGAGGATCCATCTAAAGGGGTAAAACCCATTGGGTGTAAATGAACTTCAAGAGAAACAGGGGATCTGATGGGAAAGTAAAGACTTTCAAGGCACGGCTCATGGCCAAAGGCTACACACAAAGAGAAGGCATCGATTACAATGAGACGTTCTCTCATGTGGCTATGCTTAAGTCCATCAGGACACTGATAGCTATAGCTTCATCTCTTGACTACGACATCCGGAAGATGGACATCAAGACGGCTTTCCTTAATGGATACCTCGAGGAGGATATCTATATGGAGCAGCCCCAGGACTTCATAATTGAGGAAGGTAAAGTACGCAAGCTGAAGAAATCCATCTATGGGCTCAACAAGCTTCTCGTAGATGGAACATCAGATTTGACGAAACCACAAAGAGTTATAATTTTCTACAGAATCCTGATGAACCTTGTATGTACAAGAAGCTTAGTGGGAGTGCCATTGTGTTTATCGTGCTTTACGTAGATGACATCCTTATCATTGGAAATGATACAAGGATGATGACCAATGTTAATATTTGGTTATCCCATACTTTGAGATTATCACAACATGGGTACATTAAGAAAATGCTTGTATGTTTCCGTATGGAGAGTTCCAAGAAAGGTTTCCTCCCTTTAAGATATGGTATCCACCTATCTAAAGGGATGACTCCTCAAAGTGTTGAGGAAAAAAAAATCCATGGCTGGACACCCCTATGCATCAGCTATAGGAAGCTTAATGTACGCCATGATGTGTACTAGGCCAAATATCTGCCATGCAGTGGGAGTAGTAAGTCGTTACCAGTCGTGCTACGAAGAACAACATTGGAATGCAGTAAAGAACATTTTTAAGTATCTGAGACGAACACAAGATTACATCTTGGTCTGTGGAGATGGTGATCTCCAAGTCTTTGGATACACAGATTCTGACTTCCAGTCGGATATAGATGATCGAAAGTTGACATTAGGGTTTGTGTTCATGTTGAACAGTGGTGCTGTGAGCTGGAGAAGTAAGAAGCAGGACACTATATAAGATTCAACAACAGAAGACGAATACATGCCACATCGGATGCTGCAAAGGAGGCATGTGGTTGTGCAAGTTCATCCTGGAACTTGGCGTAGTTTCCTCTGATACTCCCATCCCATTACTCTGTGATAACACGAGAGCCATTTCCCCAGGCGAAGGAACCTAGATGGCATCAAAAGAGCATCACGTGAAAAGGAAATACTACATCATTCGGGAGATTCAAAAGCGTGGTGACATCATCATCACAAGGTGGCCTCTGCCTACAACACTGTTGATCCTCTTATCAAACCTCTGACACAGAAGGTTTCTGACCAGCATGTAATAAGTATGGGTTTAAGGATTGTACCTGAATGGTTCTGAGGGCTAGTGGGATATTGTTAGCCATGTGATCCCAAGGCGAACCATTCTTATAATAAATGTTATTGTAATATTTGATGTATCAATAAAAGTTATTGATTCTTTCACCTCCCTTTCTGAGATTAAATGAATAAATGCACTATAAGGTCCCTCTGTTACAATTCGGGTTATGTACCTTATCCATCTTAATGATCATACAGTTTGTTGGTTCAATAATTGATCATAGAGGCTGGTGCTTGGATGAATATCTAAGGAGTTAGATAGAGGACTCATCAAGCACCGTCAAATGATTGTTAAAGGATGATTTCAAGCCTGAGTAGGAGAAGACAATTCTTTCTCATTAGGCTTATATCTGACCGACCTCTTGATGCAAGTCCTCTGCATGGGAAAAGAGTTTCGGAGGTCTCGGATTAATTAGGTGAAAGAGTTGACTTAACGAGATCGAGATAACCAAAGTCCTATATCGTATACTGTCACGGTATGGGCACACAACCTCTGACCGAAGATACATGTGTTACTATATGTCTAGGTATGTATATTTAGCAGACCAATAGGTTGATGACCTAACCAAGGTATAATACACCGATGAGCTGATGTGCATGTGAGGGTATACGAGTAATACGATCTCCTAAAGGGATCATACAGGTTCACTTGGGAACCAGAAGACATGAGCTCACTCATGAGGTATTGGGAATGATCAAATTTCATGCATGGTCGTCGTTCTTTGGAAGCATGATAAGAATTTGTAGGTATGATATATGCTTTGGGAAAGCATATGATTGATACTGATTCCCAATGACCAAAGGATCGAGAAACTTGATGATGAAACCCTAAAGATGACAGTGAAAAATTGATCTATATCTTCGGGTTTATCATGGGTCTTCCAGTATGCAGGACGTATAGGTATTGAGAATACCTGAGGGTGATGTGATCATAAACGATTGTATAACCATGACGCTTCCCATTCCGAGGGAGTGATAAAACAGGTCTCGATTTTTAGTGACTCCTTTCAGTAGAGAAGCAACATGATCTTGGTCCAAGTGTTGGACATTGATCTGAATGAGATTCAGATGCAATGAGAAGTTTAAGTTTACGATCTTTATTTAATCAAGCATCTATGAGAGGTCCATGAGATCTGGATTGAGATGTGATCTCAATATCCGAAGTCATGATACATGAAATGTACAATCGCCCTATCCTTATCTTCAAGTATCTGTGGAGAAAGCGCATTAATTCTTGAAGGGTTCAAGAACAATTCCATAGTTGAAGTATATCTAAGCATTGAGAAATGAATAATTAATGGTTATTTAATTATCATGAATGATGTGAATTCAATTTACATTATTTGGATGTATGATATTGAAGATCCAATATAATTAAATATGTTTTTATTATTATGGATAAGAATAATGTAACAATATCCAAATTATTCACATATTATAAATGTGATTTATAATGTATTAGAGAGAGCTTATTATGATTTATATTTGTTGATTAATTATTGGTGCGAATTGGATTCCCATTGGATAATTAATTAAAAATGTAAATCACATTTCATTTTGGGTTGTGAATGTGATTCACAAATTTCCAATGGCAAGATTGCAATATCACAAAATAATTATGAATTATTTTCGTAGAATAATTTTCAACAATTGTTGTTTTAAATATTGGTGATACATGGAACAATGTAATCTAACTATTACATGGGAATTGTCCCCTTTCTAATAGGAAAGGGGGGGACGACCACCAATTCCTATTAGGAAAAGGTGGCCCTCCACTCCACCATTATGGAAGAAGGCAATCTCCTTTCCAATATCTCCAAGCTTGATTGATTTAATTTTAGGATTAAATCATATTGATTTATCAATATATATATTTAATCTAATTTAAATTAATTATTATTGTGATTTTACAACAAAATCTTGGCCATTGAAAGAAGCACAAACAATCTCATCTATTGATTTTGTGTAGTCCATGGATTGTGATCCATGGACTCCCAAACCCTATATAAGAAGAGACACCCCTTTCCCTTCTTGATTACAACAACTCTTGAGACATCAAGCTCTCTCCTTCCTTTCATTCTCACGCCCTCTCCCTCTCTCTCTTTGGGTGGCCGTCCACCCAAACCCTAGAGGAAAGACACCATCGTGATCACATCGCCATTGTACTATCACCACGACTGCTCTTGGTTCTCCATCTTCTTTGGTGCGCTTCGCTCGCGAAGAAGACTTATGATCTCATGTGACGAGATCATGAGTTCTTTGCTTGGAACAACATCTTGGATTACGAGAAGCACGCGGTTCATCCTCACGTTCACAAACGTCTCCTCTGACAGATCGGACTTGAGACAGGAGGTCTCTTTTCTTAGAGGCTAGATCGCAACCACACTACAAGAGGTATTCCTTTATCTACTATGTGGTTAGATGAAAAAATTCAAGAAGCGTTCTTGGATCATGTGGCTTCATTGCATGAAAATGTTTTAAATTCCACTGCATCGAGCAACTAGTGCGACTAGTCGCTTTTGGTCATATATGATACGATCATCACGGTTCCGTGATGCGCTTAAGGATTATTCCATATCCTTTAGGTGTGATGTGATTTATTGCATGAACATGAAGGATATCTATATGCTCACTGGAACCAAGAAAATGTTATTGTATTAAGTATCAATCTTTTGCTTCCATACAATTATTGGTGATGTAATGATGGAACTCTTAGTTTGAATTGAATTTTATGGATCTTTTTTAGAATGATTTTTATTACTCATTGATTAGCATGCATGATTTAGTAATGGTTCGATCGTGTTATCTATTGTCACTTGCTTCCACCGATTAGCATGACCAGTTTCGTTACAAATGATATAAGAGATAGAGTTCTTCTAAGCATAGGATATCCACGACCAATAGTGACCCAAGACTTTGGTACTTAGAGAAAAACTAGTATTAGAAGTAACTAGTTGATCACTTTATTCTCTGACTTAGATGTCCCCTCATCATGGAATTGAGGAGAATGAAGAACATAAGTTATGAGATTAATTGTCTTGGAAATATAGTGATAGCTATTGGATTTCATAACTCAATAATGAAGGTATCATGGGCATAGCTTTAGTTAGTGGATTTATCTTGAAGATCTTTATTCACAATAATTTTTCCTCTATAAGGGAGAATAAGATATGGAGATAATTAAGCATTAAATATAAGAGATGGAAATGTCTTCTTACGCTACAAACTATCTTGAGGAGGATAAACAATTTTTGGGATATTTTATCTGAAAGATATAGCTAAGGAATGACTGAGTGAGTGCAAGATAATCCACTTTTCTGGTATGTGGATGCCCGCGTCCCCATAATGACGTCCTCTTGCCCCGAGGTCTGTGATAGTATGTCCCGCCAACCGAAGAGCAGCACCTTACGATGTTTATGACCAATTGGATTTTGACGTACCGGTAGGTACCAGGGGAGATTGCTATGATCGTACATTAAATATAGTGATTTTATTGAACTTTCAAGTCCTTGAGAATGTTGATGATGTTAAGAGAGCAGGGCTCTTAAATCTATGATGTTTTTATAAGATCATTAAAGACTGTACACCAAAGTTATGGAGTAGAGAAAAATGAGAATAAGATATGTGCAATAAGAAGTAAGTGAACTATTGGTTAATTATTACACAACATACCTAATTAGTACTTAGTATATAATCATCTCAGGTACATCATGAAAGTTGGATATTGCGAATTATTTTAGTATGCCTTTCTAGATGGTCATTAAGGATGATCTTATTATATACAAGTGAACTCTCCATGAATGTTATCTTATAAACTAGATTAATTTTGAGAACTATTAATCAAATGACACCTACTGGATTTAAAGAGACATAGAATCAGCTATAGCAACAATGGGGTAAGGGAGTTTTTTTTGGAGAATTAATGTTCCTTCATAGCAAGCACGTTTCTCTTTGTGAATAAGGAAGGTATATCACATAATATTTACATTAGGTACTAAGTTGTGAATAAGGTAACTTTGAGGGATTAATATCTACCATTTCGATCGATGATTTATTCATTTTGATTATCGAGGAAAAAGATCTTTTCTAAAATCAATCTGCATATGAGTTACCAAAAACCTTGAATAAAAGATGATGATATTTTTTATAATACCTTTCAGAACAAGAATCTATCAATGTGATTTTTTTATCATGCCCTTTGATCTCATAAGGGCTCTTGTAATTTTTTATGGAGTTTATGAATAGGGTATTTTTAGAATTCCTTGATGACTTTGTGATCAAAATTGTTAATGGTAATGATATATTTCTTGTGATATGGAGAACCACCAAGTGCATCTCAATATTGTATTCGAAATCCTACTCCAACACCAGCTTTATGTAATATTATCTAATTATAACTTCTTGTTGGATAAAATTAGCTTTCTAGTCATGTCACATTTATGGATGGTATTATAGTTGATCTAGTCAAGATGAAAGCTTTATTGCATTGAAGTTAGCTGAGAATTATTTTAGAGAGTCATGGATTTCTAGGGTGACATGGTATATTGATGATTCATGTAATTTTCTCATATATTACAATAGTATCGAGAAACCTAATAGGGAGGATGTGAAGTTTTTACATTCAGATGAATATGAATGAAGTTTTCAAAAATTAAAGTAAAAATTTGACTATGACTCTGACCATGAGCTTACCAATATGCATTAAAGGATTTGTGGTTAAATTGGTACATCCAACAAAGAAAATAGGGGTATGTTATATGAAAAAGGTATTGATTGTACATCATGCCAACTAAGATCACGGAGAGTAACTGTCCAAATCATGACTTGGAGTATCCTACACATGAATTGATGCTAGTAGTAATATATTTTCTATAAAAGTTTGGCAACGTTATCGATATAGGGAAGAAAAGTCGACATAATTAGAAGGACTATGATAGCATAAAATGTATCGATCTTTTGGAAATGATTGAAACATCCAAGAAGAAAGATTAATTTTGTAAATGGAACCGATGAAAATCTGAGATGCCATGGTAGAGATTGGATTCTTGATGGCAATAAGTTAAGGTAGACAAAACTCATTGAATACTATGCACCCAAGCATAAAAAAATGCTTGAAGATCTATAAAAAAAATTAGTGGCCAAAAAGAAGAAAGATATTACTGAATATGTTTCCAAGTATCTTGTAAATCGAAATTGAACAACAGAAACCTAATCACCATGGACAACTTTTGAAGATTGCATGATGGAATTAGAAGCAAATCATGACGGATTTTATTATTATTGATCGATCAAATCAACTCACCTCTTACTAATTCATTTGGATCAATCAACGAAGAGCCTGATAAAACAAGATGGAAATGAGATTTTCAGCCTAGATGATATCCCAAGATCAATTGTGTGAGATTAGGACTGAGATACACAACTTAGTTATGGAAAAGTTTTCAAGAGGTTATAGACACTTGATTTATGTTAGTTTTCCTTTTTACCGCCAAACTTATGGTCAATCAGATAGGATCATCTAGAGATTAGAACATAAGTTGGGAGAATGTGCTTATGATTTGGTGTGCAGTGCAGGTAGACATCTTACTATAGAAGAGTTTACCTAGAATAAGGGTTATCAATCATGTATCATGATGGCTCTGAGAAGCATTATATAGAAGATATTCTGGATCACGCTGTCGTTATACTAATGTGGATGAGCACATAATTCGGGATCAAAAGTTAGTCCATACTAATAAGAAGTTTTGACAAAAAAAGATGCAAAAGAAATCCACGATTTATAGTATGTCTCATTATTAACAAATTTCGAGGACGATTTTTTAAGGTGGTAGATTGTAACGGTCGAGACTTTTTCAAAAAAACAATAAATCAAATCCCTTATCAAATTTCCATATATCCTCATATCACCATTATTGTATTATTCATTAGCCAACTGAATGTTTTTAACTACCACATTAATTCCCATAGCCATTAAAAATACCATTAGTCCTTCAAAACCCATAGCGTCCATGTCACTTTCCATTGCAAAAGAAAGGAGAGAGAGAGAGGACAAGAGAGGAAGGTGATGACAAAGTTACCTTAATAATATCCTTTCTCATCAAAGGATACGACATGAAGGGTCGAGCGAGCACAAGGTTTGATGACGTGTACGAAGTTGCGATTAAGCGAACGCAGCTCGGGGTGTTGGATTCGGACTTGAGGTATGTATCGATTTAGGATTAAGATTATTTATGTGTTAGAATAGAATTTTACGTATGAGTATTGATCATGTTAGAATGAGACATTTACTGTATGTGTTGGTTTCGTATAATAATACGTTGAGGTAACGATTTGTTTTGAACAAGAGGTCTAAACATATGTGTCGGACCCTAGATTGATGCCTTCGGTTCAAACCTAACAAGACAGTGCCATTTTTCGAAAGATTTCGTTCGTGCAGAGCTAGAGAGCGATAAAGAGATGGAAGCTACTCAGGAATTCAGAGCCGATCAATGAGGCGAGGGAAGAAACAGACGAGAGAATGGAGGGAGGTGAATTGTTGTCGACGGAGTTTCAAAGGAAACAGCTGCTTCGTAAGCCTTCTATGATGTGTACCCTTTGACACATGCCACATATCGAATTGAGAATATCAGCCCTGCTCCTAAACGGCCACAGGGCTAATTAGGTGTAAATATGCAAACACGTAGTCCATGTCCCTGTGTCCACGCGGCCAAATTTATAAATTATCGTAGTACCCGCTGTTATGGTGACCACACAACGAAACAATTAATTCAAATACAAATTCTCCTGCCCTCGATCCACTGATAATTACGTATGATAAAAGTAAAATATATCCATTTGGTGAACAGTAACTACTCCACGGCTAATAATATATAGTAAGATGTGTGAAGTACCTTCATGGTCTGCTACCATCAACAATCAGAATTACATTTTTTTAATGACAATAACGCTTTCGCCTGTGTACCGTGGTCATTTCATTGTTTCGTAGAATATTTATAAAAATAAAAAAAATTCTTTTGATTAGTTGTGAATTGGTGCCTCTATATATCACTATTACTACCCTCAATTTAGTAGCTTCTGAGTCTAACTCTTGACTCGTAGATTCTAATGACATAGCATATGGTAAAAAAATCTATCTTAATGATCCAATTGAAATACCATCATATTATTAATATTAATTCAGTGCTTTGATAGCATAAAAGCCATAAATATTTTGACATGTGTGCACATATTCTTTATTGATACAATATGTTGTCCCATTTTAAGTAGGTTAACATATGCAATATATATATATATATAGGGAGAGAGAGAGATATATAGGGAAAAGGGAAGCTACACCGAGAGGTGTAGACAACTAGCTACACCCAATCATTTTTCTAATTGGTTTTTGATTTTTTTGAAGGAACCCTATGGGGATTTACCTAGTTTATTGAGTGAAATATGTGTTTCAAATTTCATGCAAAATAAACATTCCTAACATGCCCATCTAGATAGGGTCAATTTCCGCAATTCTGAGACCGCTAAATGTGATAGTCTTGATGAAGATGATAGAAGTGTCAAATTTAGTTGAATTTGACATGAGACCTGGTGATATATGGTGATTTAAATCCCTCTAGATTTCATTTCAAAAACACAAAAAAACAATGAAAAAAATGATCGGGTGCAGCTAGTTGGCTACACCCCCAGTGGGGAAGCTGCACCGAGGGTGTAGCCAACTAGCTGCACCCGATCATTTTTTCATTAGTTTTTTGTATTTTTGAAATGAAACATAGGGGGATTTAAATCACCATATATCACTATGGTCTTATGTCAAATTCAACTAAATTCGACACTTATACATCTCTATCAAGACTATCACATTTTAGTGGTCTCAGAATTGTTGAAATTGACCCTATCTAGATGGGCATGTTAGAAATGTTTGTTTTGCATAAAATTTGAAACACATATTCCACTCAATAAACTAGGTAAATCCCCATAGGGTTCCTTCAAAAAAATCAAAAACCAATTAGAAAAATGACCAGGTGTAGCTAGTTGGTTGCACCCCCTCCCCCAGTGTAGCTTCCCTTTTCCCCATATATATATGTATGTATGTATGTGTATATATATATATATGTATATATATATGTATATATATATGTATATATATATGTATGTATGTATGTATGTATATGAGAAAAGGGATCCTACTCCATGGAGTAGATAACTTACCTACTCCATTTTCTTCTTTTTCAAAATTTTTTTATTTTTTTGAAAAATGCTTCCATGGATTTTCATAGGTATATTCCTCTAATATGTCATTCAAATTTCGTCAGAAACAGAGACTCCTACGGCCTCCATTCAGACAATCATTTTTTAATGGTCACAGATTTGTTGTATTTTTTATGTTCCGGATGGAGGCCATAGGAGTCTCTGTTTCTGACGAAATTTGAATGACATATTAGAGGGATATAATTCTGCAAATCCATGAAAGCATTTTTCAAAATAAAAAAAATTTGAAAAAAAGATGAAGTTGACAAATCCTTTTTTGGACCTTCTTCATTTGCTTGAGGGTTCCGCCATCTTTCCCTATTATATATTAGACCTTGGGGCTATGGCACTCCCTAATTCCAAAGAAGTATTCATTCTTTGACTCCGTCAGCCCCCTCTTGCTCATAGATAATCTACGGAAAAGACTTAGGTACGTCAGTCTATATATAGTCCTTTTTTCCAATGCGATAAAATGACAAAGTGTCTATTTATCTTTGATAAAGAGGTATTTCAATGGGTTTGCCTTGGTATCGTATTCATAGATTTTGACCCGGTCGGTTACTGTTTACTTGGGGCCATATAATGTATACTGCTTTAGTTGCTGGTTGGGCCGGTTCAATGGCTCTACTGCTCTCGCGTACTATGCGAATGAGTCTTTCCCCCTCCTCTGTCACAGCTGTCGGAGAAGTCAATTGAACATCAGGTATACGGATCCCACCGTCTCATCCTAGGTCAGTCCCGAGAATGTGATGGTGCCTGAGGGGTCTGTGGTTCCGACCGGATCGAGAGAAAGCAAAGAAGCGGTCTTTTAATCAACTAAGCAAAGCTCAAAAATGTCATTCCGGGTTCAGGATCTTTCCCGAAAAAGACCTATCAACCTCCCACCAATTATTATATAGGAAAGAACAAGCAGTCGTCAAGAGTTTGTTCACTACTGCCCGCCGTTTCTAGGTATATATGACGCATCTCAGACCCTACTCAAAAAATTGGAGTAGGATCCCTTTCCTCTATGTATGTGTGTGTAGGGTTAAATGGGGCTGCCCCTTGGGGGGGAGCTAACTTGGCTCCCCCCGCACCATTTCACCCGATTTTTTTTATTTTTTTTGAAAATTTCTTCCGTGAATACTCATCACTATATCCCTATATTATGCTATTAAAATTTCGTGCGAAACAGAGACTCATACGGCCTCCATCCAGACATTCATTTTTTAACGGTAAAAGAATTGCTAAAAATGACCCTTTTGGATGGAGGTCGTAGGAGTCTCTGTTTCACGTGAAATTTGAATGACATAATATAGGGATATATTTTTGAAAATCCACGGAAGAAATTTCGAAAAAAATAAAAAAGATGGTGAAATGGCGCGGGGGGAGCCAAGTTAGCTCCCCCCATGGGGGCAGCCCCATTTCACACACACACACACACACAAACATGTGTGTGTGTGTGCGTGCGCGTGCACGTGCGCGTGCGCGTGCGCGTGCGCGTGCGCGTGCGTGTGCATGTGTGTGTGTGTAGGGTTAAATGGGGCTGCCCCCTGGGGGGAGCTAACTTGGCTCCCCCTGCCCCATTTCGCTCGAGGGGAGCTAACTTGGCTCCCCCTGCCCCATTTCGCTCGTATTTTTTTTGAAAAGTTCTTTTGTGGAATTTCATCACTATATCCCTATATTATGTCATTAAAATTTCGTGCGAAACAAAACCTCCTACGACCTCCATCCAGACAGTCATTTTTTAACGGTAACAGAATTGCTAAAAACAACTCCGTCTGGATGGAGGTCGTAGGAGTCTCTTTTTCACATGAAATTTTAGTGACATAATATAGGGATATATTGATGAAAATCCACGGAAGAGATTTAAAAAAAAAAAAGAGGACGAAATGGGGCGGGGGGAACCAAGTTAGCTCCCCCCATGGGGGCAGCCCCATTTTACCCATATATATGTATGTATGTATGTATGTATGTATGTATATATGTATGTATGTATGTATGTATGTACGTATGTATGCATGTATATGTATATATAAGGGAGCCTACACCGAGGGGTATAGGTAACTACCTATATCCGACTTATTTTTTCATAGAATTTTTATTTTGTTTAAATGAAACCTCGGGGGAATTAGATCACTATATATCACCATGGTGTTATTCAAAATTCAATTTAATTCAAGATTCCTATCATCTTCATCAAGACTACCAAATTTTAGCGATCTCAGAATTGCTGAAATTGACCCCTTCTAGATGAACGTGGTAGGAATGTTTGTTTTACATGAAACTTGAAACACATATTCCTCTCAATATATTAAGAAAACCCCCTTAAGGTTTCATTCAAAAAAACTCAAAAATCATGAAAAAAAAGTTGGGTATACGTAGTTACCTACACCCCTGAGTATAGGCTCCCAGCTCTGCCTCTCTCTCTCTCTCTCTCTCTGTGTGTGTATGCATGCGCACGCGCGCGCGTGTGCGTGCGTGCGTATGTGCGTGCGTGTGTATGTGCGTGTGTGTGGATTTAATGGGGCTGCCCCCTTGGGGCAGCCATCATGGTTGCATTGCTCCTTATTTTCAGCTTTTTTTATTTTTTGAAAAATAAAACCATGTATATTCATCTATATATCCCTCCTACACGTCATTCCAGTTTCATCAGAAATAGAGACTCCTATGCCCTCCATCTAGAGGTACAGGTAACTACCTACACCCGGCTTAATTTTTCATTATTTTTTGATTTTTTTGAAATGAAAACTTGAGGGATTTAGATCACCATGTTGTCATTCCAAATTCAACATAATTTGAGACTTCTATCATTTCCATCAAGACTATCAAATTTTAACGGTCTCGGAATTGCTAAAATTGACCCCTTTTAGATGAACATGTTAGGAATGTTTCTTTTGCATTAAATTTGAAACACTTATTCCCCTCAACATATTAAGTAAATCCCCCCAACTTTTAATTCAAAAAAAGTAAAAAAATGATTGAAAATGGGGTGGGTTCAGGGAGTTTCCTACACCCCAGGGTGCAGGCTCCCTGGACGCCCCCTAGGGGGAGCTAACTTAGATCCCCCACCCATATTTTCTCTATTTTTTATTTTTTTTGAAAAAATTTTCCTTGAATATTGATCACTATATCTCTATATTATGTCATTAAAATTTTGTGTGAAATAGAAACTCCTACAGCCTTCATCCAGACAGTCATTTTTTAATGGTCCCAGGATTTTTTTAAATCGACCCTGTCTGGATGGAGGTCGTAGAAGTCTCTGCTTTGCATGAAATTTGAATGACATAATATAGGGATATAATAATGATTTCACATGGTTTTTATTTTCAAAAAAATAAAAAAAATATGTGAAAAATGAGGTAGGGAGAGCTAAGTTAGCCCCCCACGGGGCATACACATTTTATCATATATATATATATATATATATATATATATATGGTTGATCCTATAAGAGCCAAAAGATTTGAGAGAAATATAGCAATGATTCTGTACCACTAGATTCAGGCATCTCTCTCCTCATTGATTGCAGGAGGAGAGAGAAGAGCAGATAAATATCGAGGGTGATCTAATCTTTAAAAAAATCATTCTCTCGATCTAACATATGAGTTAACACTTAAAGTGTGTGTGTGTGTATGTGTGTATATATATATATATATATATTGCACACAAATATCGAAATTGAATTTTAGGCACTTACGTAAACAGAAAAAAGAGGGAAAAAACACATACCTTATCCCATGATCGGTTCTTCCATCTTAGGTAAACTTGGAAACCTTTACAATAATATAAATCAGATGTTCTATGGAAATGTCCTTTTGAATATATGATATAAATCAATAAATCAGTCAAGTGTATGTTTTAAAACGCAGGATTATATTACGTTGAATTTGAATTTAGCATTACACTATATAGATTCATAAACACTTTTGTTGGCACGATGAAATTCCAAGCAACAAGACCTACTTATCATATCCTAGGATCACGTGTGATACATAGTTATGAAATTAGCAAATTTGTGATTCTTGTCAAAGCTACTTTTGTTATCAAAAAAATATCGAGCAAAATCTAGTATTGATTGCACACCACTAATAAGATGTGTTAATAAATATATAACATCAAATAATGATTATCAAGGCAATCAAGTCATCAAAGTTGATATCAAGGATTTAAGGTACAGACTCATAAAGAGTCACATGGACAACCCCAAGCGGTCATATTAGCTCAAGAGGCAACACCGCAAGGGGCGCATAGTTGCAAGGAACCACAGAGGCAAAAGCTAAGTCCTTTACAGTTGTAGTTACACTATCATGTCATGCCATGAACCGCAAGTGTCAGCGGTTGAAAACGTATAACAAGATACATACATGAAAGTTATGCAAATAAATGGTTTATGAAGGTAAATCATTACATATTATGTAAGAAAATACTTTAATTAATGATAAGTCAGTAGATGTTATGCAAGAAATTGATTTAATTTAAGACAAATCGATACATGTTATGCAAGAAAATGGTTTAATTAAAGATAAATAATTATATGTTATACAATGAAATGAGTTAATTAAAGATAAATCATTATATGTTATGAGAGAAATGGTTTAAGAATAATAAGCTGTCACAAGTCTTGCAAAAACTATTTAGGTGCTTAATATGAAAGAATGATGTAAATGATAAAGAAGACACGTACATGTTATGAAATTCATGAAACCTACCCCTTATGATGAAAAATGATAGCTAATGTTTTTTGTGTATATTGCACATGCATATTCTTATTTATGAAAGAAACCAATATGCAACTTGTTAGGGAACGACTTAGACATGCATGGGACATCTAGATATGCAATGATTATTTTTCATGAGTACATGAAATGTAACGGTTAGAAGACCATTAGAATTTCCATGCATGGACCCTGATATATACTGGGCTCTAGGCTCGTGCAAAATTGTGTTTATGTATTTCAGGTGCAGGACGAGGTTTATCATGCAAACATGATCGTACAACAGTTATATTAAGATGTTAGTGTGGCGCGATTTATTGCGTGAACATGAAGGATATCTGTATGTCCACTGGAACCAAGGAAATGTTATTGTATTAATTATCAATCTTTTGCATCCATACCATTAATAATGGAACTCATAGTTTGAATTGGAATTAATGGATCCTTTTGAGAATGATTTTTATTACTCATTGATTAGCATGCATGATGCGGTAATGGTTCGGTCATGCTATCTATTGTCGCACGCTTCCGACGATCAACGTGACTCATTTCATTACACCTCTTTATATTTGCAAAATAGAGGAGAAGATTGGATAAGAAGACTAAAAGCGGTTTTACAAAGCTAGAGAAAAATGAATAACATGGTAAAAAAAGACTATTATGGGAGAAAAATAAAAAGTATTCCTATATTAATCTACCTTCGTGAAATTATTTCAATAAATTTATTCAATAGGGTGATAAAAATGACTCTGGTCTAAATTTCATGATAGTTTATAGAGATAGCTACTGAAATCTATTTGTCCTAAATTTATTTGGAAGTGAATAAATTGAAGCATATTTAACTAAAAATCATGGGGATAGGTTTGAAAAATTCTTTTTACTTTAATGTGCTAAAACAAGCATTTGTCACTCAATTATTAGATTTGGACAAATAGGACAAGGTAATAAATTATGCGTACAAAGAGAGCTTTTGCTTTCCTTGGCAACACATAATAATTAATCGTAAATTGAGAGAGAGAGATCCTTCTGGTGTGTGGAGCTTTGTGTTGAAGCTTCTGCAACAAAGGAGCCAGCTTCACCAATTCATGATCATTCAGATCTCTGAGGACATCTCTTCCCTCAAATGGGTTAAAGCCATGCTTGCAGTGAAAGTTCTTGTGGGTGCTCTTCCGATGCTTCAGAAAGATCTCCAAGAAGCAGTCAATTGCGGAGGTAGCATCCAAGGCCCCACTTCAACAGTTGGGACAATGCGTCAAAGTAGGGATGAGCATTAGCTCGGCCCAGCCCAAACCCGAACTATTTATGGGCCGGGCTTGGGTCAAAAATGTAGGCCCATTTAATAATTGGGCCGGGCTTGGGCTTAGCCCGACCCAGCCCGTTAGGCCCGATAGCCCGGCCCACATAGAAGCCCAAAATTAGGCCCGTTAGGCCCGATAGCCTGGCCCGCATAGAGCCCATATGTGTCTAGACTTTGATCTCTCACTTTGATATATTCATCTGGATTTAATGAGGGAGTTGACAATGTCGACAGATTAATCCACTTAAGGTACATTTTCAATCTATTTGTTTACTATTATTTGCACATCTTTCTATAATATCTCTATGGAACTCTTTCCATTAGATGCTGTAGAATCCTAGATATGACCAAATCCGTGCAAAACAGTAGGATAACTAAATAATAAAGGCCTAAATAACTAATAAATAGTTAATAACGAAGATTACAATCAAAATAACCAAATGAGGGTATGTCAAGTTTATGGCCCACCAAGTCTAGACTCATAAGTTTTGGGCCGGTCCAAGCCCAATTTGAGACATTATAGGCCGGCCCGGTCCAGGCTCGACCCATAATAATTGGGCTGGGCTTGGGCCTGGGCCTTGAAAAAAAATTTAGTGGGCCTAGGCCCAGCCCAAAGCCCACAAACATAAATGGGCCTGGGCCCTGTAGGACCCGGCCCAAGCCCGGACCATGCTCATCCTTACCTCAAAGTAGCCACTCGGTGGCTCTTCCATATGGTTCTATCAATGGTATCCATCCTTAGGTGCAAAAGGTATTGAGGATGTTATAGGGAAACTATTGGCGTACAAAACCTCACTACCAACGGAAAATGATGCATTCCTTGTGAACCTCTTATTGATATCCCAAATATCAAATTGATTCCGAGGGATGTAGAAGTGACCATTACATATGGGTTGTTTAAAAGTCACCTTCCATCCATTGTTACACTAACACGGAGGTAAGGGTTACCCACTATAATGCCCCTCTAATAGAAAGTACCACAACCGATCTCCTTTTATCAAACTACAAGATCAACAGACCTCGTCACCCTGTATGCATCAACGGATTCGGATCATCGAATGGTCACCGGAAATTTACTCCGACAGCGAAGCTCCAGTGAGCTCGAATAAGTTAGGAGACCAACTGATTCACCCACTTGGCTTATACAGGTTCAGATCCACATTCAGTTCCAGATCCAAAAGCAATAAATCATCTTGTTTCAAATATATCTTGCTCATATGATGTCCAATTTCAATGTTTTTGGACTTGTTGGAAAGCTTTATACAAGTATTACAAGATAGAATGCTCATTTGCTAAATTTGAATCCTAGATCAGGTCAAAAATTGAGACTTAGTGATTTCTGATACTTAAAGGTCTTACATTGATGCCTCATGGACTCGGGTAAACATGGTCACCTCCCTCTTTTCTTCTCATCATGGACCATCCAAGGGCAGCTCAGAGGCAATTCCTCAAGGTCTCAACAAGGAAGAAATATAATGCACGATGTTATGGCTTCAAAGCTTGATATTGCTTGTTGATGACGAGCTCTAGAAGCGCACATCTACTCTCCCCTCCAGTGTAGAGTTGACTAATCCATAGGGAACCTTTGAATCTTAGTCCAGAACCCCCCAATGAGAGTGGGTTATGCTGACCCTTTGGAGCCACAAACCCTTGCCGACCCAAATGAAGTCCAAAATGGCATCAGTGACGTGGCTTATTTGGACGGAGAGGTGCAAGCAGATGTACAAGGGAGTTGCTCCACATATCCATGCCTGCATAAGAAATTAGGCTTTTTAACGCACCATTTGGGTGACTCAATCCGATGAGAAAAAATTTGTTGGCATTGATATTTCAAAGGCAGGCTACTTGATCCCGGCACCTGATTCCAACCATTTTCCTCCTTTTTTACTCTTCGCCAATTTGTCATTTTGTTTTGTTCTTAACAGACTTTCCTGTGTATGGCAGCATATTATCTTTTGTTTGGCCGGTTAGGTATCTAAACTCTGTAATGTTCCTCATGCTTAAGATGAATGAACTTAATTGGTTTTTCAAAAATATGCAGAGACCCACGTAAAGAAATTTCAAATACAATGGTATAGTGCAAGATAGGCAGGTCACCATTATCTATTTCATGTTTTCTTCAACAACCGATCCGGGGCTGAAAATGCATGTTCAAGTTCACCGATTCTCAGAAATTCCATGCGGAATCCCAGAACTAATATCTATCCCACATGTTCTTTTTGAAGATAAACGATGCTTAGCCCATTCTTCCAGATTCCAGAGATGAAGGGTATTCATTTTAATAAAGGGACGTTTTTCTCGAATTATCTTCTCAGCATCTTTCCAATCTTCGGCAATGCCCAAGGAAACTAGAATAGCACACAAAACGCAGATACTTCTACCGTGGCCTGCATGAGTATATGAGATGCATGTTAGTTGAGAGATCTACGAGTTAGATGTGTTTACTCAAAAAATAAAAAAGAATCTCAAACACATGCACTATACGTTGGGAACGTGCCAACATTATTCCAAAAAGAAATTGAGAATTGAAAATAATTCCTGACAAAGATTACATACCAATAAGACACTGAAAAAACTGGCAAGGACAAATAGTTATTTGATGCATGGGGGTGAGGACTGTCGCGAGTATGACTGGGCCGACTTCACATCACATTGCACATATGGACACTTGAGAATTCCTTTCTTTATGCTCGTAGTCCTCCAACCAATTCTAAATAGATGGTAATATGTACTTCTCAACTCAACATATATACTTGAGCTGCGACTAGATTAAATGAATGGCATGAGCTTTAGCAAATAAATTGTTTCTTATCATAAGATTCACATCCTCAAATCCCCGAGGAATCAGACCTCGGAGCCCACAAGCCTCTCTCTTCACTTCGTGTTTACTAGATGCTCTCAAACTGACTCAGGGAGGAAATCAGGACGTCAGTCAGTGGATTCCCAGTCACCACAGAACGAGCATCCGTGAGGTAGCCAGCAAGTGAAAAAGCTGTAATCCTCGAACAAGCTGTAATAGCAGCTGTTTGTTGAACTAATACAATCTTAGGTATTTTAAACTTAGATAGACAGCTTTAACTATGCAATAGCACAGTTCCGTTGGGCACTAACTACCGTGCTGTTTTCAACTCCATTGTTCAATATCCGAGGAACCGCTTTTGCATTTGTGAAACCTATACCATGGCGGCAGAGGTAGTGGTTCCACTTCCTTTGAAAATCTAGCTTGGTCAAAGCCCCCTGGTCAAGGATAATTTATAATCTCAGACTAAAACGTGAGAGATCAGATAAGGTCGAAGGGCCCCAACCCCGCTGTTATTGCACCAGTTTCCTGGTTTGCCAAGCAAAATCAAGCTGGAATACCAATATGATGTAACCGGAAGAAAACATATTAGCATCCAATGAACTCATTCAACAGAGACATGCATGATGCTTTTGGTTCCTAGGACTTGGAAGACCAGAATTCATCAGGGTCTTAATCCATGGGCTTGGAATCCAGAGGAAGCAGATGTAAGGGGCTGAAATTTAAAGTGTGCACAGAGAACATAGAAATCATGATAGTTGCTTTAATTTAAATTATAGTCAAAGCAACAATTAATCCTAAGCAGAATTACCGTTCCTTCCTCTGCTTCTAGTCAAACCTCCTCTGTGATGGCTGTCTCTCGCGGCAGAGGAGATTCCTATCAGTTTCGTTGCCATAGACCTCGTGGTAGAGGTCGTATTCGCCAGCCACGCACTAATTGTCATCGTCCTGGGCATACATAAGATACATGCTACTTTAAGCATGGTTTTCCGGTATCGGCTCGTGTAGTAGAACGAGTTGACTCTCCTGCAACTTCCTCTTCGGATCAGAGGTTTGAGGAAAAAGTAGTCCATTTGAGGGACATTATGCCTCCTGCTAATCCCATTCCTTCCTCGCCTGCTCCAAGAGGCCACTCAGATGTTGTTGCTTCTGCCTCAGCCAGTACCTCGGGTAGCATCTATGCTCTTACTATTTCTCATGGATCTGATATTACAGAATGGAATTATGGACTCTGGGGTGACACATCACTTGTGTGAAGACAGAGATCAGCTTACAGCCTACAGACATGTTCATCTAGGGAGAATTGTTGTCATAGCTGATGTGACTCATTCCCTTATCACGGGACAAGGGGGAGAACAGTTTGACGCCTTCAATACGTCTGCAAAATGTGTTGCGTGCAATGACTTTTCTATTAATTTATTATATGTTAGTCAGATTACGAAGTATTTGCATTGTCGGGCTATTTTTTGACCCATCGTCTCTTGTATTTCAGGACATTCTTACGGGCACGGTCATTGATTGTGGCCGTGAGCAGGGAGGCCTCTATTAGCTGATTCGAACTCCATATGCAGGCATATCCTCTCATTCTACAGGACAGTTCTCTCCATTGTGGCACATGCGCTTTGGTCACCTTCCCATTCAGAAGATATGCCAAGTTCTCCCTCAGATCTCACCTTGTTCATCCTTCCAATGCGAAGCATGTCAGTTAGGGAAGCACCATCAGGTTGTTTTTCCTAGTTGTCAGAGCCGGAGCAGTAGCTCCCTTTTTGGTTATTTCATGTTGACATTTAGGGTTCAAGTAAGTCATGTTTCCAATCACCAGAGATAGGTTTTATCTAGTTATTTTTTATGACTTTTCTCGTTTGACATGGAACTTTTTTATTAAAGAATCAATCTGAAGTTAGGAATGTGATTACAACTTTCATCAATGAAGTGCAGAATGTTTTTTCTTCTTTTGTTAAATTTGTGAGAACCGATAATGCATTGGAATTTTGTACTTGAACACTCTCATAATTCCTGTCATATCGTGGTTTTGTTCATCAAACATCATGTGCTTACACTTCTCAACAAAAAGAAGAAACATCGTCATTTAGTTGATATTACTCGAACCCTTCTTATTCAAAGCAGTGCCCCACATTCATTCTGGGGTGATGCGGTTCTTACGACTTGTTATCTTGTGAATCACATACCCTCGTCTGTTCTGAGTGAGAAAATTCATTTCTCGCTGGCATTTCCAGAGGAGTTATTCTCACTTACTCGTGTTTTTGGCTCGGTTGCCTTTGTCCATCAGTTGTCACAAGGTCTTGACAAGCTCTCTCCTAGAGTTGTCAAATGTATTTTTGTTGGGTATTCCAGGACGTAAAAGGGATATAGAAGTTATAATCTGTTCCGCAGGAAATATTATGTTAGCGCTAATGTCACATTTTTTACGTCAGTGATGTATTTTTCTCCTGCAGGTGATAGGTTGAATTCATCATACTCAGATGATGAGGTCTACACACCTCCTCCTACGAGCCCATCACCACCATCTGCGCATGTGATTCCCACCCCATCGCCACCTCCACCTCCTACTCCACTTCCATCACCTCCCTCAGTACCTCCACCTCCCATAGTCCTAGCTCCACCCACATGGTACTATACACGTCAGTTTTCTTCTACTCATGGTCATCGTATGTCATCCAGCATGCCTCAAGTTTGTTCTGAATACGATGTTTCTAACGATGGGTTTGGAGATGCGTCTGAGCAGGAACATTTGCAGGAGGTTGTCTTACAGTTACAAATTGAGGAGATTCCCAAAGACCTGGATGTCCCTATTGTACTTCAGAAATAGAAGTGTATATGTGCCTCATATCCTCTTGCTTCTCAGGTTTCCTTTCATCGCTTGTCAGAGGGAATTTAGGAAATTCGTTGTTGCTCTATCTGTCGTGGCGATCCCACAGAATTACCAAGAGGCCTTGCGAGAAAATCGGTGGCGTTTGGCCATGGAAAAAGAAATGGTTGCACAACAGTCACGTGGTACCTGGAGTTTGGTCCCCACTCCCAATAGGGCGTCTATCATCAGTTCCAAATGGGTGTTTACACTGAAACACCACGCAGATGGGAGTCTTGATCGTTACAAGGCCAGACTGGTTGCATGAGGATTTACTCAGACTTATGGAGTGGATTATCTAGACACTTTTTCCAATGTTACTTGCCAGTCACTCTACGAGTTCTTTCAGTGGTTGTGGTACGTGATTGTCCTTTATTTCAGCTTGATATAAATGTTTTCCTTTACGGTGTTCTCCAGGAAGAAGTCTGCATGTAGCAGCCTCTGAAATTTGCTGCTGAGGGGGGGTGTTAGCAGATTTGTAGACTTCACAAAGCAATATATGGCCTTAAGCAGAGTCCAAGGGTATGGTTTCAGAAGCTCTCGAATCTGATTGAGAAGCAAGGGTTCAAGAGATCAAATGCATATCATTCATTTTTTGTACAGAGAACCTCTAGACGTATGATTGTTATCATGGTTTATGTTGATGACATACTTGTTACATGAGTTGATGTGCAAGGAATCAAGATGGGAAAGGAATTTCTGGGTCGACAATTTATCACACAAGGATCTTGGCACCCTATTTTTTGGGGCTAGAGTTTTCCAGAAATAGCATGGTCTTGTGATGACCCAAAGAAAGTATATTACAGACATGCTAGTTGAGACGGACATGATTGGGTGTCGACCTGCTACTACTCCTATGGATCCCAGCATGAGGCTATGTGATGATGATATAGAGAAGGAAGATAGGAGAAGATACATAGAATTGGAGGGAAAGTTTCTTTACGTTACTATCACAGGCTAGACATCTCCTTTATTGTTAGTCGAGTTAGTCAGTTCGTGTAGCAGCCCCGACAAATACACATGGATGCAATGTATATGATTTTGAGGTACCTAAATCCATCTCTAGGTGCAGGATTGCTATTCAGGAAAGGAGCATCCCTTACTATTACAATCTGTGCAGATGCAGACTATGCTGGATATCCTAAGGACAGAAAATCTACCTCAGGCTTCGTTGTATTTGTTGGAGGCTCTCTCATATCCCGGAAGAGTAAGAAGCAAACTATGGTTGCCAGGTCAAGTATTGAATCAGAATATAGGTGGTGGCACAAGGGACCACAGAGATGATGTGGGTGCGAGCAGTGCTAGCGGACTTATATATAAATATATCTCTTCCCATGCAGTTACAATGTGATAACCAGGTCGCTTTATTCATTGCAAACATTCATGCCTTTCATGAGAGAACTAAACATATTAAGGTAGATGGCCATTATACACAAGACATGATCCAGAAAGGCTTTATCGCCACTTCCCATGTCAGTTCAGGAGATCAAACTGCAGATATTTTCACTAAGGCTTTGCTCAGAGGACCATTTTAGAAGTGTTTATCCAAGCTAAGCATGATTGACATCTGTGTTCCATCTTGAGGGGGTGTAGAGATATATTTATGTTTATGCATTGTTTTCTCAGTTTACTTTTATTGCATCTATCTTATGTAATTTACCCATAGGTCTCTTCTCTATATAAGAGAGTCCTAGGGGTCCATGGAATAAACAATTCTCATTATTTTTCCAGCAATTTCAAACATTGCTCTAATTGTCATTGAGTTTCTTTAGTTAAGTTAGAAAGTTTTGATTCTAATAAATTTTAATATATCTTATCTTGTTCAAAATTATGGATGATGTTTCCTAAAAACTATATGTTATTATTCTCATTCGCTTATTTGTTTATACATGATATAACTCAACATTTTGTGTATACATAACAGGTAATGTGATATAAAGCTAATATGTTAAATGTACGTCCTTTATGTCTTTAAGTTGTTATATATTGAATTTTGCCATTTCCTTTCCAATACATCCCAGAAGTCAACAGTCAAATATCAACATTGACAACAGTGATATGTCCGATGTATTCCGTATTGATGTATTAAATACCCCTCATTCTTGCATATAGGTGTATATATGTAAGTTATTTATTGTTTTAACAACTAATATGATCTTAATTTGCGAAAAAATCATTTTTACATCTGTGGAAAGTATGAAAGAATAAAAAGGCTTATGTTATTCGAGAGGTCTAGGGGTCCTTATATAGGACAAAACCCTAGAGTACTCAAAGGAGAAAAATACATAAATACCCCTACGAGTTACAAGAATATACTTCTGCCACATAAAATATTCTCTATAGAATATTCTATATAGAATATTCTCTTAACAAATATATTCTCAACAACGCAATCTATTTTAATCTCCAACACTCCCCCTCAAGTTGGAGCATATCCATCGATCATGCCCAACTTGGAAGCAATCCAGGAAAAATGCTTATTTGACAAGGCATTTGTAAAATATGTCTGCAAGTTGAAGATCTGTCGAGATGTGTGGTGTAGCAATCTTGCCTCCTCGTACAACATCGCGAATGAAATGGCAGTCAATCTCGATGTGCTTGGTTCTCTCGTGGAATACAAGATTAGCGACAATGTAAGTAGTTGATTTGTTATCACAGTAAAGAGGAACAGGAGTGGTGATATCAATGTTGAGTTCTTACAGAAAAGTCAGTAGCCAAGTAATTTCACATGTAGCATGAGCCATTGCTATGTATTCTGCCTTTGCACTGGATCGGGAGACTACAATCTGCTTCTTGCTCCTCCAACTAACAAGGTTTCCTCCTACCATCATAGCATAGTCTGTAGTGGAGTGACAGTCCTCATGCAAGCTTGCGTAATTAGCATCAACATAAGCAACAACATCAGTGTATCCATTTGCCCCATAGAATAGGCCACGTCCGGGTCATTCCTTAAAATATCGAAGGATCAGAAGAACGTCCTCCCAATGGTTATAACAGGGTTTTTCCATGTATTGGCTAGCTCTGCTCACATCATAGGATATGCCTGGTCTGGTAACAATAAGATACAACAGTTTTCCAACTAGGCTTATGTATCGTGTAGTGTCTTCAAATGGAGGATCAACAAAGGAGGAGTGTTTCCTTGGTTCTGCAGGAATACCAGAGGGTTTGCATCCAAGTAATCCAGCTTCAGTTAATATATCTAAGCAGTACTTCCTTTGTGACATATGAAGTCCTTTCTTGGTACGTAAAACTTCTATGCCCAGAAAATAGCGTAGTTGTCCCAGATCCTTTGTGACAAAAACCTTTTGCAGAAAAGTTTTAGTCTCCAACACCCCTTCATCATCGTCACCTGTAACAACTATTTCATCTACATATACAACGAGTATAACAGTACCAGACGATCGTTTTCAGATGAAAACAGAGTAGTCATATATAGTTCTATGGAATCCTAGAGTGCTAATTTATGTCCTTAGTCTGTCAAACCATGCCCTCGAGCTTTTCTTCAAGCCATAGATTGCTTTGCGAAGTCAGCATACATACTCCCCCTCGTCTTCGTACCCTAGAGGTTGCATCAAGTAAATCTCCTCCTCTAGATCTCCATATAGAAATGCATTCTTGACATCCAGTTGAAAAATATTTCAGCCCTTGTTTACTGCCACTGAGAGGATGGTCCGTATGGAGCCCATTCGTGCAACAGGTGAGAAGGTCTCGAAGTATTCAACTCCATATGTTTGTGTAAAGCCTTTAGCCACAAGTCTGCCTCCAATCTGTCAATGAAGCCATCTGGAGACTGCTTTGTAGTAAAAACCCATCGGCTGGCAACAGGTTTTGTTCCATGGGGACACTGCACAAGATCCCATGTCCTTCGGGAATTAAGAGCGTCCATTTTCATCCATTGCTTTTTGCTATCCAGAATCTTTCAATGTACTATTATGATCTCTGGGAACCGAAATTGTCATAAGAGCATCTACATATCTCTTGTCAGAATATGATAATCTATTAGTGGACATGAAATGAGATATCTGATGAAGTGTACATTGCCTCTTGGTTCTGCGTAGAGCGATAGGAAACTCTTGATGATCATCTGGGACAGAGTTGGTGGGAGCACTTGAAGTTAGCGTATTCTCCTGCAACAAAGGAACTGGTAAAGGAACATGAACAAGACCTGAGACATGTTTTCTTTATACACAATAGGTGGAGCAGGAAGGTCTAATGGTATATCTGACACGTCTTGAGTAAAGAAGGAAGTTTGTTCAAAGAATGTGACATCAGCAGTTATGTAATACCGATGGACAGAAGGATCATAGCATTTGTACCCTTTTTTAGTCTGAGAGTAGCCCAAGAAAACACCTTTAATCGCATGAAGAGATAATTTATCGAGAGTATGAAAATTGTGAACAAATGTTGTGCATCCAAAAATCCGCAGAGGCAGATGGAAGGGTGAATCATTTGGATATAGTAAGCCAAAGGGAGTAGAGTTAAGTGATGGTGAGGGGACCATGTTTATAAGGTGGACAACAGTCAGTATAGCATCTCCCCAATAATTCTTGGGAACCTTCATTTGGGTAAGAAGAGAGCGGGCAATATCAAGAAGATGTCTTTGTTTTCTCTCTGCTACTCCATTCTGTTGAGAGGTATGTGGGCAAGTTTTTTGATGGATGGCGTCCTAGGAGGCAAAAAAGGACGTCAGTTCTTCGTTTGTAAATTCCAAGGCATTATCAGAACGAAATATTTTAAAAGTAGTGGATAAGATATTTTTGACAAAATGAAAGAAATTCTTGACAACGTTATGAATTTATGATCGTTCCTTCAATAAGAAGACCCAAGATAATCGATTGTAGTCATCCACAAAGACAGCAAAGTATCTATGATCCCTTAGTGTTCGAACAGGACAGGGTCCCCAGATATCACAATGAACAAGAGAAAAAGGAGAACTACGGTGAGGCTCAGTCCGTGCATGAAAGGAGGCTCTATGATGCTTCCCGAACTGACACGCCTCACACTCAAAGGGTTTGAGTGTCGAAAGTTCAGAGAACATCATGGAGAGAGCTTTGGCTGAAGGATGACCTAGACGAAGGTGCCACAAAAGAGGATCGTCAGAGGATACCGCACCAGTAAAATCTGAATCATAAGGATGTCGAGGTAATAGAGGTCGTTCCTCTCATGTCTCCCACGAAAGATCTGCCTCATCCGGATGTCCTGAAAATAACAGCAGAACTCATCAAAAATAACACGGCAGTTAAGTTCACAGCATAGCTTCTGTACATATAGGAGACTGAGAGGAAAAGCAGGAGCACAATGAACATCTGTCAATCGCATATTGGGAGAGAAATCAATAGTACCAACAACAGTAATTAGGGAATGATCCCTATTAGCAACACGAAGAGTCTTCACTGATGAGGACGGTTGGGAAGACGTCAGTAGGTTTTCCTCTCCCGTCAAATGGGTAGAGGCTCCAGAGACAATAATCCATGCATGTTTATAGGTAGAGACCGGGTTTGCTACTGTACCTGAGGTAGAAGCTAGACTAGAAGAAGAGGTAGAGACGATATTATTGTCAGCAGACGAAGCAGAGTCTTGTAGCAGTTGTCGCAAACAAGTATATTCAGAAGCAGTAAATGGGGTTTGTGCCCCTCCAGTTTGCTGAGCAGATGTATCTTCAATTATATCAGAAGATGCTTCATCATAGGCATTATTGGCATTAATATGCATGCCAAAAGTTTCCCAATACCTATCAGAAGGATGATTCCAGCATCCACTGTGTACACAAGCTAGATATCGAGCAGCAGAGGATTTGTGACCATGACCACGGTCACGCCCCCGTCCAGAGTTACGACCACGTCCACGTCCAAAGTTTCAAACCCATGCAGCCTTGACGTCCTCTATAACCTGAGGATGTATAATGAGTCGTTGTTTATTTAGTAGTGTAGATGGTAGATTGCTGAATGGGAGCCTCAAGCTCCTGTAAGCGTCCAAAGATGGTCTCAAGGCTCGGTAGAGTGTCCGCCATTAGAAATTGATCACCGGCTTGTATTTTGGATTCAATCCTGATAGAAATCGCTAAACTTGCCATTCAGCGCGTTCGCCTGCTTGTTTATCACAACATGCAGGCTGAAAGATAAGGAGCTCCTCAAATAGGCTGGTAAGAAGCCTGTAGTACCCAATAAGACTTGAATCTCCCTGAGTGGTTGACCAGATCCTCGTGTATCTGTCACAAAGACGAGACTTGGTCGTCTTCTGAGAGTATGTTCGCTCAAGGTTTTCACACATCGCTTTAGCAGTTTCTTTATAAAGAAGATTAGCAGCAATATTTGGATCGACATTGTTTGTCATCCAGGTGATAACTTGACAGTTGTCAACAAACTATGTATCGTAGTCTTTGTCAATTTCTGCAGGCATGTCTTTTGTAAGAACATAGCTTTTGCGTTGGCCACTCACAAATACTTTGAAGGACCAAGACCATAGAACATAATTTTCAAACCCCTTAAGCTTGTAGCGATGCCATGTACCATTAAAGAAGAAGTAGGGTACACGGGCTTGGTCTCAGTGGTCGCCATGGTGGTGTCTTAGGTCAAGAAAAAGTGACCTAGAGAATGTATCTTGTTCTTAACCGAACATCAAGTGCCTACGCTTGCAACAATAGACAATACATAGCAGTTAGGAGCCCACGTCACTGCGCAGGGAGGGTTAGAAACCCGTCGCATGGACTGATGGCGCAGTGAAGGCCCGCGGTATCGCTCCTAGGCATGCGTTGATACAGAGGATTGTTGCTAATGCGGCTTCAGGGAGCGGGGGGGAGGGGGTTTGGCGGCGACTCCAAGGAGCAGGAGGGTTGTTGGGAGGGGACTGGCGGCGGCTCCAGAGAGATCAAGTGTTGGAGGCAGCACTTAGGTGTCTGTGGCGGCACGGGCGTGAGGCGACGGCGCCAGTGGTTGCGGGAGGGGCCAGGGCGAGGCCGGGGAGGACCGTTGAGAGGTCCAGCAAGCATGCAGGGAGGTCAAGCGCGCAAGGATGAGGCGCGAGGGGCCTGAGTCGGGTTCCAAGGATGAGGTGTGATGACACTAGGCGCGAGGACGGGGTGCGAGGGAGGCGCAAGGGCGATGGGGGCCAGAGGCGGCGCTCCCTAGGGCACCGTGGAAGCGTCGGGGGGGATTAGTCTAGGGCACGAGCGTGCGGATGCATCTGGGTTAGCGCGGGTGGACGCCTGGGGCAGCGCTGGGCCGCCTGAAGACTTGGGGTTGGCGGTGGCGGAGAGATTTAGGTCAGAACACCGGTCTAGGACCCCTACTCTGATACCATGTAGAAAGTATGAAAGAATAGAAAGGCTTATCTTATTCGAGAGGTCTGGGGGTCCTTATATAGGACAAAACCCTAGAGTGCTCAAAAGAGAAAAATACATAAATACCCCTACAGGTTACAAGAATATACTTCTGCCACATAGAATATTCTATATAGAATATTCTCTTAACAAATATACTCTCAACAACGCAATCTATTTTAATCTCTAAAAGCACCATTTATAATATTTCCACTGATATTGTTGATATATACCGATATATCCCTTTTTGGGTTGATCGATACAATATCGATATTTCAAACTATGGTACAAATTGATTATTGCAAGTTGTATAGTGATGCAAGAATTGATTGCATTAATCCTTTTATATATTATTTGAATAGTTGTTAATTTAATTGGATTAAATTAAAATTGATTAGTTATTATTATTCGAAGTATTGACCGAATTTTCCTTAATTGACTAATCATAAAGTGGATTAATCATTAATTTAAACATGACAAGGAAAGTCATGATGATATCCATAGTTTTTTGCCATTGCGAAGGGTACCATCGTGATGAATTTCTTGGAGACGTTTAATTAACATCCTTGGCCATGGAGCCGACCTATTCTCGGAGATTACTGGCCCATATAACTTGTTGGGCTTGGCCACAACTGGAGCCCTTGACAACATCCTAAAATGCTTATGCCCAAGATTACTAATAGTAGCCACCACTATTAATAAGCTATTATCACACTTTATGTTTACTAGATGTGTTACTATGTTTGCGGCGCTACAATCACCCCTACTTATATTTGCAATGTCCTCTTTGCACAATGGCTCATGATCTATTCCTAGTAACAGTAGTGGCTTCACCTTTTGGTATCCCTTTCTTCCTAACTCTATTATGATAGGGGTGGCTCTACCTTTTAGGTAGCCCTTTCCATTATTAGATGGAATCTGCTCAGATACCATATGTAACGTCTCGAGCCCCAAACATGGTCCATTATTGGGGACTACTAGCCCACACAACTCGCTGGGCTTAGGCCCAACTGGAGCCCTTGATTACAACCCAAAATGCTTGAGCCCAAGTTGTCTAGTCATAGCCTACACTACTTATAAGCTACTACCACACTTTGTTATTACTAGATGCCGTACTATATTTGGGATGTTACATGCTTATGCGAAGTCATGTCTCCAAAATACAAGTTCACATGGATCGGGTTGCTTCGTTTCTCGAAAGAGATGGGTCGTAAACGTAGTGACCCCAACATTGTTCTTCATATAATTTAGGCAATCTTAGATTACACATAGCATATCATATATGGCTATTAACAGTTGGTTTAATTAATTACATGTCAGCATTACCTTAGGGATGGTGGACATAGGTGTTAAAGACCGAACACTGGGAATGCAAGTTGGACTTACAATGCGAAAAATGTTTCCTCTTCTTTCACTATAGTTCCATGCTCTCATATACTTTGGTGTGATGAAAGTGAAAAGGAGTGATGAAAGTGAAAAGGAGATCCTAGATCTCGCTTAAGGTAGTTGGTTTGTGTACCTTATGCTTTGAAAGTTTAAAAGGAAAAGTGTTTCAAAGTGCGAAAATGTGAGAATAACTCAATTTAAAATAATTCACCTTAATCAAGATTTAGTAAAAATGTAAATTTTAATTTCAGATGAAATCCCTTAACTCACTCAACAAATTACTCGAACTCAATCAGTTGAATAGACCAAATTACACTGATTAGATTTGTAATTTAGAACTCGTACTTGTAGAAAAGTGCATAGAGTATGTGCTCTTGACTGTGAGCTACGATAACTCTCAGATAGAGGATGCTCGAGATTTCAACAAGAAGTAGGATAATGATCACTTGCTCGCTCGTTGCTACATTCTTGGACCATTATCTAATGTGCTTCAAAAGCAACATATAGACAATGCATCCGCTCAAGTTATCGTGTTGAATATGAAGGAGATGTTTCGAGATCAACGTTACAACTTGGTGAAAAACATGGTTCGTTGCAAAATGTAAGAAGGCACCTTAGTTAGAGAATATATATTCAAAATTATTGGGTATATTTGTAATCATATATTAGGAATGAAATGGAGGCAGACATACAAACAAACTTCATGTTGTTGAATCTCCCCAAGTCTTTTAATAACTATATTGTGCCATACCACATGAATAAGCTTGAATTGACAAATAATTAATTACTTTCTGCACTAAAGTTCATTGAGGACGTAATAAAGAAAGAAAATCCCACCGGTAGTGCAATAGTTACAAAAGTCAAAGGGAAGTGTGACAAGAAGCATGGATTTCAGAAAAGTCTGGTTTAAAAGAAGAAAGGTCAAGATATTAGCCAATCTTCTAAAGCTTCAACACATTTGAAATCAAAAAAGATAGATGTCTGCAACCACTAGAATAAGCCGGAACACTAGGACCGCAACTATGAAAATAGCAAATGATAGTTCCGGCAGATAACACATCTATTTTCTTCAATGAAACCAACTTACTCGTAGGATGAGAAGGAAGTATGATTTTTGATCCCATTACTTCCGTTCATGGATGCAATTTGTTGCATTTGTTGCGGGAAACCAAAAAATTTGGTGAATGGAAGATAATCATCCAAATAGCTACTTATGCAAATATTGCAGGAATAGCTATTGGAACCTGCAAACTATCATTATCCAGTGCAAGAATCCTACTTATTAGAGAATGTCGCTATATTCTAGAAGGAACTTATTATTAGTTAGATAATATTTTTTTAAGATTCAGTAATAAATGTATCATAAGTCATTATCGTTAATCTATATCTGATGGTTTTGTAATATAACACCGGGTGGACTCGATGAACTAGACAAATGAATCAGTCATGAATGCTGATACAACTAATAATAGTGCCTCTAAAAAATCAAGGGAGGATGGAGATCATTTAGCAATGATCTAGCATCAAAGACTAGGATATGTGTATGTTGATAGGATCAATAAACTGGTAAAAGATTGACTTTAGATTTTCTGAAAGCCCAAGATTACCAACCTACGAGCATTGTATTCAAGATAAAATGTTGTAGAGACATATTTCATATCTATGTATCGCTTCTATATTTTCCCTTTTCTTCTATCCACTCATGTAATTTGCCCATAGGCTTCTCCCGATATAAAAGAGTCTAGGGCTCAAGGAATAAACAACTCTTTCTATTTTCCCAACATGATATCAGAGCAGCGGTCCTACATCGGAGCTCATGTACCGAAAACCTAATCCTAAACCCCACCTCAAGCCTCTCTCTCACGTGTGCCGCCTAGGGCTACCACCGCCCAACCCCCGCGGCCCTCCGCCTCCTCCGCCCGTTCCCCTCAGCACCTCCGCCCGTCGCCTGTCCACTGCGGGCCACTTCGTCAGTTGTCAGGCCCCCGTGGGCCCCTTCGCGTCGTCAGGCCCCCGCGGGCCACACACCTCCACCTAGGGCCCTGCACACCGCAGCCTGCCTAGGGCATCGCATCTCCTCTCTCTTCGGTCGGTTGGCCGTATAGCATCTCCCTTCGGCCCCTGCACCTACTTTCTCCAAGGGGTGTCGCCTCACCTTCCCTTTTAAAAAGGGGACACCACCACCGAGCCTTCTCTCTTGATGAGATTGGTTGCATAAGTCTACATATGCAATCAAATCTCTCTATGTCTGCATAGACAAACACTTGTCTAGTCTTCAATCCTAGTCTTTTTCAGCCGTCATGTCAGAAAGCAGGGTCGATATTCCCTCCGCAGGCGCCTTCAGAGGTCATGCGCCTATTGTAAAGATGGATGGGTCAAACTATGAAATGTGGTCTATGCAGTTCATGAGCATAATGAAGTCTACAGGTAAGAAACATATTCTTCCGAGGAAGAGACAACTGAGAAGACTAGGGTTAGCGCCTCATGGGAGGCGGATGATGCATATGACAAGGTCTGGCTTTCAAACACATTGGCAATAGAGATCGCCAATGATATACTCCATCTGCCTGCAGCCAAGGCGTTGTGGGATATTCTCGCTGCTACTTATTCACAGACAAAGAATGAGACAGATTCTACAACTCCAGCATGATATTTTTACTATCAAACAGAATAGGCGCCCTCTTCACTCGTTATATACGTCCTTGCGTGGGATGTTCGAGAAGCTCTATAGCTTCATGCCTCTCACATCTACTCATGAGCAGCAGAAGACTTATAGGCATGCCACTATGGTTGGTGGATTCCTGGCAGCCCTTGTTCCTGAGTATGAGGCGGCCTGTTCCCAGATTTTGGCAGACTCTACTATTCCTCCCATGGAGGAAGCCTTCCGCAGGCTCAGTTGGATCACTGTTCCATCTACTACTGCCAGTCGGACTTCTTCAGCGATGACAGCCTCTCGAGGTCGAGGATGCTTTTCTTAGTTTCGTGGACGCAGACCTCATGGCAGAGGAGGTCGTGTTTGTCATCCTTGCACCTTTTGCCATCGTTCTGGACATACAGAGGATACATGCTACCTAAGCATGGATTTCCTGCTTCTGCTCGAGTGGCTGAGCATATTGAGCCCCTGGTTGCTTCCTCTTTGGATCAACGATTTGATGATCTTGTAGCGTGATTGAGGGGCATTATACCTCATGCATGTCCCGTTATGTCTTCATCGGCCTCCGGGAGTCACTCTGATGCGGTTGCTTCAGCTTCCTCCGGTATCTCAGGAAGTACTTATGCACTCACTAGCAGTAGTGGATCTGATGTTATAGAATGGATTATGGATTCTGGTGCCACACATCACTTGTGTGGAGACATGGATCAACATACAACATACAAACAGGTTCCTCCAGGACGAACTGTGATTATTGCATATGGGACACATTCCCCAATTATTGGACAGGGGGAGATTAGTTTGACGCCCTCTATGCACCAATAGAATGTGTTGCATGCACCTGACTTCTCTATGAACTTGTTATCTATTAGTCAGATTACAGCAGATTTACATTGTCGAGTTATTTTTAACCCATTTTCTCTTGTATTTCATGACACCCTTACGGGGAAGGTGATTGGGTAAGCAAGGTGGCTTCTATCGAACCCCTTTTGTTGGAATTTCCTCTCTTTTTGTTGGACCAGTCTTACCTTTCACGTGGCACATGTGCTTTGGTCATCTCCCGCGTCAAAAAATGTGTCGTGTTTTGCCCCATATCTCTCCTCACTCGTCCTTTCAATGTGAGGCATGTCAGTTGGGAACATCATCGATTGTCCATCCCCAGTCGTCAAAGTCGTAGCAGTAGCTCCATTTTTGAGTTGTTTCATATAGATATTTGGGGCCCCAGTTGTGTTCCTGATCACCAGGGACATAGGTTTTATCTTATTGCAATTGATGATTTCTCCCGATTGTCCTGGGTCTTTTTATTAAAGAATAAATATGAAGCCGAAGATGTTATCAAAAATTTCCTAACTGAAGTGACAAATGTGTTTCTACTTCTTCGAATTTTTGTGAGAAATGATAATGCCTTGGAATTTTGTACTCATACTCTTTCCAATTATTTTTCATCCCAAGGAATTATTAATCAAACATCATATGCATATATTTCTTGTAGAAGTTTATTTATATTCTTGTATCTTTTATCTATTTATCTTTTCGTTTGTCTACCTTATGTAATTTGCCTATAGGCCTCTCCCTATATAAGACAGCCTAGGGCTCAAGGAATAAACACAATGCTTATTTTTTCCCAACATGGTATCAAAGCGGCGGTCCTAGATCGGAGCTCTCGTACCGAACCCTAAACCTAGCCCTCCACCTTCAAGCCTCCCCCCCCCATCGCCGCGCCGCCTCCCTCGCGGGCTACCTTCACACGCGCAACCCCTTAGCGCGTGCCCTCGACGCAGCGCCTCCCGCACGGGCTAACCCCACGCGCCCAGCCTCTTCGCGCGCTCCCTTCTCTCACGCGCTGCCTCCACGCGTGGGCCCGTGCGGCTGAGCTCAAGCGCCGACCGTACGTGCTCTTTCTGCATGTGTGCCGCCGGCTGTCCCTAGGGTTTCACTGTCCCTAGGGTTTGATTGTCATCTTCATAAGAGAGTCTCCGCTCGCCTCCAGGTTGATGGGTTTGGTTGCATAGAGGTCTACATGTGCAACTAAACCTAGTCATGTCAGTGTAGACCAAGACTTACCTTGTCTACAACTCTAGTTTTCTCCAGTCAGAATGTCAGAAAGCAAGATCGAGATCTCCACTACAGGCACCTTCAAAGGTCCTGCGCCTATAGTGAAGATGGATGGATCCAACTATGAGTTATGGGCCATGCAGTTCATGAGCCTAATGAAGTCGATGGGCAAGAAACATATTCTTACCGAGGATGAGCCAGAGGAGAAAACAGGGTTATATGCCTCATGGGAGGCTGATGACGCATATGCTCAGGTATGGTTGTCTGGTACCCTAATTCCAGACATTGCTAATGATGTCTTGCATCAACCTACTGCCAAAGCTATGTGGGACATTCTTGCCGCCACTTATTCACAAGCCAAAAATGAGACAAAGATCCTACAGCTCCAGCATGACATCTTCACGATAAAGCAGAATGGTCGACACCTGCATGCTCACTACACTGCATTGAGGGGAATGTTTGAGAGGCTTCACAGTTTCATGCCTCTCATGGCTACTCCAGAACAATTGAAGATATATCGGAATGCGATGATGGTGGGAGTCTTTCTAGCCTCTCTTGATTCACAGTATGAGGCGGCTTCTTCTCAGATTCTGGCAGATGCTACCATTCCTCCAATGGAGGAGGCATTTTGGCGATTGAGCCGAATCAATATCTCAAGCTCTTCTACTGTGCCAAATTCCTCTGCTATGGCAGCCTCTAGAGGAAGAGGTAATTCATCTCATTTCCGTGGACGAGGACCACGTGGTAGGGTTGGCCGTGGTCGTGGATTACAGTGCACTTATTGTCGTCGGATTGGTCATACAAAAGACACATGCTATTCTAAGCATGGTTTCCCAGCATCTGCTCGTGCAGCAGAACAGATACAGCATCAAGGTGCTCCTCCAGCCTCGGATTCACGATATGATGACCTAGTGTCTCGTCTACGTGATATCATGCCACCAGCCAGTACTCCTCCACCAGTTTCAGAGAGCAGCTTGGACGTTGCTGCTACTGCAGAAGCTAGTTCCTAAGGTAGTGTTCATACTTCTGCTTTCTACCAGGGGTCACGTACCTCAGAATGGATTGTAGATTCAGGTGCCACACATCATTTGTGTGGAGATAAACACCAACTCACATCATACAGGGAAGTTTCCCCAGGAAGGACCGTCGTCATAGCAGATGGGACTCATTCTCCCATTACAGGACAGGGACAGATAGCCTAACACCTTCCATGCAGTTGCAGAATGTGTTCCATGCTCCTAATTTCTCAATGAACTTACTGTCAATTAGCCAGATTACTAAGGATGATTTCAGTCGTTTGTCTTGGGTTTTTCTGTTAAAAAATAAATCTGAAGCGGGCATCACTATTATGAATTTTATTAAATGGTGTTGCAGAAAGAAAACACCGCCACCTCCTTGATGTCGCTCGCACGCTTCTTGTCCAGAGTTGTGCTTCACACTCATTCTGGGGCGATGCGGTTCTTACTGCATGTTATCTCATTAACCGCATGCCCTCGTCTGTGTTGGGGGAGAAGATACCCTTCTCCCTCGTTTTTCCTGACAAGGAATTGTTTAACCTAACTCTACGTGTCTTTGGGTCTGTGGCATTCGTTCACCAGTTGTCTCCAGGGGTTGACAAGCTCTCTCCTAGGGCAGTCAAATGTGTTTTTGTCGGGTATTCGAGAACTCAAAAGGGGTATCGTTGCTACGATCCATTACGTCGGAAATATTATGTCAGTGCAGATGTCACGTTTTTTGAGTATGTCATGTGTTTCTCTCCTACTGGTGACAGGTTGGTGCCATCAGATATAAGTGATGAAATCTATATTCCTCCTCCACCCTTGTATGCGCCATAACAAGCTCCTACATCTCACCACCGCCATCCCCATCACCACCACCATCTCCACCGCCGTCACCACCTCTACCACCTCCCACATCTTTGGTTCCTCCTCTACCACTCCACTACAGTCGACGGCCAGCCCCTGCTCATGATCATGGTCAATCATCAAACATGCCCCAGGTTCGTTCTGATAACATTATTTCTAATGATGGGACTGACGACATTTCTCAGCAGGAACAGGTAGGGGATAACACGGATGTTGGTACAACTGATGCAGACCTTGATTTGCCTATTACTGAGGAAGCAGAAGAGGTCATGTGCGTCATATCCGATTGCTTCTCATGTTACCTTTGAGTGTCTGGCAGGAGATTTCAGGAGATTTGTAGGTGCTTTATCTGCTGTGAATATTCCAAGGACTCACCAAGAAGCATTAGCCGATAGTAGATGGTGTCTGGCTATGGAGGAAGAGATGGTTGCCCTTCAGTCGAGAGATACTTGGAGTCTTGTTCCAGCTCCTACTGGGGCATCTATTGTGAGTTGCAAGTGGGTGTTTACGATGAAGCATAATGCCGATGGAAGTATTGATAGGTACAAGGCTCGACTGGTTGCTCAGGGCTTTACTCAAACATATGGGGTAGATTATCTTGACACGTTTTCTCCTGTTGCTCGACACTCTACTTTACGGATTCTTTTATCTGTTGCTGTGCTTCGAGATTGGCCCATGTTTCAATTAGATGTCAAAAATGTATTTTATATGGTGATCTTCTGGAAGAGGTTTACATGCAGCAGCCACCTGGGTTTGCTGCTGAGGGGGATTATGGACATGTATGCAGGCTTCATAAGGCGATCTATGGCCTAAAACAGAGCCCAAGAGCTTGGTTCCAGAAGCTCTCAAGTTTGTTTGAGAAGTAAGGGTTCAAAAAGTCAAACGCAGACCATTCGCTTTTTGTACAGAAGACATCCAGAGGTATGGTTGTCATTATGGTGTATGTTTACGACATACTCATTACAGGAGATGATATGCAGGGAATAAAAATAGAAAAAGAATTCTTGGGTCGTGAATTTGTTACCAAGGATCTAGGAGTACTGAGATATTTCCTTGGATTGGAGTTTGCTAGAAATGAAGGACTCGTGATGACTTCGAGGAAATATGTCATTGACTTGCTAAGTGACACAGGAATGCTTGGATGTCGACATGCTTCTACACCTATGGATCCAAGCATGAAGATGCATGATGACGATACGGAGGAGGTTGATAAGAGAAGGTACAGAGAACTGGTAGGGAGGGTCCTTTATGTTACTATTACTAAACCAGATATTACATTTGCAGTAAATAAAGTGAGCCAGTTCATGGAGCAACCTCGCCAAGTACACATGGACGCCATACATATGATACTAAGGTATCTTAAGTCATCCCCAGGCGCAGGGCTGATGTTTAGGAAGAAGGGCACTACTACTATTTCAGTATGTGCAGATGCAGACTATGCAGGGTGCCCAAAGGATAGGAAATCTACATCAGGCTTTGCTATATTCATTGGGGAGTCACTTGTTTCATGGAAGAGCAAGAAGCAAACAGTAGTTGCGAGATCCAGTGCTGAATCAGAATATAGAGCTATGGCCCAAGCATGTGCAGAAGTGATGTGGGTTCGCGCAGTTCTGACAGATCTACATATAGATGTTCCACTTCCCATATCACTAGAATGTGACAATCAGGCTGCATTATTCATTGCCAACAACTCTGCTTTTTACGAGAACGAAGCACATTGAGGTGGATTGCCATTATATCCGTGATATGATCCAGAAGGGCTTCATTTCTACAACACATGTCAGCTCAGGAGACCAAACGACAGTCATCCTTACTAAAGCGTTACTTCGGGGTCCCTTTCAGAAGTGCTTGTCCAAGATGAGCATGATAGATATCTATGCTCCATCTTGAGGAGGAGTGTAGAAGTTTATTTATATTCTTGTATCTTTTATCTATTTATCTTTTCGTTTGTCTACCTTATGTAATTTGCCCATAGGCCTCTCCCTATATAAGAGAGCCTAGGGCTCAAGCAATAAACACAATGCTTATTTTTTCCCAACATTTCTTAATAAAATGGTGTTGCAGAGAGGGAGCATCATAATTTATTTGATATTACGAGGACTCTTCTCATTCAAAGTCGTGCTCCGCATTCCTTTTGGGGCGATGTTGTTCCTACGGCATGCTATCTTACTAATCGCATGCCCTCGTCAGTCTTGGGTGAGAAAATCCCCTTTTTTGCCTTTCCTGAAAAGGAATTATTCTCACTTACTCCTCGTGTGTTTGGCTCGATTGCTTTTGTCCACAAGTTGTCTCCAGGGATTGACAAGCTCTCTCCTAGAGCTGTCAAGTGTGTCTTTGTTGAGTACTCCGGGACACAAAAAGGGTACAGATGTTATGATCCAATGTGCAGGAAGTATTATGTTAGTGCTGATGTTACCTTTTTCGAGTCCATGATGTATTTTTCTCCTACAGGTGATCGATTGACTTCCTTATACTGATAATCATATATACATGCCACCACCACCATCATCACCTCCTTCACCGCTGCCACCATCGTCGCCTCCACCAACTACTATGGTCCCAGTCCCACCATTGCCGCATCACTACCCCCGCCGGCCTACTTCTGCTTATGGTCACCGCTCATCATCTAGCATGCATGAGGTATATTCTGAATACACACTCTAACGATGGGTTTGGTGGTCTACCTGAGCAGGGTTCTTTACAAGGGACAAATGTGGAGGTTGCCGATTTGGACTTCCCTATTGCCATTCAGAAGCAGAAGTGTAGTTGTGCATCATATCTTATAGCATTCATGGTCTCCTTTGATCGCTTGACTGGCGATTTCAGGAAATTTGCAATTGCATTGTCAGCCGTGGCCATTCCATGGAATTATCAGGAGGCTTTACAGGACAGTCGGTGGCGATTAGCTAAGGAAGAGGAGATGGCTCTCTTCAGTCGAGAGGTACTTGGAGTCTTGGCCCAGCTCCCACTGGAGCATCTATAGTAAGTTGTAAATGAGAATTTAAAGTGAAGCAAAATGCAGATGGTAGCATTGACAGGTACAAGGCTCGACCGGTTGCCCGAGGGTTTACTCAAACATATGGGGTAGATTATCTTGACATGTTCTCCCCAGTTGCTCGACATTCCACCTTACAGGTCGTTCTATCTGTTGTTGTGGTTCGAGATTGGCCCTTATTTCAGTTGGATGTCAAGAATGCATTTCTGTATGTTGATCTTAAGAAGGAAGTCTACATGCAACAGCCGTCGGGGTTTGCTATTGAGGGGGAGTATTCCTAGTTATGTAGATTTCATAAGGCAATCTATGGCCTTAAGCAGAGTCCTAGAGCTTGGTTCCAAAAGCTCTCAGACTTATTTGAGAAACAGGGGTTCAAACGGTCGAATGCAGATCACTCTCTTTTTATATAGAGAACCTCCAGAGGTATGACTGCTATTATGGTGTATGTTGATGATATACTTATTACAGGAGACGATATGCAAGGAATAAAGAGGGCGAAAGAATGTCTGGTCCGTGAATTTGTTACCAAGAATCTGGGAGCTCTAAGATACTTTCTGGGATTGGAGTTTGCCAGAAACCAACAAGGGCTTGTGATGACTCAAAGAAAGTATGTCACTGACTTGTTGAGTGACACGGGAATGCTTGGATGTCGACCTGCGACTACACCCATGGATCCAAGCATGAGGCTTTATGATGATGATATCGATGAGGCCGACATGAGAAGATACAGAGAGATGGTTGGAAAGCTTCTCTATGTTACCACTACCAGACCCGATATTGCATTTGTAATCAGTCAGGTGAGCCAATTCATGGAACAACCTCGATAGGTTCATACGGATGCTATACAGATGATACTAAGGTATCTTAAATCATCTCCAGGTGCAGGATTGTTGTTTAAAAAGGGTGGTTCTATTACTATTTCAGCATGTGCAGATGCAGACTATGCAGGGTGCCCCAAGGACAGGAAGTCTACATCAGGGTTTGGTATATTTGTTGGAGATTCAATTGTCTCATGGAAAAGTAAGAAGCAAACTGTTGTTGCTAGATCTAGTGTCGAATCTGAGTATAGAGCTATGCCACAAGCATGTACAGAAATGATGTCGGTTCGAGCAGTCCTAAAAGATCTACATATAGATGTACCTATTCCCATGTCGCTGGAATGCGACAATCAAGCTGCCTTATTCATTGCTAATAATCCTACTTTCGATGAGAGGACAAAGCACATTGAGGTTCATTGCCATTATCACTGATATGATCCAGAAGGGATTCGTTTCTACATCTCATGTTAGCTCAGGGGAACAGACGGCAGACATTTTCACTAAAGTCCACTTAGAGGGCCCTTCCAGAAGTGTTCATCCAAGCTGAGCATGATAGATATCTATGCTCCAGCTTGAGGGGGAATATAGAGACATATTTCAGATCTATGTATCGCTTCTATATTTTTCCTTTTCTTATGTCCACTTTATGTAATTTACCCATAGGCTTCTCCCTATATAAGAGAGCGTATGGCTCAAGGAATAAACAACTCTTTCTATTTTCCCAACAAATGTCAAGGGCACCCTTCTCCAAGAATGGTGCAAGATGTGCAAGTATACTTGACCTAATGCATATCGATATATATGGTCCATTTAGTAAAGCAAAACGTAATGGACACCTATATTATGCAACTTTATTGATGACCATTCGAGGTATGTTTTTGTCTTCCTATTACGTCACGAACGGATACCGTCGAAAAGTCCAAAGAATTCATGGCTATGGTTGAGAACCAAATAGGAAGGAAGATCAAACGAATCCGATCTGAATGAGATGATGAATACATCTAAGATGAATTCAAAGAATGCATTAAAGAGAGGAATAATTTCCAATCTCACTCATCTATGTATTCTCCAACTCAACAGAGTTAAAGGGAGACGTAACAGAATAATGTTGGACATGGTGAGATCAATGATGAGAAACACACACTTACCTCTTAGTTTTTGAGGGCATGCAATAGAGACTGCAACCTATGTCCTAAACAAGATTCCAAAGTTCAGAAATACAGTATGCGGTATTCGTTCGGTCATGCAGTCTAAAGCGAGTAAGCGGATATGCGGAGGAGTATACATAGGTATGTGCAGTTTATGGGGTTTATAATATTTAAATTTAAAATATTATAAAATAAATAATAAAATAAGATTATATAAAAAAAGTTAATCTAACAAAATCCAAAATTAAAAAATTCAAATAGGATAATATAATCTATAAGATATATAAGCATGACATTATAAATTAATTATTTTTTTGTGTATTTTGAATTTAATGCATGTATATACGTATACAAATTTGGATTCAATAGGGAACACATGAATTCTATAAGAAAACTTTTGATGTATATATAGATCGTATAAATAACAAAAGCTAAAGAATAATCATAGTTATACAAACCATACACCCAAAATTATACACATATGTATCTCCAAGGGACAAAATATGTCGACACAACATATAAGGGAAATTGTATTTGCATATAAATTTATTATAAGCACAAAAATGTAAAGTGCCAGATTGTTAGTCAATTATTTCATGTATTTCATGTTTTATTGAAGAATTAGAATGAATTTCATTAGATAGAAAATTCAAAAAGTAGTAAACCATTAATTAATAAGTGTTGAGAACAATGGGAAAAAATATATATGAGAAAAAAATACCCTATATTATATTCTCAAATGCAACATATACAAGAATAACGAAAAGATACATCAATGTAAATGATGATATAAGAGTTGCTCGGAAAAAAATCGAGTTACTGTGTCATTAACATGACATGGATTAACATGAATCCTATCAGATTTGCAGCCGCATGTGTGTTTTGACCGCATATTTCCGCACATGGCATATACGCTTCGGTCAAGTGACTGAATACGTATATGCGGCCGCATGGATCGCATTTCCGAATAATGCAATATTCCAAGCAAATAAGTACCCAATACCCCTCATAAGCTTTAGTCTGGAACTAAGAAAAATGTATATCACTTAAGAATTTTGAGTTGTTTGGTCCATGCTAAAAACACGCGAGCAAGTTGAAATCTCGTACCCAAGAGCGCTACATCATTAGATAAGTAAAGAATGTTGTTGGATACCTACTTTATGATCTTGAGACTCGAAAATCATCTCTAAGGACACCAAATTTCAAGAGGACGAATTTCTTAAGAGTCGAGATAATAATGAAGTCAAAGAACTCATTGAGTCTAATTAGACCAATGAAGTTCATATACTGGAAACTGAAGAGATAATAGAAGATGGCATACTAATACCTATTAGGAGTTCAAGGGTGGTAAGACCACTTGAGGGGTATGGATTCCATGTATCCAAAGAGTCTGATGATGATCCGACTTTATATGATGAAGTATTGGCAAATCATAATGTGGATAGATGGATTCTAGCAATGAGTCTAAAGTAGACTCAATGCAAACGAATGGTCTATGGACCCTTGAGGATTGCCCTAAAGGGGTTAAACCCACTAGGTGTAAATGGGTCTTCAAGAGAAAGAGGGGACCTGATGGGAACGTAGATACCTTGAAGGTCACGGAGACAATGCATCAATTACGATTATACATTTTCTTTTGTGGTCATGCTTAAATCTCTCACGATATGGCTAGCTACAGCTGCACAACTTGATTACAACATCCGACAGATGGACGTTTAGACCACATTCCTCAATGAATGCATCATAGAGGATATATATAAAGAAGCTCCAAGGATTCATAGTTGAAGAAGGCAAAGTGTACAAGATGAAGAAATCCATCTATGGCCTTAAACAAGCTTCTTGTAAGTAGAACATCCACTTTGATGAAACCATAAAAAGTTTTTTTATGTAGAAACCATAAAAAGTTATGATTTCGTTTAGAATCCAGATGAATAACGTATATACAAGAAGCTAGGTGGGAGTGTCATTGTGTTCATCATACTTTATTCAGATGCATCCTAATCACTGGAATAATATTGGGATGATGACCAGTGTTAAGATCTGGATGCTATACACCTTTGAGATGAAAGATATCAGGGAAGCCTTATACATGTTGGGTCTGAAGTTATTCAAAAACAGAGAGAGGATATTAGAACCATCACAACAAGAATACATCAAGATCGTGGAAAGATTCCATATTGATGAGAGTTGTATTGATCTTTGTCTATTTTATGTATTTTTTCTTATTGTCTCTATTATGTAATTGTCCAACATGGTTTCTTCTCTATATAAGAGAACCCTAGGACCTCATGAATAAGCAAGTCATCACATTCTTTCCACTTAGTATCAGAGTGGTGATCTTAGACCAGAGCCATGTGCCCTAATTCTCCCCCTACTTTTCTTGGTCGCTAGAGTGGTAGTAGCAGTAGCTTATTTGAGTTGGTTCATTTTGATTGTTGAGGAAAGGATAGAGATATCATGATATATCATCGATATATCGGTATCAACATGGCGATATCTATGCCTTTTTCTGATCCTACCTTCATAAATGTTTGTCGATATTTACGATATTTCGGGTATATCACCGATATATTGTCCAAACATCGTATCAACACCATATCGGCATGGTGTCGATATCGATATTTAAAGCCTTGATTTGAGGTCCCAATCGTGTTCCTGGCCATTAGGGGAACATGTTCTATCTTGTAGCAGTTGATGATTTCTCTAGAGTGTCATAGGTTTTTCTTTTGAAAAACAAGTCCGAGGTAAGGTTTATTATTCAATATTTTATTCATGAAATAAAGAGCATTTTTATTGCTATTATTAAGTATGTTGTTCTTCACTTTACAGATTTCTCAGTTCTTCAGGTCCCTTGACATTATACACCAGACTTCTTGTATGTTTACTCCCACCAGAATGGCACTGCCGAATGCAAATACCATCATTTACTTGATGTGACCAAGATCCTCCTAATTAAGAGCCATGCTCTTCACTCTTTTTGGGATGATGCGATTTTTACTACTTGTTACCCAGTGAATCATATGTCATCCTCCATGTGAGGAGAGAAGATTCCTTTCTCAATCGTGTTTCCCAATAAGGATCTTTTCTCTCTTATACCTTGTGTATTTAGCACGGTGGCATTCATTCATCATCTGAATCACGGTCATGACAAGCTCTCCCCTCGAGTTGTCAAGTGTCTTTGTGGGTTACACATGGACCCGGAAAAGGTATTGGTGCTTTGATCATGGTTGATGGAAGTACTATGTCACCGTAGATGTCACCTTCTTTGAGTTGGTCATGTATATTTCTCCTACATGTGGCAGGTTGACTTTGTTTGACTATGGAGAGGAGATCTACTTGCCTCAAACACCACCATCACCTCAAACTGTGGTTCCTTATATGCCACAACTACCTCCACCAGCTCTACCACCGCTTCTAACAATGATTTCTCCTCTGCCCCCACCTCCTAGTACTTTGAGTTTTTGCCATATTTTTTACATTTGCAAACCACCTTATGTACCCCCTGCTCAAGGGCTTTCCCCGTCATCCAGCATACACCAGGTATGTTCTAAGCATTTTGTTTCTAGTAATGGCACTGGTGATTCGCCTATATAATAGGCTACTTTATAGGCCTCCGATGGTACACGGCCTTCATGTGCCCATTGCTCTCGGAGGTGGAGGCATACGTCTGCCATGTATCCTCCCACTACTAACATTTCTTTGGAGCATCTTACAGAGAATTTCAGGAGGTTTGTCATAGATCTATCAGCTGCAGAGATCCCACAGACATAACAGGATGCTATGCGAGACAATTAGTGGCATCCTGATATGAAGAAGGAAATGGCCACGTTACAGTCGTGTGGCACATGGAGCTTTATTACTGCTCCTACAATGGCTTCTAAGGTTGGTTGTAAATTGGTGATTACATTGAAGCCCCATGCAAATAGCAGTGTTGACCGCTATAAGGCTAGGCTTATGGCTTGTGGGTTCACCCAGATTATGGGGTGGACTATCAAGATATGTTCTCTCTCCTGTAGAGTGTCATTCTACCATTCGGATACATTTCACTATTGCAGTGGTACGAGATTGATCCTTGTCCCAGCTAAATGCGAATAATATTTTTTATATGGTGATATACATGAGGAAGCCTGTATGCTGGGTTCAGTAATGAGGAGGGGTGTTAGAAGATTTACATACTTCATAATCTATGACCTTAAGCAGAGGCCCATAGCATGGTTCCAGAATCTCTCAGACTTGATAAAGCAGTCGTGCTTCACGAGATCGACTGTAGATCATTCAAAGATCTCCACTTAGAGATAGGCATGGTAGATTGCAAACCTGCCACTACTCCCATGAATCCCAGCATGAAGCTATATGATGATGATACAGAGGAGCTGGACAAGAGAATATATAAAGAGATTGTTAGGAAGCTCCCCTATGTAATAATTACCATGCCAGACATCTCCTTTGTTGTGAGCAAAGCTAGCCAGTGTATGGAGCAACTGAAATAGGCACATGTGGATGTAGTTCACATGATTCTAAGGTATCTGAAGTCAACTCCAGATATTAGATTGCTCTTTAGCAGAAGGACATCCATTGCCATCACAGCATGTGCAGATGCAGCCTATGCAGATGCCCCAAGGACAGGAAATCTACCTCCAACTTTGCAGTGTTTATAGAAAGCTCTTTGGTGTCATGGATGATAAACAAGCAGATTGTGATTGCCAAATCTAGTACTAAGTAAGAGTACATGTCCATAGTGCATCGAAGCACTGAGATGATGTGGGCAAGATCCGTTTTGACTGACCTAGCTATTGACGTGCCTTTTTCCATGCATCTACAATTAGATATCAACAATGCTGCTCTTTTCATTGCCAACAACTCTGCTTTGCATGAGAGGACCAAGTACATTGAGGTAGATTGTCATTGTACATGTGACATGATTCGTAAGGTCTTTATCTCTGCTCCTGCGTCAGCTCATGGGATCAACAACAGATGTTTTCACCATGGCTCTAGCCAGAGAGCCATTTCAGAGATGTTCCAAGATAAGTATGATTCACATTTATGCTCCATCTTGAGGGTAATTATGGATTGAGTTGGATCGCTACCAAATTCCAATTTGTAATCTGTTATACACACACACACACATATATGATAACGATTAACATTTATAACTTTCTTTCTTATTATAGTTTATAAATTCTACATACAAGCTCCTCAGTAAGTGGCGTTTTAATTGTTATTTAACATGTAACACCACGTTATGAATAAAAAGAAAGATAGCTTTGAGACTAAAATATAAAAAAATTAGCTATCATATTCCACTTTTTACAAGTCAATCTCACAAGTTCACAATGCAAGCATTTGAACCTTGCATCGCCTTTTCAAGTGGAGCTTAACATCTTAAATCAATTACCTACGCTTCAATCCTAGCTCCCTAAGGCCACCTTCATTGACTATGTTTACTATGCAGAGATGGGAGATATAACCCCTTTTTCCCTTCTCATTATCTAATTAGAACATGCAAAGATGTTAATATTGTTGCCTCCTAGGTCAAGTTCTTCCTCAGTTGTGTACTACCTTCCTGTTACATTCTTTTCAATCGAAAATCAATAGTATAATAATTTCTTTTTCTTTTATAAAGTATTTATAATCATTTTTTTTGAATCCATGTAATTGGATTATTAATCATGCTAAAACCATTAGAGTAAACACTCTCGTTTACATTCGATTCGGTACCAAAAATATACTCCAAATGTCAAGTGTTAGTATCACGAGGATAAACCATAAAGGGGAGGATATATAAGTATAAAAAATCCGATCCAAATTTGTAATCCGGAGGATCGAATTTGTTTATATTTGAATATTTAATTGATTGGATTGAGAAAAGTCATAATCCCTTAAGGTTGGATTGGGCATGGATTAAGCTAAAATCAAATCCAATCCCATCCATACGTACCTCTAAGTTTGATCGAGGACAGAACCGACATCAACAAGTGATATTCAAGAAAGATCTCTAGTCCGAGAAAGAGATGTTAATCTCTCATATGGCTAACATCCAACTGACCTCTTGTTGTAGGTCCTCTACATAGGAATAGAGACTAATAGGTATTGGATAAGTCAAACCAATGTATTAACTAAAAGTCAAAATGTTGACCAAAATGTTGATCAAAAATCAAAATATTGACCAAAAGTCAAAATGTTGATTTTAAGTCTATTTTAACCTGGTGAAATTAGATACAAAAAACGTGTATCATATACTGTCATGATAGGCACACATCCTTTGGTCGGAGACAGATATACGTCTATATGTCCAAGTGTGCACATTTAGCAAACAATTAGTTTGATGACCTTGCAAGGTCTATATATCGTCAAGTTGATGTGCATACAAGAAAATATGAGATGTATAATCTCTCGAAGGAATCATACAGGTTCACACTTTCTGAATCGAGAGACAGAGCTCACTCATGAGATAGTGAGGCTACTATGAAGTAAATCCATGGTCATCTTGTTTATGAAATAATGCAAGAATTCAAGAAAATTGATATATATATATATATGTTTTTGAAAAGCATATGATTGATAATGTTGCCCAATAATCGATTGAAAAATCTATTGATAAACTCCGAAGGAGACAACCAAACATGGGTTTGAACTTCAGGGTTAATCAAAGTCTTCCAGTATGTATGATGCTTTGAGTATTGGGAATATTCTAGGTCCACGTGATCATAATAGATTGTACACCATGACTTTCCATTTTGAGAGAATGATGAAATGGGGTGGATTTTGGTGATTCTGTTTATGGCTAAATGAATGATAACTAATTAGGTTAAATATCAATTCATAGAATTAGTTTCTAGATCCCCCAGAGTTGGAAATGGGAGAGTCAATTAGAGAAATAGTTCAGAAAATATCCATTTATATAATCTTCTAACATTATCTTCAAGTATCCGTGAATGCTTATTACAAATCATAATTGTATTAGGAGTCGTACATTGAGATATTACATATCAACATAATAATTGTTATATCATTGATAAATTTATGTGGGAAATGTTAATATGATTCATATTATTGGTAGACCTAGCTAAAGTGCAGGCCGGGTCGGGCCACATGTCGGGCAGACCAAGACGACGTTCTAAAACCATCTGTCAATGGCTTGGGATGGGTCGGCCCATGGGCCATACTTCATGGTCCAAGCCCGGCCGAAGTCTGGGCCAGTTCCGATCAAGCCGGCCCATGGGCCGAATCCATTCTTGTGGTATTCACGGTACATATATTGAGGATATTGTAATCATACATTCTAGATATCTATCTAGTAGTATCCATATAGAGATGCACATACATTATAACCAATTGCATCAATTGAGAACCAAATAGCCTTAAGTTGAGATCCATTACTGTCAGTATACCAATATACTAGTATATTATTTGAATGAATTTCAAATTATCGCTAATGAAAATTTGTAATTTGATATACAAAATACAAGAGGGGAACACAAGGCAATAATCAATTCATTTATATGCCTTGAATCCTAACCAAACAGATATCGAGATGTTCGATCTTCTACGACAGATTTGAGGCAAAGCTGTCCATTAAAAAATGTGGGTTTTCAATCACAAATCCAGTTATTTTCTTTGGACTGGACTTATAGCATGATATGTCCGTACTGGATTGAACTCCAGTTTTATTTACTCGGCCGGATTTATACCAGGGTCTGTTTATGCAGGAACTGGAAATGCCTATATAAACACCCTACAGTTAGGGTTTTGACTTCAAGTCATTCCACATAGTGAAGATAGATTGTCATTGTCCAAGAACGCAGCTCATCTACAACTAATATCTTCTCTTAATGTATTGTGTCATTGTCCAAGAACGTAGCTCATGTACAACTAATATCTTCTCTTAATGTATTATACAACTTATAGAGATAAATAAAATTTTGAGCATAATCTAAACTTTTTAAATATAAGTAACTATTATATATGTTACTTGACATGTAGACTACAAAAGACAATGTAGCATTGATAATTTAAAACAAAAACTTGAAGTTTATTATATTAAATGTATGCAACATCTAATTTCCTAAATATGTATTTTCATTTTTACAGGTTGGGCCAGTCCAGGTTTTGTGGCACATATTTGACAAACTTTCGTTGTAATACGGCCTAATGTGAGTCGGTCAGAACCGAGCAGAGATCTTTACGAGTGGCTCGGTTTCTATTTTCAACTAGTGTAAATCTAGGGTTGAACTAAGGGACACGAGCTCTCGATGTGATCAATTAAGCTCTAACATCTAGATTAAGTAAACTAAATATATTATCTAGGTCAAATGCACACATAAGACAATGCAAGACATAAATCACGCAACAAGATGTTTTTTTATGCATGTTATTAGTGACATAATGCAACACCATGCAATTAAATAATAACATACATACAAACACCTAAAGATTTATTTTAGAAAAGTGAAGGGAGGATCCCCATATGGGTACCACCTCAGTTTATTATATGTATATATATAAATTAAAGATTACATCACATTACTTCCTCCATGAGATACAAAGCGCCCTACAATGTTTAATTACACTTTTTGTGCAAAACGTCTGTCTCCCGAAAATGGCATTGTTCCTGGCATACCAGATCATCCAAAAAAAACGCAGAGGGGTATGAGCAGTCTTCATGCCCATATCCGCATGCCGATCTGATATTCCTCCAGAAGTTGATGCAATCCCGCCCGTCTAGCCATGTGATGTTGGCCCTGCTCCACACCTGAGCTGACAAAGGACACGAGAAAAACAAATGTTCCACGTCCTCCACCACCAATCCGCATCTATCGCAAGTGATATCCTCAACCCCAACCCGCAGCTGCCCCCAGCGACCCTTGGTAAGAATCCTGCCAAGCCTAAACAACCATAGGAAAACCTTGACCCATTTTGGTACTTTACATCTCCATATCATCCCTGTGTCAACCCCCACTTCTTCTTGCATCCCCTCCCCCATCCTCCACGAAAAAGCGGTACGCTTTCTTCACCGAAAATCTCCCACCTCCCCAGACAAAATGGTCCATGTTAGATGATGGTCCCTCTATCCGTGTCAGCTCTCTTGTAAAGCCATTAATTTGTCCACCCTCTGATCTGACAATTTCATAGAAAAAATCGGAGAGCACGTTCCCTGATCTCATGCCTATTGCACCAGCTCCTCTTTGTTACATGCCAACTGCAAGAGGTGTGGGTAACACTCCACCACCTCCCCATCCCCCGTCCAATCATCCAACAAAAAGCGAAATCCAGTTCCACTCCCAAGTATAGGTCTCAACTTAATCGCCAACTCCTGAAATCATTTGATATTCCCCTTTCACAAAGATGACGAAGGACGGCCCGGGACAACTTCCAACGACATGGATATTGAATATATCTTCCTCATTAAACGGCACACCAGGTCCTCAGACATCCCCCAAAGGTGCACGACCCACTTCACCATAAAAGCCTTATTCATCTCTTCCACCCGCATCACTCCCAATCCGCCCTTATTTGTTGTTGTCGCCTTCTACAATCCACTAGATGAAAGCCCCTCGTAGCTTGCAGCCCATCGGACCAAAAAAATCTTCTCATCAAAGCCTCAATCTTAGCGCGTACTCCGACAGGCATCAACCTTGTGGAGCAGAAGAAGATAGGGATGACAGAAAGAACATGTTTAAGTAGAATACAGTCTACTATACTTAGGATTAATTGATCCTAAGGGCTTGTTTAGTTGCAGGGTTGGGCAGGGTTGGCCCAACCCTGGTTACTATTCACAAGGGTACTTCCTCCTCACAGATTACTATTCACCCAGCCCAACCCAACCCTGCCCAACCCTACAACCAAGCAGACCCTAAGTATAGGGGGGACGGTTGACTTCTCATTCGTTATTCTTTAGTCGTTGTAGCATAGGCTCGTCTATACTCAGTATGACTTGTCTTCTTCTTTTCTCTCTGATCTATGAGGACATTGCTCAAGGTAAGTATAGGGAGCTCATATATATGTTGTACATACTTTAGCCATAACTCGTACTTCCATATTTTCAATAATATGGCTAATCAATAAAAATTTAAACACATATCAAAAATTATTTGTATATATTGATTAACAAATCAGTTAAAAATGTTTTGCAAAATATTTGAAAATTGGTTGGAAAATCTTTTTGAAAAATACTTTGAAAATTGTTTGGACAATGTTTTGTAAAATATTTTTAACCTTTATAAAAATATTTTGTTTGTAAAAATTTTGCTTGTGTGTATAAAATGTTCTGAAAATCTATTTGCAAATGGTTTGGAAAATAGTTTGAAAAGTTTATACATACTGTTTGAAAAATATGTGCAAAATGATTTTCAAATTTTGTAAATGTTTGCAAAAACTATTTGTCAAATTAGTTTGCAAAATAAAGTTTTCAAAATGTTTGTGAAAATATTTTCAAATTTTTTTTAAGAACTATGTACATGATTTAAGCAAATAAAGATCCTTTACAAACCCTGTATATACAAACCTGTAAATTCCTAAATCCCAACGCTTGTAAATAACAAACGCGCTCTCGTGTAAATATATGCACATAATTATTTGCCAAAGATCTTTTATTTTGAAAAATCTCTAAGAATCTGCAACATTAAAAACCCACAAAAATTTGTAAAATATTTTCAAAATTGCATAAAAATTTGCAAAACCTTTCACAAATGCATAAAAAGTTCAAAATTAGAAAATTACATCACAAAAATATTTTCCTTGCATTGTACATAGTATTTGCATTTTCGGATTGATAATGATGATTGAACTAGTCTAATAAAATCCGAAGATTGGAGCTTGGTTCGACCTTAATCTACTTAATCACAGGAATCTTTAAGGAACTGGAATTGAGACACTTCATGTCTGCTAGACTTAATTCTTTGAGACCACGAAACTTAGTTCAGTGTCGTTTTAACTGCCTAAGTAGAATAGTTTGAAACATGCGCACGGCTCTTGTTGATAATGACCTAGTTTGCACACCTGCATCTTTCACTTTGCTCACATCAGTTGAAGTGGTAGAGGGCTGGATTTGCAGGCATGAGACACAAGCCAATGGAAACATCGGAAGTCACATATTTGTGGCCATTGTACCACAACCCGGTCCAATAGCCATGAGGTCTAATGACAGCAGTTTTCAGTTGCAAAAATACTTCAAAAGAGAGATGGTCTACTGGCTCAAGAGGAAAAAGTCCTTATGTAAATGTTGTAAATAGTATTCAAAAAAATCCAAAAACTCCAAAAGAAAAGACGGGCAAAAATCAAAGAAAAATCAATTCCCGTCAGAGTATGTATATAGTTAATAAGCAAGCTTGAGCTTCGAAGTCAAACCCATGTGAGCCTGCAGCCGGATGACTTGGCTACACTGGTTAAGCATTTTAGGATAGTAGCTACACTGGCTACCATCCATTCTCTTCTCTACCTCTTCTTGAGACGGTTGTACTTGAACTTAGAAGGGAATACCCCCCGCTTCTCGAGGAAAGAATTGTTGGATTGGGGAATTAGGGTCACCATGTTGGAGAAGATTGACTTTTACCCGCTTCAGCCAAGAGAGCTACATATCACTAACACTGTACAAGATAGATTCATAGTCATAAGGGACTACATATGACATCGACTTGTTCTGACCTGACTTTTGACGAGACTTGGGCAGAGTCTTGTGGGTCTTAGAGGGTGTTGTGCTTCAAATTCGTTTTCCAATAAGGTTCCGACCAAACCTAAATGCTAAAGGTCCGACTGAGCTCCAAAATTTGATTTTGTGAATAAGTGTTTGCCAAGGATTAGCAAAGGCAAGTATAGAGGGGTGATGAATCTCCATTTCATCACCTTTATTCTTTTCATTTTGGCCTTTAAAACCCGGTCTAAATGCATTTAAATAGCATTATTTTACAAAAAAAATAACACCTATTATCTATTGTGTAAATGTTATATATAATATTATATTTAAATCCAAAATAAAAGAATAAAGAAAAGAAAACAAAATGAAATGAAATACCAAAGATATTGAATTACCCTAAACCCCGAAACTTAGGCATCATGATGAGTGGGTCGACAATGAATAAAGCAGGGGGAAATAAGGGCCAAAATACGATAAAACCCCAATCCATTTATCTCCAATAAATCAATTTTGGGACCTATTTCATTTAATTTTCTTTTATACATCAAATCAATAAACTTTGTATATGAAAGTATAGATAAAAATATATAGAAAATAATAAAATTTATTTCAAATAAAAATATTACATATTGTACCTTCTACACTCAAAATAAAAAGCCAAAACACAAACTTCCCAGACACAAATCTTCTTCATATCAACTCAAAATTCATCAAAATCACCTTTAATTTTATATAACTTTTTATTCACTAAATGAAGGTGGTTTCATTTAATTTGGGAGTTAAAATACAAAGTTAGGTTTTGGACCCCTATTGTATAATAATCCTGAATAAAATATTCATTTTATTTATTCTTTATATTTTCCACAATTTTATATTTTTATAATTTTGCAAATATTATTTATAGTATATGTACATAATTAGAATAAAATAAACCGTGAAAAATATAGTGAAATAAAATAGTGTACTAAGATACATAGATGAATTAACTGTACATATACATATATAATAAATACATTTATTTAATTAAGTACGCAAATAACTTAAGAAGAATACAACAAAAAAATTAAGTGTATTTAAATAAGTTATAAATAATAAAATTATGTGTATAAAATAATAAAATCTAAAATACAAATAAAAATAAAATATACATTATATGGTAAATATACCTATAAATATACATATAAATAGTAAAGTACAATAAATAAACTTGTAAAAATAAATAAAAATCAGATTAAATACTACATAAAATTGTAAATATTGTTTATGTTTTAACCTAAAATTAGTAAAATCATTTATTATTTTATTTTTATTTAATAAAGATTTTAATTAATGTTCAGTCCTCTAGCAGTTCAACTGGACCAATAGGGGACGTCCAATCGTTGACTCTGGGTCAACTTCTCTGACCCCAGCCCTAGCTCTGTCAGACGTAGCCGACCCCCCTTCTCGATTTTCTCCACCATGATACAAGACTCGAGGCCTCGTACATCCTTTGTAAGATCTCATCCATGTTCATCCAGGATCTTCACCGGCACTTCTGTTGGAGCAGTTGGTTGTGCGCCTCTTATGTTGTAGATGGGTAAATGGATACATCCAGGATCCATTTACCCCATCCATGTATTTAGTCCCACATCTACCAGTGGTAGGACTTGGAGGCTCTATGGAGGCTATATAAGGAGCCCCAGACCTCATGTATCCATTGAGAAAGTTCAATGAACAAATCAACCCTTTGAGGCATTCTCCTGTGGTTTCACCTCGCTCCTTAGGGAGTAGGGTTCCACAGTAAAATCACGTTGTTCTTCAATCTTTATTTTTTTTCCATATTTCGCATCCGCATGTTTATTTTCTAACATGGTACCAGAGCGGGTTCGATTCTCGAGGTTTATCATTATTTTCTTTGTTCAAGATCCGATTATCAAGAAGTTCGCTTCTGGCTTATTATTGAAGATTATTCATATTTTATTCGGAGATCTGCATATGTTCTGGTTCAAGTTCATCTATTATTCAAGATCTGTTCGTGGTTGAGATATGTATTCTAGGGTTTTCAAAACCCCATTTTTTTGTTAGCACTTCGGCAGCTTCCAAGCATCAGCAGCGGTGCTGCTCTCCGTGCAAGCTTCGCGCACGGGCCACCTGTTCCCGGCATTGTAGTAGAAGTCATCCGACTGGCCCGACTAGTAGGTCCGACTAGTCTAGTCAGTGGGGTGGCCGACCGCGTACCGACTAATTCCGACTAAGCACAATACTTGACCTATTTTTACTTGGTTTTTTTATGTTTTGCTTTTTTTAAAAGCAAACTTATCATGATATGCTTAATGTTTTATTTAAATTCAATTACTTCTTTTATTTCATTATGATTGTAAAAATGTACAAAATCTATTTAAATATATGTATAAAAATGAGTTATATATTATGTATAAAAGTGAGTTATATATTTAAAATAATCAAAAAATTCAAATCCGATTAAAATCTGACTAAATCTGGTTAATCGCCCAACTACCGATTAATCCATAGTCGGTGACCCGGCCGACCGAATACCGACTACCGACTTTTGCAACCTTGGTTCCCGGAGAAGACGAGTTCTAGCATGAGCCACAGTTCTCAAAAAATTCAGAACTACGTGATTTAAAAAAAAATAGCTGCAATTGCCGCATCCATCTCTATCGCCCAGAGTTCTGGACATGTGGTTGGAGCCCTCGTTAGCGGCGTCTCTCCCAACCACCTCCTGATGCACGACGACCTCGCCAGGCTCCCCGTAGGATCGACGCTGCCCACGCTCATCCGCGGGTAGGACCTCGTTGTCACGCATGGCGAAGGGGATCCCTTCGGCATTGGGCTAAGGAATAACTACGTCCTGATCAGGCGTAGTGAGATCATCTACAATGTCAAGGTGGCGGTGCACAGCATCTTCCTGCCTTACCGGCACCGCAGCCGCCTCCCCAGTCCTTCCCGATCTCCTCCACTCCCACGACTCTCGGAAAACTATATAAAATCGATCGTCGCTTTCATACGGGGATCGAAGGACCCTAATCGACTTGCCCAAACTCAGTCTCCTCCACGGACGATGCTATGCGACTAATATCGCGTGAAGGACCTTACAACAATCCTAGGGTTGGCGATGAACCCCTAGTCCATCGTGGCACATCTCCAGCCCATCAAAGCTCCTAGCAGAGCCACCATCAGTGAACGGAACCGCCTCCAGCAACTCGTCGTGCAGCCCATCCACGGCGGCATCTCCAGGCTCCTCTCAAGCATGCGCACCCTCCAGCTTCAGACGGCAACTCCTCCTTGGCGTTAGAAGGAGGGCGGCGCAAGGCGGCAGCCAAGACCCCTTCCCATTGCACGACGTGAGAGCACCAGGCGGAAGCCCTCCAGGTGTTGGCGACGCGCTGCAAGAGCAGAAGCCCATCGGCTGCAGTTCGAAGGGGTTCCCACGATGGGAACCCTAAGGCTGCGGTTATTTAAAAAAACAAGTGGCATGTTGTGTAACAAAAACTGTTAGAAAATAGACATGCGGAAACGAAACATGGAAAAAGAACAAAGATTGAACAACAGAATTTTACGTGGAACCCTACTCCCTAAGGAGCGGGATGAAACCACAGGAGAAGTTCTCAAAGGGGCGGATATTGCATTCATTTTTCTCATCTGACTACAGAGGCGTGGGGGTCTATATATAGCCCCCACTGAGTCTCCACATCTCCAAACTGGTAGATGTGGGATTAAAGACTGGATGGGGTAAATGAATCCTGGAGAGATCCATTTACCTATCTCCCATACATGTGACGCATATAACAAATACTCCAACACTCCCCCTCAAGATGGAGCATGCAATGCTCAGCTTGGACAAACAGAAAGAAACTCAACTCACGCTACATGACACTACAGACAATATCAACTCAACGCGCACAACTGTCGGCTGCTGTCGAGGACGTTGCTTCTCATGCCGTGCAGGTGAGGACGAACGGGGCTGGAGTGTGAGTCAACTGAATCTCCTCGTCGGAGAGCATGTGCTCTATACTGTGCCTGTCAGAGTCCCTACAACTGAAAATGAGTCTCCTCGTCGGAGTACTCTGGCCCGCCACAATAATGTGGACAATTGCTCCATCTCTGAAAAGGGTCGAACTGAAAAGATTGTGGAGTGCAATTCCCGTCGGAGTCCACGGTCGATAGAGAATGGATTTTGAAAAAATCTCCTCGTCAGAGAACTGGGTCTCTCCCATCTGGCACAGAGAATGGTACTTTATTCTGGAGTCCCTATGGCCAACATGAAAACTATGGCCGACAAAACAAGAAGAATGACGGGGACCACGACAAAAGATGGCAAACATGCGCACATCTGAAAAAGACTGCATACATGTGTGTGTCTGAATCTGAAGACTCAGAAACAATCGTCGAGTCTGATTATCTACTGTAGAGTCTGAATTTTGATCGGTCTGGAGAATCTGGCATCTGAATCTAGAACAAGACTTTTGACTCTACACAATACTCCCCTTTTCTCCCATACTTGTCGGAAAACATGGATGTCGACCAAGTTGGGAGAAGACAAGAAAATGGGTGTAAGCAAACCAATTAGCCGATCACATTTTTTCCGAATTTTCGTGCAAATTTTTCTTCTTTCCTTTTTTTCCCCGGCTATTCCCTTTTTTTAATAGCTGTCACACAATGTTTTTTAAAAAATAAGCCGTTGACACACATTTTTTTCAGCTTTCATCAGTTTTTTTCTTTTTTTTCGCGTACAGTTTTTTTTAAATATACGTACCTTTTTTTAAACAAATGCCTCCCCCTTTTTTTTAAAACCTAGCCACTCTCTTATTTATTTATTTTAACCGCTCTCACGGCCCAAAGGGCCCAAACTCAGCAGCAATTTTTTTTACTTGAGGCTCGCTACCCATGTTTAGGGTTCCTAACGTTGGAACCCCTTTTCACTCGAGACCCGTCGTGCCCCCGATGGGGCACTGGAGATGGATTGCATCGCTGGGAGAGGCCTCCACCACTGGAGGCTGCAGCGGCCAGGTGTCGTGTTGCCTGCACAGGAGGAGGACAGGAAGGGCGGCGCCGCTTGCGCCAGAAGCACCACGTGTTTGGAGGGGAGGACTTCTTGATGCTGCCGCCGTGCAAGAGAAGATGGAGTTCGGAGAACTCTGGGTAAGGAGTAGCTCCGCCTGAGAGCCACGAGGTGCGCCGCCTCTTGGCTGTGAGGATGCCGTGAGGGGGCTGCGGGGATGCCGCCAACTTGGAGGTGGCGCAAAGAGAAGCTCCCGGCACCTGGATGTTGCGTCTTGGAGAGGGAGTCACCGTCGAGGAGGTTAATGGAGGTCTGCCTGCGCGAGAAGCGCCTTGGGTGGTGGTATGCGTGCGAGATGAGAGGTCGCCCCCACCTCCTGATTTCCAACTTGGAGCGGTGCTTGGCGGCTCAAGACCCATCGCCGCCTACAGATCTGTGCAGCGGAGATCGCCTGAGATGCTCGAAGGAACTAGAGGTTCCACAATAGAACCAGATGTTTTTTTTTGTTGTAGATACTCCGCCTGGAGATGCAGATTGCACGAGATGGCGATTTTTTGTGCGCCACAAGGAGATTCGAGGGTGCTGGAAGGAAGGAGAGAGTCGCCATCGCTCAATCATGTGTCACCGACGCGAGAACTGTCTGAAGATTGCACCGCCAATACTGGAATTGTCTTGCCACCCTTGTATCACCACCTTGCAGAATTAGGGTTCCGTCATGAACCCTATGGATTTGAATGGATTGTGAATGATACAGAATAATCTTCAAACGGAAACTTTTAAGAATAAGAACTCCAACATCGAATCTCAAAAAAAAACTGACAAATCCTCGAGAATCGAACCCGCTCTGATACCATGTTAGAAAATATACATGCGGAAGTGAAACATGGAAAAAGAATAAAGATTAAAGAACAACGGGATTTTACGTGGAACCCTACTCCCTAAGGAGCGGGATGAAACAAGGGAGAAGCCCTCAAAGGGGCAGATATTGCATTCCTTTTTCTCTTCTGACTACAGAGGTGTGGGGGTCTATATATAGCCCCCACTGAGTCTCCACATCTCCAAACTGGTAGATGTGGGACTAAAGATTGGATGGGGTAAATGGATCCTGGAGAGATCTTTACCCATCTCCCATGCATGTGATGCATATAATAAATACTCCAACAAAAACAAAAGAAGGGAAGTTGCCGAAAGAGAAAAAAAGAGGGCACAGTATTAAAAAAAGGAGAAAGAGAGAGAATAAGTAAAAAATGATGAGTCTTTGGGCCCTTTGGATCGTGATATAAAAAAATTGCAAAAAAAAGAGGAAAAGCTATTAAAAAAATTGTTGTCTCCGCCGTGAGGTCCACCTCCTTGGCTCCGGCTAGGTCGAGGTTAGTTTTTCCTTGCTCATTAGGTAGAGTTTAGTCTTAGGTTTCATTTCTTGTTTTTATTTTATGTTTTAATCAATAGGAATAGCTAAATCCTTAGGATTTAGTTCGTCGGAGCTCACGAGCTTCGGCCACCGTTTGTCGTCGTGACTCCCCTGTTCCGACCTTCCCGACCACCAACTACTTTCGCCTGTCGCTTCTCCACCTCCACGACCCATCAGAACCACCAGATCTACCCCATATCTGAGATTCGAAGTCTAACTCCATCGCTTCCGCCGGACCTCACCACCCCCTTCCATTTCACCCTTGATCAACCATCAATAATAGCCACGATCTATCGCCAGAGCTCCGCCTTGTTTCTATCCTAATTGGGGGTCCTGAAGGGCTCGTTTGAGAACCAATCGACAAAGAACTTGTTCCTCCAGGTGCTTCAGGTTCCATACCATACTAGGACCCCATTGAAGGGTCCTGGAGCTTCTAAGCACCAAATGTAGCAGAAGGTGTGCAGGAATCTCTCACCCATCTCAGCAGTAAAGGAGGAGAACAGAGGCGTAAGAGAGATCAGATCCAAGCCACCGAGAGCGGTGTTCTTCGTGTGTTCTTCCAAGACCCTCCAGGGTCGTCCGATTAAGCACAGGAGCCCCAGGAGTAAAGGTGACATCCGATCTGAAGCATCAGCTACCGTCAGATCTCATCTGAGATCTTATCTCAGACGCCCAAGGCCGAAGCGTCATCGCGCGTCCAAAGCCTGCCACACGTCCAAGTCAACGATCCAATGCTGCAATCGTGCGTAAGTAGGGGTAAATATCTAAGTAGCCCACACCATTTTGTATATTTATATTTAATATTTAAACTTTTGTTTCGAGTTGTAAAAATTGCAAGTGATCCCTTAAGCTTTTGAGATATTACATTGTGGTCTTTGCCAGCTCAGCTCACGTGGTCGCCCACGTGAGCTAGACAATTTGCAGGTATACCTTTACGGGCTTTTGTAATTGTCGTTTAGTTTATAAAATTTGAATTTAAGTTGTAAACTTTAGTGCAATTTGCATATTTGTCCTTGTCTTTTAATTTAATTGCAAATATACCCCTGCTAGTTCAACTAATTTTTGTTCATGTTTTCTATTTTCTAAAAATATAATTCGTGCTCTAAAAGTTAAGTAAAAATAGGATTGTGTGCCGGCTTGCTTGATCTTTCACGCTATATAATTAGTTTTGCATTTTAGGCATATTTAATATTTATTAAAAAAATCAAAATAGCACGCTCTAATTTCTATTTGCTTTAAAAAATCCAAAAAATATATAAAATTATATTTAAAAATTCAAAAAATTAGTTTTTGTTTAATATTGTATTTTGTACCTCCAGACCAAAAATCCCTAAAAATAGAAAAAGGAAATTCTTAATATTAAAAAGCTCTAAAATCCTTATAAAAATTATAAAAATTTCACAAAAACTCTAAAAATATTAGTTTCTGTTTGATATTTTTATTTATATAAATTATTATGTATTAAAATTAGTTTTGAGACTTTTTGACCTTATTTAGTATTTTTAAATCTCAAAACAATTTGGACTATTTAAAAAGTCCCAAATTTTGTATATTCTTTAAAAATACCTAAAATTAAGCAAAAATCCCTGAAAAATCACAAAAATATTAGAAAAATATAAAAAGACAAAAATATTTTATTCTGCAAATTTTGGTTAGTTTTAGTTATAGTTATAATTATAATTATAATACCCTATATTGTATAAAATATATAGTTATATTAGAAACCCTAATATTATATAATAAAAAAGAAAAAGAAATTAAAATCTGGAAATTATAAAAAATAAAATAAAAATTTAAAAAATTTAAAAAATATAAATATAAAATATAAAAAATGAATTTTTGTATTTAATTAAAGACGCAAAAAAATTTAATTGATTGATTGATAGGATTGGATATTGTACAAATACCTATATTATTTATTCATTATTTATCTATAGATAATATACCTGCTACATCGACATGTCTCCATGTATTCGATATCTAGACTACGTGTCCATTATACACATTTATTTCTGGGTTATAATAAATTTTGATCCACATCATTTGCTTTCATTATTTTATATCTTGATTGTGGGTTGATTGTTGAATTTACCAAGTGATCTTTGAGAGTGGTCACTTTGACGACTACGTGTCCGCCTTGTGTGAAACGCACAACCCTCCTCTTGGAATTATTTTTGGTATTCAATGGTACGGAAATTATTTCCGCTACCATGTGGTTTACGATTGCATCAGTGCTCATCATGGAAGGCCATATCGGGATATCCAAGTATCTTTCTGAAGAAAATGCCAAAAATCGGATATATCGATATATCGATTTCGATATCGGTCCCATGTCGATACCGATATATCGACGATATATCGCCGATATATCGGGATACGGCCTTCCATGGTGCTCATACTCCTTCCCCTTTTGCAAGTGGCACAACATCACATGTGACACCAACTCCACCAACACCACCCTCTGCCTCTCATGCTCTCGCCACCTCGACTCCATCCCTACCACCTACCAGCTTCTTCCCCAACCTTATCGCTCTCTACACCCTCGCTTCCTCTTAAAATCCCTCTCCTGACCCCTCCAGTCGACATCTCCTCCTCCCTCTTCGAACGCTCTCCCTCTACCGCAATTGCCTATCCAACAACCTCCACCCCCTTGTCTCGTTACTACCCCCCCCTCCCAAAACACACACATACACACAAACATAATACGACCTCATCGAGAATGTCTTCCCTAGCGTGTCCACGACAGTCTTGGCTCCCTCCACTTCATCATCATGATATCCCTCGAGTACAACAATCTCACCGACAAGTTGTTGGTCATATACTTCCAAATCCCTGAAGAACTTGAATAATTAGGTAAGCTTATTATTCAGTTGTTTTCTTTTACTTATGAAGCTTTTAGGAGGCTATTGGAATCGATGGAGTCTAATGTGGATAGTTGGAGTAATGTTTTGGAAAGCAACTTCTTCGATATTCCCAATAAGAGGAAGGTTCAAGGATGTTTATATTTAAGCTACATGCATTTGTCGCCACAAGCTAAGACATGTTTCCAGCAGTGTTGTATCTATTGGAAATACAAGATTCCAAGGACTCTAGAGTATTTTTAGATTGCTTAATGTGGAGAAATTGCTTGGAGCGAAGGGGAGAAGGAGGTGCTCGAAGCAACAGGGCAGAGAGAGCTCAACAATACACTTATGCCCATCCCTTTTTATGTCAATTATGCTTGTGCCCATAAGTCAACGTCCATTTGGGAGGGGAATAGACGACAACTAACCCAAGGGGCATAATTGTTAATAGCCCAAGAAAGTAGGGGCACGAGTGTTATTGTAAAAAAAGGTAGGGGCATAAGTGTATTTGCAGATGCTCGGAGTGGGATAGTGCAAAATCCCTAATATATAATGGTGGGTGAAAATGCAAATATTTGTGAAATGAGAAGCATATATGCAAACAAATATAACCATTTATATAGATAACAAAAATAAATATTCAATATTGCAACGAAGGAAAGAGAGAATGCTAAGAATAAAAACAACCTCCAGGCAAGATTCAAAAGGGAATAAGAGAGATATTTCATTACATGATTTAGGGAGCTCTTTATATAGAGAGGAAACCCTGGAGATAAAAGGAGGTTGCCTTGTTGGGATACACATAGAAAAGTAAATAGACAATGGTCATATTACATATTACTATAGTAGTTTAAAAACATTCACCCTTACGTTGAAGTGTAGATGTTTATTATGCTCAGCTTATATGGACACTTCTGGAATGGTCCCTTGACGAGTGCTTTGGTGAATACATTTACTGGTTGACTGTTGAACTAACATGGGACGTAGAAATGAAGTCCTATCATATCATGTCCCTGTTGTAGTGAAAATTTACCTTAATGTGCTTGTTTCACTCATGAAAACCAGGATTATTGGCAATGAATAAAGCAGTCTTATTGTCACATAAAAGAGATACCTCAAATGTCACATAAAAGAGCTACCTCAAATGTTAAGTCAGTTAGAACAAACCTAACCCACGCCATCTCGGTGTTAACCTGGGATGTGACCATGTATTCAAATTCAACGCTCAATCTGGCCACCACAATCTTGTGGTTGACTTCCTATCTTACGACAACCAGCATAGTTTATATATGTCACCTATTATACTACAGGATGTCCCACTGTTGAAGAGCAACCTTGTACCGGTGAGAACTTCAAGTACCTGAGAATAATTGAGATGGCATCCATATAGGCATGTCATAGTTGCTCCATGAACTATACAACTTTCCTTACAACAAAAGAGATATCAAGTCTGGTGATGGTCACATAAAGAAGCTTCCAACGAGCTTCATATACATCCTCTTCTATGTCATCATATAACTTCATAATGTTATCCATAGGAATATTGGAAGGTCTACAATCTACCATCCCAGTTTCTAGAAGAAGTTTACATATACTTTCTTTGACTTCATTACAAGCCTATCGAAGCTCCCCATGGTCCTTGGAGATATAATATTGTCGAAGAAATGATTTTATCTCATTGATGCCCCTACATGTCATCTCCTGTAAAGTTGAGAATCAAAATAGGTTTTCATATTCTATTGTGAACCCTAGCGTTCCTTATACAAATGGAGACCTAAGGACAAGGTTATAATAAGTTGTGTCACCCTGCTACTAGAGTACCCTAGAAATAGTGTTACAAAATAACACTTAACACTCTCCTTCAAGCTTAGAGCATATATGTCAATCATGCTTAGGTCGTTACAATATTTTTCATATTGTATGTGAGTGAGTGTCTTAGTGAACATGTCTACAATCGGAACTGTAAGGGTAGCTAAGAGTACGGAGCAACCCCCTTTCTATCAGGTCTCTGATGTAATTGCATTGAACTTCCGCATATTCGGTATGTTAGTCAAATATGGGGTACTTGACTATATGCATTGTTGGTTGGTTATTGCATGAGTTCCATAATGTTGTTAAGAGTGTAGACATATTTTTATATTCATGTACCTTCTCTTTATTGTCCTTTATTTATGTTCAACTTATGTAATTTACCCATAGGTTCATCCTTTATATAAGAGAGCCTAGGGTTCCCAGGAAATACAACTTTCATCATTTTTCCAACATGAACATGGTATCAAAGCGATGGTCCTAGGCTAGAGCTCTCATACCTGAGAAAACCCTAACCCAAATCCACCTCTGTCCAGCCCCTACAGCGGCAACCCTTCGATGGAAGCACCCCTTTGGGCATGACAACTCCCCCTCGATGTGACAACCCTCTTCGGTGCCGCCAGCCACTTCGGTAGAAGCCCCTTCAGCGGTGCCAACACCACCGCCAACCCCTTCAAGGGCGCTCCCAGGTAAGCGGCACCATCACCGACGTCGGGTTGCACCACCGTCGGCCCATCCTTTTGTTGTCAGCACCCATCTGTGGCCCTCTTCTTCCTCTTCCTTGCATCGAGGCCCTCTCGTGGAGATGGATTTGATTGCATAAGTCTACACATACAATCAAATTCCCATGTCTGTGTAGAAAATTTTCTATTGGTCTACAAAACCCTAGTTTTCTTCATCCGACATTACGTCAGAGAGAAAAGGAAGCACTCCCGCTGCAGGTGCTTTCAAAGGTCCAGCACCGATTGTCAAGATGAATGGGACGAACTACGAGCTTTAGGCCATGTAGTTCATGAGCCTTGTGAAGTCTACTAGTAAGAAACATATTCTTACCGAGGAATAGACGATTGAGAAACAGGGGGTCAATGCCTCGTGGGAGGCAGATGATGCATATGCCAAGGTCTGGCTTCCGGGTTCATCAGCCCACCGCCAAGGCGACGTGGGATATCCTCGCAGTCATTTATTCCCAGGCAAGGAATGGGACTAAGATTTTGCAGCTACAGCATGATATATTTACCATTAAGCAGAACGGACGACCCCTTCACTCTCTATACACATCCCTGTGTGGGATGTTTGAGAAATTGTACAGTTTCATGCCCCTCACATCTACTCCTAAGCAGCAGAAGACATATAGGAATGCCACCATGTTTGGTGTATTCCTTGCAGCACTTGACCCTGAGTATGAGGCAGCTCGTTCACATATTCTGGCAGATGCTACTATTCCTCCAATTAAGGAAGCTTTCCGCAGAATCGGCAAGATCGATGTCCCATCTACTGCCTCGAGTCAGACTTCTTCTGCGATGGTAGCCTCCCAATATAGAGTAGGTTCTTCTCAATTTCGTGAACGTGGACCTCGTGGTAGAGGAGGTCGTATTCGTCAGTCTTGCACTTATTGCCATCGCCCTAGACACACAGAGGATACATGCTACTCCAAGCATGGTTTTCCTACATCGTCTCATGTAGCGGAACAAAAAGATTCTCGTGTTGCCGGTTCTTCAGATCAGAGGTATGATGACCTCATTGCTCGACTGAGGGAGATTATGCCTTCGAGGAGCTCCCTAGATTCTTCGCCTACTCTAGGAGGCCACTCAGATGTCGCAGCTTATGCCTCCTCCAATACATCAGGTAGTACCTATGCTCTTACTACTTATCATGGTTCAGATATTACAGAGTGGATTATTGACATCAGGGCGATACATCACACATGTGTGATATAGATTAGCTTGCAGCTTACAGACAAGTTCCTTCAGGGAGAACCGTTGTCATAGTAGATGGGACTCATTCCCCGGTCACAAGACAGGGGAAGGTTTGACACCTTCGATGCGTCTGCGGAATGTATTGTATGCACCTGATTTTCTATGAATTTATTATCTATTAGTCATATTACAAAGGATTTGCATTGTCGAGTTATTTTTGACACAATGTCTCTTGTATTTCATGAATACTTATGGGCAAGGTGATTGGTTGTGGCCGTGAGCAGGATGGCCTCTATCGACTGGTCCAAACCTCCTATGCAAGCCTATCTTCTCGCTCTACTGGACCAGCCTCTCCTTTCACGTGGCACATGCGCTTTGGTCATCTTCCACTCCAGAAGATGTGGCATGTCCTGCCTCAGATCTCACATCGCTCTTCCTTCCAATGCGAGGCTTGTCAGTTGGGAAAGCATCATCGATCTGCTTTTCCTAGTCGTTAGAGTCGGAGTATTAGCTCCATTTTTTAGTTATTTCATGTTGATATTTGGGGTTCAAGTCGTGTTCTCGATCACCAGGGACACAGGTTTTACCTAGTCGTAGTTGATGATTTTTCTTTTCAAGAATAAATCTGAAGAAGGGGATGTTATCAAAAAATTTATCAATGAAGTGCATAATATCTTTTCTTCGTCTGTGAAATTTGTGAGAACTGATAATGCTTTGGAATTCGATACACATGCTTCTCAAAATTCTTTTCATCTCGTGGTATTGTTCATCAAACATCGTGTGCCTATACTTTTCAACAGAATAACATTGCAGAGAGAAAGCATCGTCATTTACTTGATGTTACTCGAACTCTTCTCATTCAGAGTCGTGCCCCGCATTCATTCCGGGGTGATGCAGTGCTTACGGCATGTCCTCTTGTGAAGCACATGCCCTCCTCTGTTCTGGATGAGAAAATTCCTTTCTCTCTGGCATTTCCAGAGAAAGAATTGTTCTCACTTACTGTGAAAACCCGAAGTCCGAACATGGGCTTAATTGCAAATTCTGTACTTATCCAGTGTCCAAAAAAATTATTTGAGGAGTCCATCGCGTAGTTCTCGTGGAGACCTTTCCAACGAGTCCAAGAATGCGAAAATCCGAGTTCGGGAGCCCGAGTTACGGCTATTTTAGCGAGGAGGGGTATGAGTCTTATTCGGATCCGGATCCGAATTTCCACCCATAAACCCAACCCCTCTCCCCAAAACGACCAAGGCTCCATCTCCAGCCCTCCCTTCCTCCACCCTAGAGCCGCCGGAGCACCGCCCGAGGTTGCCGGAGACGCCGAATCGCGGAGCCGAAGGTGCCAACGCAAAGATCTCTCCGCAGGGGACTCGTTCCTCGTCTCCGTACAGTATGGATCATCCCCCTTGTTGCCATATTCACGCCATTTCTCACATTTTTGTTCTTCCACTTTGGATCCCATCGTGGAGGAAGATTTGGGTCGCATGCACAAGAATAGCTAGTCATGTAAATCGAATCCGTGATCACAAAGGGTAGAATGAGGTGTCGCTGGGAATTGTGTGTCACGGGAAGTGAATCTGGTTGGGTTGGGGTTGTGATTCAGTACGGTGTATGATCCCTTTGATTCCGGCTGTTGTTTTGTGTTGATGATGGTTTATGGAGCTTTTGTGTGATGAATTCTATGGTTTTGTTTGGTTGATTAGAAATGGTCTACTGATTGTACCCGTATCGGAAATGTGGTTTTTTTTGTGTGGCTTTTTAGGATATTTGATGTTTATTGATTCATAGAATATTTTGAGCTGCATACAAAAGTATCAATCTCCCCATGAGTATCAACACAAACAGATGGAGACCAAGATATGTATACTCAAACGTTTGAATATCAATGTTTTGGGATTTCGTTGGATCCAGGGGGATTTTTCAATCACTGATAAGGCTTATAGATGTTCAGAATTAACATGGATTTTGGGACAGAAAACTGAGAAAATATTTTGAGGGCATAAACGGTTATAGGAGAGATGAGATATTGCTATGGATTGAATAATCTGACTAGCAATAAGTTCTTGAATAGTGTATTCAGAAAACCACGTCTTTTGTCTAAACTCTGGTAATATATCCTATATGCTCAAGAAAATTTCCATGCTACCAATCTGTAACATATATCAACATATTTGCTGCTATGTGTAAATTTGTCTCTCAAAATTTCCATTTTTATTATATCATTATATAAATGGATACTACAATTTATGCCCTCAAGTGAATAAATATTTTGGATACCGTCCGCTAATGCATATTAGAAAAAATAAAGGAGCTTCTTATTAGGCGGACTATTCAACTGTGGAATCGAGTGATCTGTTCTTTTGGTATATGAACAAGCTTTTAGATATACGATTTGATGATTTGTTGTCGATTATTCTTAAGAGAACGGGAAATTCATTGTTTAATTAAACAACTTTAGACACATTATCTGAGTAACTATTGCGAGTCTCACTAATTCAACGGTGGGCTATCTTCTAATGCATTCAGTTAATGTTGATTCTCCAGTACGATATCTATATCTAACTTTCTATCTGAGAGATGCATCAGTTCACGTTCTTTCTATAAATCACGTCATCAGATAACAGTGTATGATATGGCCAGATCTTCTATTATAATCTAGTTGATTCCCGGTACTTTTAAAATTGAAGAGGAAGTTGATTGATATGTTAAGATGTTGATGTGTGTGAGGAGTAGTTCCAGATTTTGCATTTGTAATTTAAAGGAAGGGAAATATACCATCTTATCTTGTTATGCTCTTCATTAAGGGTGTGGAAAGATGCCGAGAACATGTAGCTATGATGTCAATATTTGGATGAATTTCTGCTTGTGAGGTGTAGAAGGAGAAGATTTTGTGTATAAGCGACAGTATGATGCTATTTGATGGCCATGTTGTGGGCCCCATGACTGCAAAAAAATTTCAACATGTTTTAGTAGTTAGTGGTGTACGTTGATAACGTATTTTCCTTATTGTGTATTTCATGTGGGTATGTGCTAGAGATTGAACTAAGGTTGATGCAGTGAATCAAGATTTCTATCCTCCCATTGCTGATGTATGCAAGACTACAATCATTCTTTGCTTTCTAAAAGGAATGATCATTATTTTCTATTTCATAATATAGATATAGACCGTGGAGAAGTTTACCTTAGGCGTCGCTGTATTTGTTGGTAGTTCTCTTATGTCATGGAAAAGTAAGAAACAAACTGTTGTTGCTAGGTCAAGTGTTGAATCTCAATATAGGGCGATGGCACAAGCAAGTACTGAGATAATGTGGGTTCGAGCAGTGGTAACAAACTTGCATATAGATGTACCTCTTCCTATGTAGTTACAATGGTATAACCAAGCCACCCTATTTATAGCAAACAATTCTGCATTTCATGAAAGGACAAATCACATTGAAGTGGACTACCATTATGCAAGAGACATGATTCAGAAGGGATTGATTTCTACCTCTCATGTCAGTACAGGAGATCAAACTGTTGATATCTTCACCAAGGCTTTGCTCAGAGGATCATTCCAGAAGTGTTCATCCAAGCTGAGCATGATTGACATCTATGCTCCATCTTGAGGGGAAGTGTAGAGATATTTCTATATTCATGTACCTTTTCTTATATAACTTACCCATAGGTCTCTCTATATAAGAGAGCCTAGGATAAGAGTATCATGAAAATCTTGGAGTACTTATCGAATCCATACTAGCTTTGATATTGCGCGAGACATGGTTTTGTTATCACTCTCAGCACTCGAGTGGGAGACAACTGCTTGTTTCTTGCTTCTCCAAGTTACCAAGTTTCCTGCAACGTACGTGCAGTTACCAGTAGTAGATTTTATGTTTATCATGCATCTCTGTAATCTGTGCAGAAATAGACTATGAGAAAGACATTGCCTTTGGTGAACAGTAGACCCTTTCATGAAAAAGACATAATGTTTCGTAAAGCCATCATGTATGCGTCAAAGTAAGCTAAAGTAGAAAAGTCCATGATCTGACTCTGTTTGCTGACTACACGAGATATATCTGGTCGTGTAATTGTTAGATACATTAATTTCCCCGCTAGTCGCATGTATCAACATGTATCTTCGATAGCTTCTGGCTCATAGATGCATGCCTCAGATTCCATAGCTATCTAGGTTGGCTTAGATCCTAGCATTCATGTCTCTTGAAGAAGATCAATAGCATACTTTTGTTACGGCATACCTACACCTCGGTTTGACTAGCTATTTCAATCCCTAAAAGTATCTTAATAACCCCAAGTCTTTGATCACAAATTAATCTGCTAGTTGCTGCTACAAAATGGCGTTGCCATCAGAGTCATCTCATGTGAGGATGATATCATCTACATAAACAAGCATTGCCACAATTCCTTTTCTTTAGTCTTTTAATGATCTAGCATGGCCCAGACCCTCTAATACTTTTGATAATTTCTAAAACTATACACAAGGGCTCGGTTTAAGTCCATATATAGCTTTGAGTGACAAGCATATCTTCTGACACTTCCCTTGAGCCTCAAAGACAGGAGGTTGCAACATGTATATTACCTCATATAGGATGCCATATAGAAATGCATTATTTACATCAAGTTGATGCAAAGGCCAATCGAGGTGTATTGCAACTGCTATGAGGAGTCGCATCGTGGAGAGGCGATAGACTGGAAAGAATGCATCAATCAATGCCATAGGCTTGCGTAAAACCCTTTTGCAACTAAACAAACCTTGTACCGAGTCATTGACCGTCAGGCTTGTACTTCACTATGAACACTTATATGGATCCAACTGCCTTATTATCACCCGGTGGATCAAAAAGTTGTCAGTTTTTTTAGCTAGAAAATGAAACACTCTAAAGGTGTCCACCCCAAATATATTAATTTAAAAAATGGTAAAGCCTTCTCCCACTTTAAGTAGGGTCGGTTACATGGATTCTTGTATAAATTCACGTTGAAAGATCTTAACACAGGTCGTTACCTAATGCAATCCCCACAATAAGGGATTTGAATCATGGTTTTTTGGGTGGTAGGCATACTGCACTACTACCGGACAATTGATGTGGGTATATTAAATAAAAAAATTAAGAAAAAACTTACAGCAGACAGGTTTCGAGAAGAGATCTAACTAGATGAGCCACATTCTCAACATAAAACCTATCGAAACGAAAAATGATCACATTATGTGACAGCCAAATCGCTAGAGCATGGAAACCAAACGACAGCTCGGCATAGATGTAAACTAATTAGCCACCAAAGAGGTCCGAAAATTGAGATGAGTGGAAAGGTCGACCCATCAAATTTCTGAAATCTGCCAAATCTTGTGTACACATGCACAAGAGTAAAAGCGATGGTACATGTCCTCACTTTCTCAAAGCCTTGAACTTGGCCATCTCTCGGATCATATGTCATAAGATCTGGCTCGTCAAGAGGAATCCAACGGAATTTGTTTTGTGTGAATCGAACTTCGTTTCAAATTGTTATGATTTTCCGAGAAAGATAAGTAAGGAGGCTTTAGACATCATTAACCCTAATGACCATCATTAAGACTAGTTAATCTGATTAAGGAGACTATGACAGATTAAGGACCACTAATCACCATTAGCGAATACTATTAGAGAATGTATTAGGTGGGTAATTGGATCTCACCAGGATCCAATTACCCCACTCATGATTAGTCCCACATAGATGAGCGGTGGGACTCCGAACTGTCTGTGAGGCTATATAAGGAGCCCCTCACCCCCCTGTACTCATTGAGAAATTCAATAGAATATCTGTCCCTTCGAGGGCTTCTCCTGTGGTTTCATCCCGCTCCTTAGGGAGTAGGGTTCCATGTAAATATTTGGTGTTCATGTTTATATTTTTTGTTTATCGATTCCGCTTCCGCTTCCCAGATTTCAACACGGTATCAGAGCGGGTCGATTCTCGAGGATTTCCTTTATGTTACTTATTTTTGTATTCGAGATTCGAGATATGATTCTAGGGTTTATATTGAAACCCTAATTATGTTCTTTGAGATTAGTTTGAAGATCTATTGTCTATTAAGTCCATGTTCCGTGACTCATAATGTTCGACAGATTTTTTGTTTGGGTTTTCCAGAACCCTAGCATTCATGTCCATCCCATTCCGATCAAGGTTGCAGCATCTCCACCCTCTTGCAGGCAGAACCCTAGCCAGGAGGAACCTTTACATTACCGTTGTTCTTCATCATGGCATGCAACTCTAGGGCCCTGATCCCAGGCAAGCCCCTCACGCGCAGCCCCATGCAACTCCAGGCGAGCGAAGGGAGACAGCTAAATGGGATATGTATCTCGAATGACGTAGAAAGCATCGCAGCGTAGGATTGCGGGGGCGAAGAACAACCACAAGCAAAGGGCCACGCAGCCACCAGATCAAAGGCATCTTTAGGATCGAGAACTGCATCCTGCCCATGCAGCCACCTGATCGGAGGCATCCAGGCGTGATTCTTGGCGATGACCTAAACAACATCCAAAGGCCCATCGCGCATCAGGTGTCGAGCTCTAACTCCAGTTCCCGATGCGCGCAAGAAGCGTCGCCGACCTGTCCCAATCTATCCAGGTAGCGCCGCAGCTACAAGGCGACGCATCCCCAGTCGGCGGCGCTCTCCAGAGCGGCGCTGATCCAATTCCTCCTGGTAGCGATCCCTAGCCGCCTTCAGCCACGATCAGCCCTAGCCGCTCCTCTTTATCTCATTCACTAAGTGGTTACTCCATCTCAGGCGCAAGTAGCTCCGCCTCCGCTCTCCCACGAGGTGACTCCCCTATAGGCTCGGGCTCCCCCAGCGGCGACTCCGCCTCCGCGCGATGGCCCTCCAGGAGCGACGTCTCCCACAGGCGGTGGCGGCAAGTATAGTAGCTCCCCATCGAGCATGCAGATCTTCGAGAGAAGGGTTTCCCTTTAGGAACCCAAAATAATCCCCATGAAACGGGGCCTTATAAAAATAATAATAAGGGGGTTGCAATATAAAGTCCCAGTTGGGCCGTGAGTTATCAAAAAAATTGAAGGGGGGAGAATGACGTGAGCACAACCATGTGGGTTGATCTATTTTAAAAAACTGGGGCTGCACTATTCCAGACCCATTTGGGCGAGTATCCAAAAAATGGGTTTGTTTCAAAAGAGAGAGAGAAGGCACATACAAAGAAAAATCCGTACGCATATTTGTAAAAAAAAGATTAAAAAAAGATGAAAAGTCGGAAAAAAAATAAACAGGTTTAAAAAAACGTACGAAAAAAACTGTGAATGGTGCAAAAAAAAGAATGATGAAGCACAAAAAATGAATGATTAAAAAATTGCATGTTATTCATTTGTTTCTCCCAACTTGATGCTATATGCTTCTATTCTATCAAGTATGGGAGAAAGGGGGAGTCAGAGCTAAATTCTTCAGGACATCTGCACATCCACGACTGACAGACCTGCACTCTAGATTTCTACAGATCATCCGTCTTCATCGAGCATCAACTTCTTCGTCGAGGCATATACTTCTTTTACGACCCGATCAGTTTACCGTGTTGGACTTCTTCTACAGCGATTCTTCTCTAGGTTTGACAGAGATATGTTCCGATGACCTGCAGGCACGATAGAGATACGTTCCGGTGACCTAATATCGCAGCGGTTCTACAGGCATGACAGAGATACGTTCCGATGACCTGAAAGCCGCAGTCCCGTCCTCGTGCGAGGTCTTCTACCAGCAACGGACATGTGTTCTTGTGATGTATCGTGTGAAGATGTGTTGCACACTTTCTTTTTGTTGCAAGCTGCAGCTTTCTCAACTCCAGCTTGAGGGGGAGTGTTAGAGAATGTATTAGGTAGGTAATTGGATCTCACCAGGATTCAATTACCCCACTCATGTTTAGTCCAACATGGATGAGCGGTGGGACACCGGACTGTCTGTGAGGCTATATAAGGAGCCCCTCACCCCCTATACTCATTGAAAAATTCAATAGAATATCTGTCCCTTCGAGGGCTTCTCCCGTGGTCTCATCCCGCTCCTTAGGGAGTACGTAAATATTTGGTGTTCATGTTTATATTTCTTATTTATCGATTCCGCTTCCGCTTCTCCAATTTCAACAAATACTAATAAAGAAATATTTATTGAAAGATAATCGCGATTAGAGAAAGCTAATTGTGATTAGTAAAGTTAATCATAATTAGCGCTAATTAAGCATCATTAGCAAATCTAGAAGCTTTTATAAGGTTTTAACTTAAGCACTGAGTTTTGAGATAAACCTTAGCCAAATCCATAGGCCGCTAACCATGGTTAAGGGTTAAACCATGGTTTACTAACCATGATTAGCGGTTTTCTTAAGCCTATAAATACCCCTCCTCACCCATTCATTCTCAACGATTTCCACTACCACCACTACCCTGAGGGCTAGGGTCGAGAGGTCAGGAGGAGGAGAGGGAGGTAGGGAAGGAGGGCTAGCAAAGTGTTGTCGGGAGGACGAGGAGGAGAAGTATGACGCGATCCTCTCCTAGTCGGTTTTGTGTAGGAAGTAAGTAGCTCTAACTTGAGCTAGGTTTTCGACTCATCCTTTCTGATTCGTTTTGTGTTGTGGTTCGAGGAAAAATCTGAGCATACCCTGCGCGAGTGCGAGCGGCTCGGTCGTCAGTAAGCACACGAGTTCTTCATATGACTCACTTACCCTAAACAAGAGACTTGCCTCTTCTGCAATTTTTATTGATTTTATAGTTGTTTTGATGGATGAATCTATATAATGCCCTACTTAGGTGCGAGCGGCTAGGCCTTCAGTGAATCATGTGATTCATTACACGTTTCACTCACCTAAAACGTGTGGTGTCTACCGATTCTCCATTGCTTGCAATTATGTTATAAACTTTCTGTTTCGGTGTTGTTTTTCCTCTCGATGATTTTATAAAAGAAATTCTTTCCGTTTTTATTTAGAAATATGTCCCAATACAAGTGGAAACTTTACTGAAATTTTCATGGAAATATGTCCCGGTATAAGAGGAAATTCTGTCGATATTTTCCTATAAATATCGCCCCATATAAGTGGAAACTCTCCTGAAATTATGAGGGAAAACATGCTCTCCGTGTTCTTCATTCGCACTTCGCGTTCTTGGCACATTCTTCATGTTCTTGATACGAAAGTGAAATTCGATCGTTTCAGATACCGTAGATCACTCTTTCTGAAAACGAATCACGATATAGCGTTGCATACGTGGGAGAGAACTCAATTAGATAACGAAATCCTACCTTTTGATGTTGAACTTTCATATGAGATAGTTGGAATTCCTGATTTTATTTTCTTCTCTACGAAGAACACTAATTTGATTATTTTTGAGAAAATATGAAAAGTTACTGTGTGACTCGCACTAAAATAATGACTAAGCATCGAATTGATGTAATGGTTTGGAAAGTTAGGATTTGGGAATTAAAATAAGCACAAATATGAGTATATACATAGGAATTAATATATATGTAAATGTATATATACTCAATGTTGATGAATAAGCAAATCGGAGGCTTAAAGGAGGAATTAGATCATGGGAATTGACGTATATTGAAATGGATCATGAAAATGATCGTGTCTTATGTTAAGGATAACTGGGAGTAGAACTACATGCCAGACATGCAACCTGTAGGTTTGTCGGAAGTGACCCGTATTGGCGCAGCCCTACCTGGGTGGTACACGGTTGCCCTATTATGATAAGTGTGCACGAAAAGAATGAATGATTTCCAACACGTGGTATCAGGTGCCAATATCTTCGGGTTTAACGATGGAATGGTCGTGCCATGTGGAGGCACGCGGTAGTATGATTAGTGGCTGGGTTACGATAATGCTTGAAATAAGCTGCTGGTAAAAAGATTGAGGTAAAAATAACATGTGGTTTGAAGCAACCAGGTCCTCGAGGACCGTATGCATCTGTGTTGAACAAGTGGTAGGGTCTAAAGAACCTGGATTACTAATAAAAGAGATATTGTCAAGGGTAGATTGGAGGATTGGTTAAGGCAACGGGTGGCGGCCTAAGCTCATCAGTATCAACGTAATCCCCAATCCCAGAGTGTCTACAGCTTCGGGGTCCATAGAGGGGAGAGGACCAATCCCTGATGTTGATTAGAATGTATAGGAACTAAAATAAAAATGGAAAAAATGGACAATTGAATAATTTAGCTTGTTGAACCTTTTAAATAACATGCTTAGTCTATTTTTCTTTTCTTCATTATTGAGCACTGGCTCATTTCTTTCCTATATTTTTTGAAATTCCAGCAAGCATCACAGAGTCATCACAGGGACAGTAGCCATCCAGCTAGCCACAATAGTATTACTCCATAAGGCAGTTGGTATTTCTTTTGTGCATTTCCTTCACAGCAGATGTGCATGTAAATGGGCTATAGTAGAACAATGTACCATGTAAAGTTTATTTTGTAAATGGAAAAGTGTTGAATGAATTCTTCTTAATAATTTTAATTGCAGTCAGTTTCTAAATGTTAGTTGTGATCAGTGAATAAATTATTGTTGAGTAATCAGATCCGGATATGGGAAGATCCGATGATCCAGAATTCGAGGTCATGATAGTTTGGTATTAGAGCCCGGCTAAGCAATAATTTATTCAGTAATTGACAACTATGAATGGTATTCAGAAACTAACGTTGTATTAAGATTCTTTGATCTTAATAATTGAATGCGGTACCATTCACAAGCCATCGTCCCTTATGCACATAATGCTAAGACGTATACAACCTAACATTTGGCCTTAATTCATCCTACGATCATGGCAGACCAAGACGTATCTAGGCAATTAGCAGCTATGATGGCAATGCTCCAAGAGATGGGACAAAGGCAGCATGTATTAGAGGAGAGGCTCAATGCACAAGCTGAGGGACCCGAGGCATCCAGACATGTGGATGCTAGGGTTGAAGGTTCCGTACACCTTTCAAAGGAAGAATCTAGTTACCATCTTTCCACTGAGTATGCTCCTATTACAGCTGAAGGAGTAATGAAGGTCCTTCTTAGATACCAAAAATTACTTGACAATTATCAAAAGGGAAAGATTCATCGAATCAAAGGGATAGAGACACCTGCTGAAGCTGAATTATAGCTTGATGATGTTAGTAAGATGTTAAGGATATACATGCACTAGCAGACACTTGGGTGCACTTTGTTGACTACACTCTAGCAGATTATGCAAGACGATGATGGAGAGCTATTTCTAAGAAATTAGTAGATCTCCTTACATGAGATACCTTTCAAGAAAGGTTCTGAACTCACTTATGTCCCTCCTATTGGGAAGAATTGAAGAGGAGGGTGTTGGCTTCTCTGACCCAGGGCTCCAAGACTGTGCGAGATTATCATATTCACTTTACCGAGCTACTACGTTACTCCACAGCTTTAGAAGCTTCACTACAATAGTGTCTTACAAAAAATTTTAGTGGGCTTCAGGGAGATCTTAGAGAAAAGCTTGCAGGTCTTAGAGCCATTATTATAGATGAAGCAATGGACATCGCATCTCGTATTGGCATGGAAAGGGATGAAAATCGTCAAAGAAGAAGCTTCAACTTAAGTTGTGGACCATACAAACGTAAGGTGAATTATAACTGCAGAGACTATTGCTATCATCTAGTTGGTTCTAGTATAAGCTCGCCAAAGACCTTTGACCATGAATTATCAGGAAGAGGGGGTTTCTTTAGACCTCCATTATACCCTCGTGACTCAGAATTAGGAGCTAGTACCTCTATGGTTGGGTCTTTAGCTCAGACAGGAACATGTGCATGTTATTATTGTCACCAAGAAGATCACTTTAAGAAATATTGTCCACAGTTGAGAGGATTAAGGTTTAAGCCAACCCCAACTGATAACGTAACATCTGTCCCGAGCAATGAAGCAACACGTGGAGGAAGAAAAGGCTGAGGTCAGGGCTCATAAGGACCGTCTCCGACGTAGCAACCACCATAAAGCATTGCAGGCTCTAGCTTGCCTATTCATAATAGCCAGCTTAATGCAATCACTGAAGAACAAGCCTACAATTCAGACAAGGTCGTACGAGGTACCGTTACTATCCATGACCTTTCAGTACATGCCTTATTTGATTCTAGTGCTTCGCACTCATTCATTGCTCGACGGTTAGTATCGACTTTCGATATTATACCAGTAGAAATACAACAATCCTATCTGAGCAAGGTAGGAGGGCAAGTATTTATAATCCAAGAAATCCTAGATAATGTGTAGTATACATAGCAGGACATCAGCTACTTGTTTTCCTAATACCTATTGAAATAGATGACGTTGATCTCATCTTGGGGATGGACTGGCTAGAAAGGCATCATGCATGCCTTGATTGCTTCCAGAAGACAGTAACTTTTCACCTTCCTAACTCGATAAAGCTCCAGTTCATTGGAAAGACATCCAATAATGATGTCGAATACATCTCTACTCTGAAGGCACAACAGTTGCTAGAGCAAGGGTGCCAAGGTTATTTAGTTTATTTATCTACTACATCGGGGTCAGACAAAATGATAGAAAATGTACGTATAGTGTGAGTTTCCTAATGCATTTCTGGATGAACTATATGGATTACCACCTGAGCTAGAGATTAAATTTGAAATCTCCCTCACATCTGATACTCATCCTATCTCTATCCCTCCATATAGGATGGCACCAGCTAAGTTACGAGAGTCAAAGGTATAGTTATAAGAACTGTTAGACAAAGGATTTATTCGTCCTAGTACTTCACCATGGGGAGTACATGTCCTGTTCATGAGGAAGAAGGTATTTACATTATCTGAACAAAAACAACAATATATGTACCGACGAGTGTATAGTGGAGGCTCGGGATCATCAATCAATTTATTACGATACATGCGCTTTGTCTTCCACACATGCAAGGGACAAAAGAATATCAACAATTATTGAATACAATCTAGCATATTAAAAATAACAGATATTTTAGTTGTTCAAAAGAAAGCAAGAAGATAAGTATTGAAATTTTAAATTTAACAAGCTATTTGCATAAAAGTGGCTTCAAGATGTTATGTATGTCAATCTCTGATCACCCATCACCCCATCACTATCCATATATAACATTTTTCATGTATTAATTTATGATCCATAAGTAGGTTATTATCTTTTTATCACTTATAAATCATGTGGATGGATTTTGGTATTGAGGATGATGAGTCTCTGATCTGATCTTTATTTCTGTCTAATTTTTCAAGACTAATGGATAGTCTGTGATCTTGGTCTAAGTGTGACTCACACTATGACTCTAAGGCATGAAGAATACTTTAGGGTTGGGGTGCCTCTGTAGGCATGCGGTGGAGTATAATGCATCCTACCTAAGTTCCCAGCACGTCCACTAGTTAATCCAAACATCTGTAATTGTAGTTCTAAGATCTGATTAAGTGTCGATGATTGATAATTGATGATTGATGATTTTAGTACCAAGCTCATATGTAACCAACTCAGTTGTAACCAAATTCAAATGTAGCTAACTCAACTATAACACATCGCCAAGCCTATTGGCGGAACGGTAACCAAAACTCAAGCGATGAGGAAATCTCCTAAGAGACCCTTCCGTCTCTCCCTTTAAGTGGAAGTGCGGTCCAGTAGAGAGCTAGGTCTACTCCAAAACTACGCCCCTGAGACGGGTTAGAGAGACTCTCCAAAAAGTCACTCCAAAAATCGGCCCAACCAGTACGGGCTAACAAGCTCGTGAGAAAAACTAAAACCGAGGGCCGCCCAGCCTAGGTACCCTAAAACAGAGGATCAGCGGAACTGGTCAAAAACCTGGATCCCAACGAAGCGTAAAACACTGCGAGCTCGCGTAAAAACCGTAAAAAGTGGGATCCTAGACCTGTGCACTAGGCGGTCGTTGTCCTAACTGGGCTTTCTATCCTCCACCCAGCTAAGGGTAACCACGCCCTCGCACGGTTAGGTGTAAGGGTCACAATGACCGGTACTCTTAATTATATGTCATCATTGATTCACCATTATCTTTCCTTCCTTGACTACTCATCTTATTCTCAGTCCTTTCTGTGGTTGGTTGTACATATTTAGGTCTTTTGATTAATAATCTTATTAATAGTGATTGTTGGATAGTAGTGTATACCTAAAGGATCATTTAATGAAATTATTAGTGTTAGAAAATAAAGAATGCAGAAGCGAATATCAGATAAAAGAAATAAAACATTATGGATAACGGGATTTAACATGGAACCCTACTCCCTAAGGAGCAGGATGAAACTACGGGATAACGCATCAAAGGTCCGATTCATGCATTGCACTTTCTCACTGGATACAAAAGGTATGGGGCTTCTTATATAGCCTCCTCAGACCCTAAAAGTCCCAACACTTGTAGATGTGGGATTAAACACTGGATGGGGTAAACGGATTTTGGAAAGATCCATTTACACATCTTACATGATAATGACGCATACTCTAATAATCTCCCTCAAGCTAGAGCATGCAATACTCAGCTTGGACAAATAGAAAGAAATCTCAACTCATAATACAAGACACTACAGACAATATAAACTCAACGCGCACAATTGTCGGCTACTGTTGAGGACGTTGCTTCTCATGCCATGCAGGTGAGGAGGATAAATGGGCTGGAGTGTGAGTCAAACTGAATCTCCTCATCAGAGAGCATGTGTTCTGTTCTATGCCTGTTAGAGTTACAGCAATTGAAATGAGTCTCCTCGTCTTAGTACTCTAGTCCGCCACAATATGTGGACAACTGCTCCATCTCTGAAAGGGCCGATCTGAAAAGCTGTGAAGACATCATCGTCAAAGTCCACGGTCGCTGGAGAATAGAGTCTGAAAAAGTCTCCTCGTCAAAGAACTGGGTCTCTAACATAGCGGCTCAGAGAATAGGATCTCTACTCAGGAGTCCCTATGAAACCACATAAAACCCTAGCCGACGTGGCATAGGGAATGTGATCTTTACTCTAGAGTCCCTATGGAACACATGAAAACTCTGACCAAAATAAAAGATGGGGACCACGACAAATGATGGCAAACATGTGCACATCTGAAAAGGAGTCTCTCTAGAGAACTCGAAGAAAATAGGTCACTCAAATATGAAGTGCCTCGAACTTGGACTCTTAACCAATCCGCAGAGTCTGAAACTGAACTGTAGAGTCTGGAAAATCTGGCTAGTCTAGAATATGACATCTGAATCTGGAACAGCCCTGTGCCTATACACAATACTCCACCTTTCTCCCATACTTGTCAAAAAACAATGACATCGATCAAGTTGGGAGAATACAATAAAATGGGGAGAGAAAAAAACATCAAATAAGCCATTCATTTTTACGGTTTTTCCCCTCCTTTTTGCAATTTTTTTTCTTCGCTATTTTCCTTTTTTTTAAAAATAGTCATCGTACTCATTATTTTTTTATTTATTTTTTGTAAATAAGCAGTTTCATTTTTTTCATTTTTTCTCGCTTTTTTCGTTTGCATACAGTTTGTTTTCTTTTATACGCACCTTTTTTCTGTTCCCTTCTTTTTGAAAGCATGGCCCAACTTTGGGATCTTTTCATTTTCCTCTTTTTTTAACATGGACTGAACTCCCCTTTTTTCTCCTTTCTTTAATCATTCGACCCAGCATTGGGCTCCCCATTTTTCTCAATTTCAGAGCCCCCCTTTTTTTTCACTCACAGCTTCTCTCCCTTTTAGAAAAAACCAATTGACCCAGCCCAGCCCTTCATTTAAATGAAGGGGTATCGAGCCCCATCTCCGCACAAGTTAGGGTTCCCATGATGGGAACCTCCTATTCGAAGGAAGTCGCCGTATCGAGGGTGTCGCGCCGCCTTGCCCTTGTTGGGGATGAAGAAGACATCGCGTGAGATCTCAGACATGAAGATTCCACCATCGCGCGAGTGCGTCGAGACGGGGCTCTCGTTGTTGCGGGAATCACCTGGAGCCTTTAGAGCTTGCCGCCCGGAGCCGCCTTCGAGTTGGATGGTTGGAGTGTCGCCGCGTCGTGCTAGAGGGAAGCCACCTGAGGCGGCTCAAAGGAGGCGTCAGCGCCTGCCTAGGGGATGCCAAGAGAGGATGCCGTCTGCAGCTCGCGGGAGGCGTGCAAGGAGATGCATCGCTTGGAGATTGGCGGAAGCGTCGCGAGGTGGAGATCGGCATTGATTGACGCCGCCTGCTGGAAGGAGATTTGCGCTATGGCGCAAGATTTTTTATTATTTTTTTCAATCTTGTCGGGCTGCTGACTGGAGGTAGATGTCGCCTTCGCCTTGGAGAACTGGGATCGAGAGCTCGAGGCGGTGCAGCCTGGACCGACGCAAGGGTTGCGCAGCCTTCGAACAGGGGCTACCGCGAGATGGATCGCAGCACAGAGGCGGCTGAATGATGTTGCATGGAAGGGCTTCTGATGATGCTGGAAGCGACGGTTGGCGATGCCTGAAGGGGTTGCCGATGAGGCAGAGGCCCCAACAACTGAAGATGATAGTAGGACAGAAATTAGGGTTTCAATAGAAACCCTATAACTTGAAGAGAATTTGAATAATAATAATCATCTTTAAGAACAACTGACAATCAATCGTATCTCGAACATAAATAGAGAAGAAAAAAATCCTCGAAAATCGAAACCGCTTTGATATCATGTTAGAAAATAAAGAATGCAGAAACGAAAATCATAGAAAAGAAATAAAACATTATGGACACAGGATTTAACATGGAACCCTACTCCCTAAGGAGCGGGATGAAACCACGGGAGAACGCCTTAAAGGGTTAATTCATGCATTGCACTTTCTCATTGGATACAGGAGGTCTAGGGCTTCTTATATAGCTTCCTCAGACCCTCCAAATCCCAACACTGATAATGTGGGACTAAACATTGGATGGGTCATCTTATGTGATAATGGCGCATACTCTAACAATTAGTTATCATAATAACATGGAATTACTGAATCATAGGTTGATTTAAGTATTTTGAGATATTCCATTAAGAATATGTGAACCTTCAAGATATTAAAACCTTTTAAACATGGATTTAAGTAAACATCTAGATTTCATTGGGGTGTTCCCTACTTGCGACGCTATGCATCACCCGATGCAATGAGAAATTGGCAAGGGCCACTACATCGTTGCCCGGATGTAGTTCAAAATTTGCTAGGGTTTTCGCAAGAAGAAGGCATACGGGTAAATAAGCTAGTTCTGCGCATCATTGCCCGGATGCAGTCCAAAATTTGCAAGCATTCCGTATGATGGACACATGCAAGTAAAGAAGTTAGTCCAAAAGAGGTTGCAAAGGATCTATCACGCTTTCAGACAGGCCATCGAGGGCCGATGGAGCGGCGAGCGAAGTTTCTCTGGCGTGCGAAGGGAGAGGGAGAAGGGACTTCGTCGAGGACGCGGGGGAGCGGCGGGTGGAGTGCGAAGCGGGGAGGAGCCGATCTCTTCGTGCCTGGTGGGGGGGGCGCAACAAGCGTGTGGTTGGCTCTGAAGTGGCGCGGGGTGGTGGGGATGATGGCTGGGTGAAGGTGTCGCACAAGAAGATGGGAAAGAGGTGCTTCCGGTGCGGCGTGCATGGGCATTTGGCGTCTTCTTGTCGTCTTCCACCGAGATGTTATGCATGCGGCGGGGTGGGTCACCGCATGATCTCCTGCAGAGCTGCTACGGGTCCCCGTGGTTTCTCAGCGCGTTCAAAAACGATGCGGTCGCTTGTGCCAGGTGTGCATGGCAGTCGCGGTGTGTTCTTTGGAGAAGAAGGTTCGTGGTCCTTTGCTCAGGTGGTGGGTGCTGGTGCACGCGAGGGGTTGGGTGCTGGTGCAGTCGAGGGGCTGGTGCAGGCGAGGGGTCGGGTGCTGGTGCAGTCGAGGGGATGGGTGCCGGTGCAGTCGAGGGGATGGGTGCTGGTGCAGTCCAGGGGATGGGTCCTGCTGCAGTGGAGGGGTTGGATGCTGGTGAAGTCGAGGGGTTGGGCGACGGCGGGGTTCCTTTGCCTGGGGAGCATCGTCTTGCGGAGGAGGCCCCTGGGGTGGCGATCGAAGGGGCGGCGAATGGTGGGGAGCTGCTTCAGGCGGGGAGTTCTCGCGTTGACGGTGGTTGTTTCGCAGCGGTGGGGGCCTTGCAGCGGCCCGGTCTGTCCTGGGACATGATACAATCCAACACTTTGGCCACCTTGGGGCCTCTTTTTGCTGGGGACTTCGTGGTGCTCGACTCCGGCCGCTGCTGTGTTCGTGGTCTCTCCTGGGCCCAGCAGGAGAGGCTTTTTTCCTTCGATGGCGACGGTGACGTAGCGTGGAGGTGCTTCAGGTTGGCCGACGGAGCTTCCATTGAGACGGAGGTATGTGTGGCTGAAGTGCGAGGAGTCCCTTTCCTCTCTCGCACGATTGCGGCTCTTTCGCGGGTCGTCGGTGCTTGGGGGGAGGTGCTGGTCGTTCTAGATGATGGGTTATCTCCGGGTGCGGATTGGACCTGCACAAAGATTCTGTTGGATTGCTCCTCATCCTTCCTTGCCATTGCGGTGGATAAGGTTCTATTCGAGACCTTGAAGATCGGTAGATGGTTGTTCAAGCTGGAGTTCTTTTTTCTCTCGCCCTCGTCGGCGCCGGCAGCCGCCTCGGCGTCTCCGGCCATCAGTGTTGTTGCTCAGACCCCTGGACTGGGGGTGGACGGTTCGCCTTCTAATGGCCACGTGTCCTTTTTTGGAGGGGTTACCGAGGGGTCGCCTACTTTGTGTATCCCCTCTGGCCCGCTCCTTATGGATTCTTCTCGGATGATGTGTACGAAACCCAACAGTCGCGATTTCCTTTCCTTGGGCGACCTCGAGGTCGATTCTCTTGCCATGCAACCGCCTCCTCTGACGTCTGTGTGCAGGCATATCGGGCCTTGCGCGCAATCATTCTCCGCACTCCCATATCGGATCGGTGCATTTCGGGTCATGGCCACGGATGCGGGTTTCTGAGGATCCGTTTATGTTCCCGGATCCAGTGTTGGGCCTCCCATTGTTGCCTGTTGGTTCTACCGTGTTGACTCCGCGGATTCTATTCGACGAGTTCGATTCCTCGACTCTATTGGCTACGGCTCCTATTCCCTCAGCTATGTGGTCTCCTCCGGCTATTTCTTTATTTGGCGATCCACAGGTATTATTGAGGGATGATTCCTTGGGATCGACGTCTCTCCCGGGCTTGGGGATGCCCCACCTGCGGGTGCGACTTCTACCTCCTCGCGATTCGGAATAAGCTACAGTAGGCGAACCCGAACTCGTTCTCGCCTTGGCTCACCCTTGGTTTCTTTTTGCGCGACGCTGCGAGATACGGTGGCGGAGGCGGCGGACCTCGCTCCTATCGGGGGAAGATCCTCTGGTTGTTAATGAAGATTCTATCATGGAACGTTCGCGGTCTCGGGGATCCCGACAAGAGGCAGGCATTGGGTTCGCGTTTCTCAGAGTGGAATTGCGATGTCGTTTTTATACAAGAATCAAAGCTTTGTGGTGTTGATGAAACCTTGTGGCGTTCTTTTGGTGCTCATGCTGTGGATGAATTTCGATCTATTGATGTCGTCGGCGCTTCGGGTGGTATCATTCTGGCTTGGCGATCGGGAATTTTCAAATTCTCTTCCATGCATGTGGGGAGGCATTCCTTGACTGTGGTATTGTCTCGCATCGATTCTAATGTTTCCATTGCTTTTTCGGCGATCTATGCGCCTACTTGCCATTTGCTACGGCGGGAACTTTGTGACGATCTGAGGGTGATGGCCGTTGACTTTGCGGAGATCCTATGGTTATTGGGAGGGGATTTCAATGTTACTGCACTATCTTCGGATCGGCCGCGTGGACGCGGGGGGAGGGACCCTGGCTCCACTGACTTTATTTCATTCATATCGGATCTGGCTTTGGAGGGGCTGGTGCCCAATGATATTTCCTATACTTGGAGGAACAACGTCTCTCGCTCGCAGATTGACAGGTTCTTGGCGAACGGGAAGATTATGGAACTTTTTCCCTTGTGTTGGATTGCTTCTCGGCCACGTTCTTTTTCGGATCACACTCCTATTATCTGGGAGTCCGGGGAGGATCTCCGCCCACGGGGGCTCTTTCGATACGAAAGGAGTTGGCTTTTGGAGCCAGGGTTTAAAGATCTGGTCAGGGCTCATTGGAACCAGGCCTCCTTTCAGGGCTCCGCTGCTTCCCGCTTGGTTAACAAATTAGACTCGCTGCGTAGGATTTTGGTCGCGTTCAAGAAGACTACCCGCCTAGCCCGTGTGGCGGCAAGATCAGTGGCGGAGGAAACTATTGTGCGGCTCGACCGCGTGGAGAATGAGCGCGACTTGACTTCTGATGAACTCCTGGAGCGTGCAAATTCCCTTGACGTTGTTAAAGTGGAGGACAAGAAGCGGTCAATCGAATGGCGGCAGCGCTCTCGTTTGAGGTGGTTAAAGGAGGGAGATGCTAATACCGCCTACTTTCACTGTGTGGCTAGTCGTAGGAGGCGACTAAATTCCATCCGCTCTATTTCCGTCAATGGCTCCCTCCTCACTAGGGACACGGAGATGGGTGAAGCCTTCGTCAATCATTTCAAGACTGCTTTTGGCTCCAGGGCGCCTCGCCGCTGGCGCTGGCTGGGGCGAGGGGCCCCCTCGATTTCTGCCTCGGATGCCTCGTCCTTGATCCGGCCGTTCTCTTTGGTGGACCTTAAAGACGCCTTGTGGGACCTTAACGCCGACGCCGCATCGGGCCCTGATGGGTTCTCTGTGGCATTTTACTGCGATTTTTGGGAATTGGTGGCAGGCGATGTATTGGAGGTGGCCCAAGAATTCTTCTACGGCAATCATGGTTTCGATAGGATTAATAAGGCTCTTATCGTGCTGATCCCCAAGGCCCACCCGGCTAACCGCATTGAGGACTTCCGTCCGATATCTATCTCCAACGGGATATATTTAATTATAGCTAAAGTCTTGGCGAGGCGACTCGCTCCCCTTCTGACGGCGCTTGTCTCGCCTATGCAGGCGGCCTTTATCCGTGGCCGTCATATCTCAGACTATTTTGCTGTGGCTTCGGAGCTTGTGGCGGCGTGGAGGCGGTCCAATACCAAGGGGATATTGTGGAAGATTGACTTTGCGAAGGCATATGATTGCCTTGACTGGAGCTTTCTTTGGTCGGTCTTGAGGCGGCGGGGTTTTCCGGTGACGTGGATTGCGTGGATGAAAAGGTGTGTTTCCACGGCCTCTCTTTCCTTATTGTTGAACGGTTGCCCTGTTGGGGGCTTCTTCCAGCCGAGAAGGGGGGTGCGGCAGGGGTGTCCTCTCGCTCCTTTACTCTTTGTGCTGGCCGCGGACGTCCTCCCTCGTATGATTGATGGCGTGGCTGAGGCGGGCTTGACTCGGGGGTGCTATATTGGGGAGTTCCATGTCTCCTCTATTCAATTCGCTGACGACACTTTATGCTTTGTTGAGGGGGGGCCCGCAGAAGTATCCGGTATGGCCACTACTTTGCATTTGTTCAGTGAGGCCTCGGGCCTGGTGATTAACGCGTCCAAATCTAAAGTGGTTCCCTTCGGAATGGCGCTGGATGAGGCTATGGAGTGCGCTCAAATCCTGGGGTCCAGCCCCTCCTCTCTCCCGTTTGACTATCTTGGGCTGTCGCTTGCGGTTGGCCGTACTCGGATCCGTGATTGGAAGATTGTGGTGGAGAAGATGGAAACCGCCTCGCGGGGTGGCGTGCGGTTTTGTTATCCAGGGGCGGGCGGCTGTTCCTTTTAAAAGCGGTACTTTCCTCTATCCCTATTTATTTTTTCTCGGTCCGCGTTTTGCCCAAGGGGATTCGCTTGAGGTTGGAGAGGTGTATGCGTGGGTTCCTGTGGGGGAGCAAGGGAGAGGGGAGAAGGGGGGTTCACCTCGTGGGGTGGGAGGTGGTGGCTCGGCCCAAGCGGTTGGGGGGCTTGGGGATCAGGCAATTGCATTAGGTTAATGAAGCTCTCCTTCTTAAGTGGGTTGCTCGTGTTTGGGGGAATGAGGACAACTTCATGATTAATGTCTTGCGGGAACTGTTGGGCGCGCAATGGATTGGCGGCTTTCGGGGTAATGAGATTCGCCCCCTTTCTCCTTTCTGGAATGGAGTCACGGCTGCTTTTCGACAAAATCGATATCTTTTTAGGCCTGTGTTGGGCAACGGCAACTTCTTTCGCTTCTGGTATGACGACTGGTCTGGAAGGGGTGCCCTCAATTCTTTGTTCCCGCGTCTTTTTGCGTTGGTCGAGGATAAGGAGGCGTCGGTGGCCTCGTGCTGGGATCACGGTTGCTGGAGCCCTCTCATCTCGGCGAACTTGTCCGATCAGCGCCTGGATGATTACCTATCTTTATTGGCTCACCTTGTTGATACTCCGCGTCCGTCTGCTGGCCGTGATCACTGGGCTTGGAAGGACGGCTCTTTTTCCTCGCGTAAGGCGTATTATGCTCTCTCTCATACCTTTCTTGCTGATGATGATATCTTGGTGCGTGATTGCCAATTCTTGTGGGGCCTCAAGCTGCCTGAGCGCATAGGAGTATTTTTTTGGCTGCTTCGTCGTGGCCGACTTCTGACTCAAGATCGTTGTGTTGTTATCTTTCCGAACGTTGACTCCACGTGCGTTCTCTGTGGGGCGGAGCGGGAGACTATTACTCATTTATTTTTCGGTTGTGCCCATGTTTCCGCGCTTTGGGCAGACCTTCCTTGGATTGATGCTGTCTTTGTTCCTGCTTTGTGCGCCTGTTTGGTCAACTCTAGGGGGAGGGAGAGAAAGCTTCTTCTTGATCCAATCGCGAGGATGTGGAGCATTTGGCTAGGGAGGAACGAGGCAATTTTTTCAGATCAAAGGTTCTACAAGGAGAATATCATTTTGCGTGCTAAGCGTCTAATAGAGGATTGGTCCCTTGGTTAGTCAATTTGGTTGTTGGGGGGGTTCCATGGCTTATGCCTGCCCTCTCGGTGGGGCCGGTTTTTGTACAGCTTTTGCGCTCTCTGTAATTTCTGTTTTCGTTTTATTTTATCTTAATATACTGGGGTGATCACCATCGAGTGCCTCCCCCTCTTTTGAGTTTCAAAAAAAAAAGAGGTTGCAAAGGAAGTTGTGGATAGGTAGTTGGAATATTGGCACTTTGGCTGGCAAATCAATGGAGATAGTTGATACGATAGAAAAAAGGAAGATTCGTATATTATGTCTACAAGAGACAAAATGGGTAGGAGAGAAAGCAAGGGAGACCGAGAAGACATGCTTTAAACTTTGGTATTCAAGTAAAGATAAGGACAAAAATGGTGTTGGAGTGGTTGTTTAAAAGGAATTAAAGGATTGTGTGATTGAGGTACAAAGATTTGGGGATCGGATTATATTGCTCAAAGTAGTGCTCGAAGAAGAAATTATGAACATCATCTCATTTTATGCACCGCAAATTGGTTTAGATGATAGGATTAAACAAGTTTTTGGGGAGGATTTGGATAAGATTATGCAAGGAATCCTACAAAGAGAGATGATTTGCCTAGGTAGAGATCTTAATGGACATGTGGGAAAGGATACTTCAGGGTATGCTCGTATTCATGGAAAACATGGCTTTGGGAATAGAATATCTACCCCTTTGAGGGCTTCTCCCGTGGTTTTATCCCGCTCCTTAGGGAGTAGGGTTCCACGTTGAATCTTTGTTCTTCATGTTTATCTTTCTTGTTTTATCGATTCCGCTTCCACTTCTCATATTTCAACACGGTATCAGAGCTATGTTATTTTTCCAACATGGTATCGAAACGGATCGATTCTCGAGGATTTTTGTCATTTGTTTTGGTTCGAGATTCGAGTATCAAGAAGTTCGATTGTTCAAGATCATTTTTCTTGTGGATTTATTGTGGAAAAATCATATTAGGGTTTCTTTTTTAAACCCTCGTTCAAGGCGGCGACTCCTTGCGTGCTTCCAGGTGCTCCAGCATCCTCCAGCCGCATCGAGCAGCATCAGCGCAAGCAACGCTTCTCCATCGCCATCGAGCCCAGGCGAGGCCCTTCTCCTGGCGTTGTCCCTCATCGCGCCCTCCCACCTGGCAGCCGCAACGTCCTGGGAGGCGGCTTATTCATGAGACTCTTAGAGACGGCACCGGTGTAGCTCGATGCGCGATCCAGGCCGCAACACCATTTCTCTCCAGCCTCCCTGCAAGCAGAGCCACTTCCACCGAGACTAGAAGCCCCCTCCGATCCAGGCGGCGCAAGGCTCACGCCCCATCTCCATCTCTTCTGCAAGCGGTGATCCCCTTCGCCTTCCTCCATCTCCAAGGTCGCATCTTCAGTGGCGTAGTTCCCCTCCTCACGCACCTCCTCCTGTGCGCATGATCCTTCTCTAGTTCCCTCGCGCAGGCGACGCAAGGGCTCCAAGTGGCAAGCCCGATCTCGTCAACCTCTCCATCTGGTGCATATGGTGACGAGGCGACCTCCCCGACGTCTTCCAGGCCGTCGCAAGAAGGCAGTGCACACCCCAAGCCGCTCCAAGCTCTCCGCTTTTGGCCGCTCCTGGAGACGATCGAACATCAATCTCCAGGCAGATCCACATCGCGTGCGGCGGTGGCGTTATTAGAAGGGTTCCCTAGGAACCCTAGTGGCTGCGAATAAAAGAAAGGGCTTGTTGGCCTTTTATTATAAAAGGAAAGGGTTGCTGCAGATTAGCCCAAATGGGTCGTATTTTTTAAAAAAACTGTAAGGCTCAAATGGGTCGTCCTTGAAAAAAGAAAAAAAGAAAAATGAGAGAGAAGTTCCATTTAGGCATTGTTTAAAAAAAAGAGAAAAGAAAAGGGCGCGTACAAAAAAAGGAGAAAAGACGTACGCATTTAATATATATATATATATATAGAAGAGAATAGCCGGAAAAAAGGGGAACGGCTAAGCAAAAAAATAATTAAAAAGTACCAAGCCTTCTCCCACTATAAGTAGGGTCGGCTACATGGATTCTTGCTCAAATCCATGTTGAAAGATTCGACTATTTTTTACGCCGGCTGTCGACTACCTAACGCAACCACTGCAAGAGTGGGATTTGAACCCTGATCTTTTGTGTGGTAGACACACTGTACTACCACTAGACCATTAAGTGGGTTCAAGCAAAAAAATTTAATTGTGCGAAAAAAAATATGAAGCAAAAAAAAATGATGCAAAAAAAAGGAGTTGCATGTTATTCATTCGTTTCTCCCAACTTGATGCTATCTGCTCTTTATTCTATTAAGTATGGGAGAAAGGGGGAGTCAGAGATGTATTCTTCACAACTTCTACTGCCTGACCACGACTGACAGACCGACACTCCAAAGTTCGTTGATCAACCGTCTTCACCACGCATCCAATTCTTCATCAGGGCGTATACTGCTTCTTTTACGACCCGATCAGTTCCCCGCGCTGGATTTCGATTCTTCTCCAGACATGACAGACATATGTTCCAGTGACCTGCAGGCACGACAGAGATAAATTCTGATGACCTAAAATCGCAGTGGTTCTACAGGCAAGAAGAGATACGTTCCGATGTCCTGGAAGCCGCAGACCATTGATGAATCTGCATTTCATCATCTTTATTCATTTATTTTACCTTAAAATCCCTTATAAAATACATGTATATAATACTAACTCCATATTCTTATTAACTTGCATCTGTGTGTAAATATTGTACATATATTGCTATTTTAACCTAAAATAAATAAATAACGAAAGAAAGGAAAAATAAAGAAAAGAAAAAAAAGAATGTATATATGTAATAGATACAGGCTGACCCAAACCCTGAGAGAAGGTCAAGACTTGACCTAATTGACCAGGAATAAAGTAGGGGGAGATAGGGTCCTTGATCAGAAAATTCAAAAAAATGTTTTGTAAATACTTTTCTGTGCATATTTGTATAAACTTATATTATTTTATTTGTACATAAATTGACCTCAAATTAAAAAATTTTCAAAACAAAAGTTGTAAATAAAAATGTATGCAAAATAAAATCATGTACAAAATAAAAGTAGCCACATCCGGAAAAAGTCATAAAGCGATAATTGAAAAATCAATTCCGGCTCCATATGAACTCAAATTGAACCAAACTCACTTCCATTGTATTCTAAATTAAATTATCTTTAAAATGATTGTTTCATAATTTTTGGAGTTACGGTTTGAAAGACGATTTTCTGGGTGGTTTATGTAATTTTATCATTTATTTGTATATATTGTATTTGTAAATACTTGTAAATATTTTTAATATTTATAAAAAATAAAAAAATAAAATTTTAAAAATAAAAAAACTAATTTCCTTATTTAACTATGTCCTTATTTCTTAAATAACCACCACAAAAATTAAAAAAAAATAATAATTACTATTTAATTAATAAAGTGACGAAAATAAAAAAATTAATTAATTTTTTTAATTAATTTTAACACTAATTTCTTTTCTTATCTCTTTCTCATTTCAAATTTTTTTCCTTATCTTTATCTCATTTTAAATTTTGCATTTCAAATTCTTTTCTTTTCTATTTATATAGCTCCTCCTCCCTCTTTTCAACGTGATCAATCTTTGGTGAGAGGAGCCTATTCTCCGAGAGCCATCTTGTCGCAGAAAAGTGTCTAGCCTCCAAGCCATCCGATGACAGCGAGTCGGCCTTCGTCGAGGCCATAACGACGTTCATCCGCTCCCATTCGGTGAGATCCATTTTTCTCGTTTTAATCTAGGTTAATCTTCGTCTAATTTTTGCCCTTTTAATTCCATCGTCATTTTTTTAATTCGTAGATCTTAATCGTAGTCAATCATTCCTCAAAAATTCTAAATCCGACTCAATTTTTCATCTCATATTATCAATCTCTCCACGTTCACTATCTATCTCACATAATGTATCAACTCCGATCACGCACGGTGATCGGAGATCTGGATCCATCATCCACATCGCAAGGATCCACATCCACTCACATCTCCGTTTGATTTTTGGACCGAGTCGTCACGCTCGAGTCAGATATCATTTTATCATCATATTCTTTTGCTGGAATAAAAAAATTAATTACAAAAAAAATATTATACAGTTTGTCTTTTCAAAAAAATCAAAAAATGAAAAAAAATAATTTTTTTCAGTTTTTGTTTTTCTTATAAAAACAACAAAAAATAAAAAAAATGGGGCTACGGCCGCCGCCCCATCCTTGGATCAACCGCACCCCCGCGCGAGGCCCACTCCTCCTGGCGGACTTCCACCGCCGTCACAAGCACCTCTGCCTGGCCAGACCTGCTCCACCGCCGACTGGACCCCCTTGCCGTCTGTCCGCACCGCCGTGAGAACTGGGGGCGAGTGTCGCCCCCCCCCCCCCTCCGCCGTGAATCCAACTATCGCCTCGAAGGACCTTCTTTGCAGACACCTGCGGTGCGCCACTCACCGACGCCCACGCATCTGGAGCCCATCCGCAGCACTGCCCTACTCCAAAATCGCCGCCCAGCCGCTGTCACCTCCATCGCCGCGGCATCCGCGGAGAAGCAGCCCGACCGCCAGCCCGCCTGGAACACCTCCCGCAGATCCACCGTGCCTCCTCCGCGCAAAGAACACCTAAGCCCATCCTCCCTGACCACCATAGCCGACCGTCATAGAGAAGCCGCAACCACCGCCCGCAACCACCGCCGTTGCTTTGGAGAGAAGAAAGCGGCGGTGGCGCCCCCCTGTGTTCTTGGGCGTGGAATATGAACAGAAAGAACCAGCGTCTACCCAAAAAATTGGAAACAATTGCATTTTCGCCCCTAGACATTTCAAAAATTGCAAAGAAGAACCCTGCCCCCTTTTCCTTGGCTTGGAACAAAGAACGAATGAAGGCACAATCAAACCCTAGGGGGCACTTATTTTTTTGGGAAATTTACAATAAAGCCCCTGGGATTCTACATATTGCAAAGAAGCCCTCCGCTCCAGAAAGCACGTGGAGCGCACGTTTGTGTTTGGGAAATTGCGTTTTCCAACATGCAGTTTATTTCTGTTATATATTTAATACAAAAATATTAGTAATTTACATTTCAGTCACTATTTTCCAAACTCTATTTTTGCATGTTTCTTTTCATTGAAATAAATGCTTTCATTGCTCTAAAATTCTACAAAATTTGTGAGTATTCCTGCAGTGTTCCTCTTCATTGTGTATAAATTTCATTGCATTTTATTTTTATTATTATTAAAAAATTAAAAATTCTGCATTTTCCCTGTTCACAATTAAAAAAATCATAAAAATTTAAATATTACATAAAAAATTCAAAAAAATAGATTAGTTTACTTTATGCCTTTAATTTTCTATGCAAATTTCACGTATTAATTCTTTTTAAAATTTAAAAAAATGCAAATACTTAAAATCTTATAAAAATCATAAAAAATCCAGAAAGAATAATGATTTCAGTTCCTGTGTGTGGATAATTTCCTTTAGTTTACAGGAAAAATAATTTTCGTAATTTTTTATTTCATTTCATATTTTAAAATTGCAAAATAGTCCTGTTTGTTCACTGTTTGCATTTTTTCCTATTTTTATTCATTTTAAAAATCCTGAAAAATGTAAAAATCTCTAAAAAATTATTAAAAAAATCATAAAAACACAAAAATATTTTCTTTAGATATTTTTGAGCATTTTTGTCATATTTAAAAAAAATCAAAAAAATTATATTTCTTTTGTGCATGAATTTTAAAAAAAACATATTTTTGAAAATTAAAAAATTGCAAAAAATAAAATCATTAAAAATTTGAAAAATAAAATAAAAAAATAATAAAAAAATTTAAAAAGATAAAAATTCCTACAAAAACCAAGCATAGTTTGCATTTGAGATTTTCTTTTCCTTTTAATTGATTTTTTTTATTATTTGAATAACCCTCGGGAATTGTAACCTCCCTGAGTTCGATCCTGTCAGCTATAAAGGTAAATAAGTAGCAAAAATCTCCAACCACATTTTCTTGTAATTATTGGCTTGAGAACAAAATAAATAAATTTGTTTGTTTGAGCCGGGAATTTTGGGGATCGCAACAACTTTATATCATTAATAATCACTCCTCGAAAATCTCGCTCAACAATCGTCCTCGTGCGAGGTCTTCTACCAGCATCGGACATGTGTTCTTCTTGTGATGTATCGTGTGAAGATGTGTTGTACACTTTCTTTTTGTTGCAAGCTGCAGCTTTCTCAGCTCCGGCTTGAGAGGGAGTGTTAGAGAATGTAATAGGTTGGTAATTAGATCTCACCAAGATCCAATTACCCACTCATGTTTAGTTCCACATGGATGAGCGGTGGGACTTTGGTCTATCTGAGAGGCTATATAAAGAGCCCCTCACCCCATGTACTCATTAAGAAATTCAATAGAGTATCTACCCCTTTGAGGCTTCTCCCGTGATTTCATCATGCTCCTTAGGGAGTAGAGTTCCACATTAAATCTTTGTTCTTCATATTTATCTTTCTTGTTTTATTGATTCTGCTTCCGCTTCTCATATTTCAATAGATTACTTTGAGATGAAGAGATCGGTTGTGTTGCAAAGACTGCAACGTAATCCCAGGAGAGAGTCTGACTACCCAACATCTCTTGTTAATCATGGATGTGCAAAAAGGGCTAGTAAAGAAAATAAGGGTTTCCAAGATCACTAGAACTAGATGATGGAATCTTCAGTTGAAGCAGTCAAGCTTCAAGAGAAGGTTTTAAGAGACTTATCTTGATATTGTAACGGAAGTGCTAATGAGATGTGGGAGGTGGTAGCATCTTGTATCCGAAGGGTAGCCAAAGAGATGCCAGGCGAGTCAAAGGGAGGAGCTCCAGACCAAAAGGAGGCTTGCTGGTGGAGTGGAGGGGTGTAAGAGAAGCTCAAAAGTAAAAGAGCTTGATTTAACGCTATATCTAAGGATAGAACAAATAAAACTATCACAAACTACAAAATAGTGAAGAAGGAAGCAAAGAAGGCAATAGGCGAAGCTAAGTCAAAAGCTTATGAAGTTTTGTACAAAAATCTTGACTCTAAAGAGGGTCAAAAGAATATATTCAAGCTGGCTAAAGCAAGAAAAAGAAAGATCAAAGATTTTTTCTCAAGTGAGATGCATTAAAGATGAGGAAGATCATGTGCTTGTTACTCAGAAGGATATAGAGACTAGATGGAAGCAATACTTCCATAAGCTTTTCATTGGGGAAGGAAATAGAGAGACCACTTTGGGAAATCTAGCTAGTGGTGAAAGTTACTTGAATCGTGCAAGCTATTAACGAATACAAAGGAAAGAAGTAGAAGAGGCTTTGAAGGTTATGAGACATGAGAAAGGTGTAGGACCTGATGATATTCCTATAGAAGCAGGGAGAGTTTTAGTTGAGCATGGTTTGACTTGGCTTACAAATTTATTTAATGTTATTTGGCGAAGCAAGAAAAGACCTGAAGAATGGAGGAGAAGCATCGTGGTGCCTCGTTATAAGAACAAATGAGACATTCAAAATTGTCCAAATTACATAGGTATCAAGCTGAGGAGTCACACTGAAAATTTGGGAACGCGTGATCGAAAGAAGGTTGAGGCAAGTTTCCGAAGTAAAAGAAAATCAATTCGAATTCATACCAGATAGCTCAACTATTAAAGTCATCCACTTGCAAAGGAGAACAATGGATATTTACACAGCTAAAAGGAAGAACCTCCACATGATTTTTATTGATTTAGAGAAGGCTTATGATTCTGTCCCACGAGAGATATTGTGGAGAGTTTTGAGAAGAGACAAGTACTTGTCCTATACGTTAACCTCATAAAAGATATGTATGATAGGGCTTCATCTTGTGTAAGGATACAGTCTGGGTAGATTGACTATTTTGACATCAACATTGGTCAGCATCAAGGTTCAACTTTGAGTCCATTCCTTTTCACTTCGATTATGGACGAGTTGACAAGTCACATTCAGGATGAGATACCTTGGTGTATGTTATTCGTTGATGATATTGTGTTGATTGATGAGAGTAGAGATGGAGTAAATGAGAAGCTTGAGGTCTGTAGACATGCATTTGAGACTAAAGGATTTCGTATAAGTAGGACTAAGACTGAATATATGGAGTGTACTGTTGATGGAAGCAATGGTAAAGAAATTGAGGTTAAGATAGGTGATGATAACATTCAGAAGAGAGATTCTTTTAGATACTTGGGATCTATTTTGCAACATGGCGGGGAAATTGATGGAGATGTTAAAAATAGAATAAATGCGGGTTGGCTAAAGTGGAGAGGAGCCTCTACTGTTCTCCGCGACAAGAAAATTCTTTAAAAATCAAAGGAAAGTTTTATAAAGCAGTTGTAAGTCCTACTATGCTCTATGGATCTGAATGTTGGCCTGTGAACCATAAATATGTGCAAAGAATGGCAGTAGCATAAATGAAAATGCTAAGGTGGATGTGTGGACACACACGTAAAGATCGTATCCAGAATGATGCCATCAAAAGGAAAGTTGGTGTAGCTCTGATCGAGGATAAGATGTGAGAAAATCGCTTAAGGTGGTTTGGCCATTTGCAAAGGAGGACAGCTAATGCACCAGTGAGAAGATGTGAGTTTTGGAATGTTGACCTGGCTAAAAGAGGGCGAGGAAGGCCGAAGAAGTGTTGGAATGAGACTACACGAAGGGGTCTTAGTTTTTTGGATCTAAGCCCGAGAATGACCCAAGATAGATCTAAATGGAGACGAAGAATCCATGTAGCCAACCCTACTTAGTGTGGGAAAAGGCTTTGTTGTTGTACTACTCTTTGATAAGGTTCCATATAGGTCAATCATTCATTGACTTTAAAATAGAAGGGTACCACCTATCTTATAATTTGGCATTTGGAATTTAAATTCGAATTTATAAGTCGACAAAGTTTGTCGAGTATCTCATTATGCAAGGAACCACACCCCCAACTTTCATTTTTTATATAAAATTTAGTAGCTTTAAATCTGATCTTAAATCAGACTAAATTTCATAACCCAGTAACCTTTGGATACCATTAATCTCATTGCCAAATCAAACTTGGGTTAATCTTTTTTTTTACCATGTCTGAGTCATTTATCGATACGGATATAGTATTGATAGCTATATTAATGCCGAACTGACATTGAATTCTCCCATAAACTGTACAAGTTTAAAAAGAATTCAGAAATTTATCTTTTGAGATGTAATTTATATTACAATATTTATAAATTAGTATATCTATAAGATTGCAACAAAGACGATTGTATCTTTGCTTAAGATTTCATCGAAATCATTATATAATAAAGTTGTGTAATAACCCTCGTATACCTAATAAGATCAGGAAGGCCAGATGCACTAGAGCTCATTGACGGGTGCTCTGTTAGGTCAAACGGGAAAGACTAAGTATTGATTAAGTCAATACTTAGAAATATAGTTAACAAAAGCTCATATTTAGAGGTAATTTAGTGAGAAATGCAGACGATTACCAAGTATCTTTGTCGTGGAATTCCACCTGATCAACGGATGAACCATTAACTTGGATAAACTGTATAATTTTCTTTCAAATATCGTTAGCTATTCCAATTTGTTGAGTCGTAGGCATTTTAATGAATCTCTGTCGTCGCCAATATTCATTATTGTCACAGTCAATGATGATGCTTTTCGAAACTGCTCCCAGTAGGAGATCCGAGCACATTTCAAAGTCTCAGAGTCAAAGAGATAAATTCTCCAATTTTAATTCAAATTGTGAAATCAGGAGCTTAAAATTTCAATTCAGGAGATTTTTCAGAGTAGATCTTGCATGCAAAAATCCAATTTCCATCTTTAAATGTTAAGATCAAGAGCTAAACTTTTTGGTAGAAATCAGATGTGTATAAGGACATGCATAACGGGAGAGGAGGGGAGATTGTACCTATTTGGATCTGCCAAAAAGAGAAGAAAAACTTGGAATTTGGTAGGGTAGCAGCAATGACTGCTACAAAGGGATGTAACAGTGCTCCTTCAACCAGCAGTAGAGCAGATGCAACATGCAGCTCCAGCGGCTACAGCAGGAGTTTCTCCAGCAGCTGCTCCAGCAAATATCTTAAGGAGAAAGGGCTCTTCAGTGGAGAAATAGAGAGGAAAAGAGGAGAGAAGAAATTTTGGGGGAAAAGAAGAGGAAATTACGAGAAGAAGGGGGAGGGTTTAGGCTATTTATAAGGGAAAAGTTGATGATGTTAGCTGCTGCTCACTGCTGCTGACATGAGCAGCAGCTGCTATCGAAAAAAAATTATTTTAACTCTTGTAGAAGACAAAGTCACCCGTATTTCCACCTCGAGTCTCTGATTTCGATGCA